>JACVTC010000040.1:805000-935000 GCA_016946835.1 Neocallimastix lanati (nom. inval.) | reverse complement strand
ACATTATCATCATCATCCTCATCTTCTTCTTCTATTACATCAATCTTTTTATTTCTCCTATCCTTTTTATCCTTTTTATCCTTCTTTTCCTTTTTACCCTTCTTATTTTTCTTTTCCATTTTTCCTTTTCCTTTTGATTTTGATTTTTCTTTTTTCACCTTTACTTCTTCTTCTTCTTCTTCTTCTTTTTCCGATTCTGATTCCGATAACGATTTCGATTCTAATTCTGATTCTGATTCTGATTCTGATTCTGATTCTGATTTTGATATTGATACTGATACTGATTCACTTTTACTAATACTTGAACTATCATTAATACTATAAACAAAGGAATTATTATTACTCTTTTCTTCTTCACTCTCACTCTCACTTTCACTCCTCTCCTTTTCCTCTCGTACTTTTTCAGCAATATATTGTTCTATACTTTTAGATTTTTTACGGGAATCATAGATCACTGATTTATTTATTTTATTAGCCAGCGCTTCTGAAGATCGTCCAGTAACGCTATTTGAACTGGTAGAGTTATTTGTTGAATGATGACAAGTAATGATTTTAGATTCCTCAGCCCAACGTTCTACACGTTGACGAGCTAATTCTTTAGGAGTAAGTTCATGTTCACTCTCTTGTTCATTCTTATTGGGCTTACTTTCCTCTGTCTTTTTCATATTACGACTTAGAGAAGTATGTGTGGTATATGCATTTTTATTAATTATGGTATTATATGGTAAATTATTAATAAGTGGAGGTGGAATATTTATCATTGATCGTCTAATATTACGATCAGAATTATTATTTACATTAAAGGGAGGTTTTGCACCAGCTAAACCAGTTGGATCCAATGGACCCAATGGACCTAAAGGACCTAAAGGACCTAATGGGCCAACTGGAACATTTTGATAATAAGGTGGAACTGGTGGAACTAAATTAGATGGTGGAATCATAGGACCACCTGGATAATCTGTTTTATTGAGTTGAAGTGGGAGTTGAGAAAACGAACCAGAACGTGGACGTTGTGGCTTTACGTTTTGCATTGTTCCTAAGATATCAAGATTAGCACAACTAAAAGATTGTCTTTTAAGTGCAACCGCTTCTGCATTTTGCTTTGCTTTTAATAGCTGACTAGTCTTACTTAAAACCCCAGTAGCCCTTTGACCCACACAATTTTCAACGACTGATGGATTAGCTTTAACCTTAGCAGAATTTGGAAAGGTGGATTTTTCCATTTTATTAAAGCTTACCAACTTATGAGCGTTCGCTATTGTTTTTAATTTATTTGTAAAAGAATTATTAGCTGACTTTGTATTATTTTGTACTTGTTGAAGTTTTTCAACAGGAACTTTATGACCTTGAATATTGTGTATTAATTGACTATCATCAGGTGATGGTTGAGCTTGACCAGATAGAGTACTACTGTTAGGATCAACAGTCACACTTTTATTAGAAAGAATTTGATTTGAATTTGGATTTAGATTTAGATTTGGACTTGAATTTGGATTTGGATTTAGATTTGAATTTGGATTTAGATTTAGATTTGGACTTGAATTTGGATTTGGATTTAGATTTGAATTTGGATTTAGATTTAGATTTGGACTTGAATTTGGATTTGGATTTAGATTTGAATTTGAATTTGGATTTGGATTTGGATTTAGATTTGCATTTGCATTTAGATTTGCATTTGCATTTTCATTTGCATTTTGAATCATACTCATATTGGAAAGGATTTGATTTAAACTTGAACCTGAATTTTGAGAAGTAGATTGTGATGATAATGTAGAGATAGAAGGTTGAGCTCCTGAAATAACAAAGGAACTATTAGGGTCAAAATTACTTATATTTCCTGAAAATGAATCTGTTACATCTGAAGGTGGTGGAGGAACAACAGACACTCTTTGTCCAGGAAGAATAAAACTGACAACATTCCTATTATTAGAATCAATGGTGGATATCATTGACTTTCTATTTTGTTTTTTAATATCCAATTTAGATTTTAAAACAAAAAGTGATACATCCTCCTCATATTCATCCTCTTCTTCCTCTTCTTCATTTTTAATATTTTCTTGAGTTACGATAATTTCTACTGGTCTCTGATCAATTACTTTTTCTGTAGGTTTTTCGGAAAGATCACTTTCTTTTATTTCTTTTGATTTTTTACTAATTTTCTTTCCAGATTTTAAATTTTTAGATTTTTTATTTGATTTTGATGTTTTATCCGTTTTAGATTTTGATTTTGATTTAGAAGTGACTGTAGATTGTACTTTTTCAATTACTTCTTTTTCATGTATTTCTTTTATCTTCGAAACTTCTGATTCGCTTATCTTTATTTTTTCTAAATGTTGAACCAATTTTTCTTCATCATCTCTTGGAGGTATATAACCATTTTTACTTGGATATATAAGTTCCTTATCAACATCATCATCATCTTCATCATCATCTTCATCCTCATCTTCATCCTCATCTTCATTCTCCTTAGGACTTAAAACTCTACTAAAATCATTTTCATCTACTTTTTCTTCTTTTTCTTCTTCTTTACCTTCATCATCAGAAGTAGAAGATGATTCAATACTCTCTGAAGATTCAGTATCTTCTTCTTCAGTAGATCCATCGATAGTGAAAGTGATTTTCTTATTTTTAGATTTTTCTTTATTATCTTTCTCTTCGATGACTCCCTCTTCTTCATGAAGACTACTTTTCTTGGAAGATACCGGAGTAGGAAGAATAAAGGAAGAATGACCATCCTTTAATATTGTAAAAACTGGGGTATTTTTATTATGAGATTTACTTAACATTTTAATTAATCCTTTATTTTCTTTTGTAAGTATAATAGGTTGACCCAATATAGCGACACCATTAAGATTTATTATACTATTTCTATTACTACTATTTTTATTACTACTATTATTACTATTAGTACTACCATTACTACTACTGGCTTTACTCTGCTTAGAAGATTTGGAAGGAGTAGAGGAGGCTACCGTAGATACGGAAGCTGGACTTTCTATTAAACTTTGATTCATTCTACTTTTATTGGAAGCACTTTGAAGTTGAAGTGCTGATGGGGAAGTAGTTACTAAACTGCGAGGACTACTTCCAACATTTTTTAATTTATTAATTTCATCAACTGAGGTTGTGTAAACTAAAGGTTGCTGATATATTACCCCTTGAGGCATACTTTGTAACGGTAAGGGTAAAGTTTGATTAGAACTGATAGAGGATTTTTGATTACTATCTAATTCAACCTTCTCATTTGTAATTGTATTATCAGAATTACTATCCGTAATCATTTCCATTTTTATTTCTTAAATATTACCTTAAATTAAAGGTTATAACAAATATCTTATAATATAAATACTATTTATTCCAGTAAAAACAATATATATTAATATAAATAAAAAAATTAAATATATATATAAATAATTAAAAATTAATTATGTTATACTTGTCTAATTTTTATAAAACTAATTTTTAATATATAAATATACATATAGTCTATTTTTTTTTATATAATCTAATTCTTAATATATAAATATATATATATATATATTTTTTTAAAATGATAAAAAAATGTTTGAATTTTTTTTTGGATTATCCTTAATTTTTTGTTTATTTATTATCTCCATTATGATTTTTTTACACTTAAAAAATATATTATTTGTAATATACAATCATAATAAAAAAAAAAAATTAAAAATAAAAATTTACCTTTTTTAAATATTCTAAAAAGAGTGCAATCTAATAAATAATAAAATGAATTTTTCCCGACAACTAATTTTTATATATTTTATAAATTATTTAAATAAAAAGATGGAATAAAATAATAAATGAAGCTTTTATATATATAACTAAAGAATTCCTTTTAAAATAATAATAATAATAATCTTGATATATATTTTTAAAAGAGAATAAATATTAAAAACTTTTATTTTTTATATTAGTATATATTAAAACCATAAAATTTTTCAATGGTTTTTAATATTTATCTTTAGTTTAATGTTTCAAAAGTTGATACCAGTATTGATTAAAAATTAATATCTTTAATTGGTGGTTTAATATTAAATTTTGATATTATTTATAGGGTTAGATATTAAATAGTTAAGTATTGAGTCAATAAGACTATTTTATAATATATACAGTTTTTTATTTTAAAAAAAAATTATATAATAAAAAAATGATAAATAACAATTTTTGTCCTGTTCTTTGTTTTTTTTTTGTTGTTGTTGTTACTTTATATAATCTTATAATTATAATTATTTCCTTGTTCGCTTATTATTATTTTTTTTTTGTCTTTTGCCTTATTTTTAAAAAAATATAATCTTAATATATAAAATAAATAATATTTTTAATTGAATAAATTAGTTTTATTGAAGTATTTTTTATACATAAAAATTGCTTTCTTTTTTGGTTTATTTTCTTTTAATAATAATGAAAAAAATATAAAATATATATTTTTTATATATATAAATGAAACTAATGATAAAATATGTGTATATAATGTGTTAAAATAGTTATGATTATTATATTCTTATATGATGATAAAATTAATTTTATATTTAATTTAATATTTTGATTTGTTTTTCTTTTTTTTTTTTTTTTTAATGTTATTTTGAAATAAATAATATAATCTATTGTATATGATATTTATAAATTACTGCTATGTTTTTTTTTTTAATATTTTATTTTTAATGAAAAATAAACAAAGAATATCACTTTTTATCTTTAAAAAATAAAAATAAAAAAAAATAATATTTTAAATATAAAATAATTATATATAACTATATTTTGAAATAAATATTTCAAACATCTTTTATTATATTAATTAGAGCTATTATTAAAATAAAAAGATGTTGAAAAGTATAATCTAATTGTGAAAGGAAAAAAAAAATAATTGTATATATATTTTTATAAAATTTAGATTTTGTTTGAAACTATTAATCGGTCAGAATTTAATAATAATAAATATATTCATATATTATATTATTAAATTTCAATTCTACCAAAAAATTTATAGATTATATAAATTTAATAATATTTCAAGACAAGTTTACTTTTTTTTTTTCTTAATATAATAACTAAAATTAAAAGAGGTAAATACTAATTTTAAAATTAAATAATTTACATAAATAATATTATAAAATTTTAAAATAACCTTTACTTTTTATTTTAGTTATAAATATGTATATATGAAAAAAAAAAATAAAAAAAAAAAAAAAGAAAAAAGAAAAAGATAAGAAATTAAAAAAAATAAAAATAAAAATAATAAAAATAAAATAAACTAATTAAAAATTAAAAAAAAAAAATAATAATATTAAATAAAATAAAACAAAAAACGAGAAAATTTATATCAAACTATATATTATATAAATATATTACTATATATTATAATATATGCAAAATACTATATATCCAAAATTTAATAAAAAAAATTTTTTTTTCTAAAATTTTTTTTTATTTATATAATTATTAAAATTATGATGAATAATATTTCTTATTAATAGCCAATTTTTATTATTTATTTTATTTTTATTATTTAATTATTGATTATTGATTATTCGTTATTCTTTATTCAATTATTTATTATTTATTATTAATTAATACTCTTTATTACTATTTATTATTTATTATTATTAATAAATACTCTTTATTACTATTCAATCATTAATAAATACTCTTACTATATTAATCATTTATTTATTATTTATTATTTATTATTTATTATTAATTATTAATTATTCAATTATTTAATAATAAATACTCTTTTTATTATTATTTTATTTATTATTAATTATTCAATTATTTAATAATAAATACTCTTTTTATTATTATTTATTATTTATTATTTATTATTTATTATTTATTATTATTTATTATTTATTATTTATTATTTTCTTTTTATTATTTATCATTTATTATTTATTATTTATTATTTATTATTTATTATTTATTATTCAATTATTTATTATTTATTTATTATTATTTATTTATTATTTATTATTTATTATTTATTATTTATTATTTATTATTTATTATTTATTATTTATTATTTATTATTTTTTATTTATTATTTATTATTTATTATTATTTATTTATTATTTATTATTTATTATTTATTATTTATTATTTATTATTTATTATTTATTATTTATTATTTATTATTTATTATTTATTATTTATTATTTATTATTTATTATTTATTATTTATTTATTATTTAACATATTTTATATTAATTAAAATTATTTTCATATTAAATTGGAAATTTAATATATATTATATTATGTATATTAAAAAAAATTAAAAAAAAAAAGTTTTTTCTAGTCAATCTTTAAAAAGATGAACGTTTATTGGTTGATATATTAATTAATAAAGGATACTTTTCTATGTAAACTTATAAATTAATATTGATTACTCCTATAATATATGATTTTGTTCTATATATCATATATTAATATTTTATTGTATTATAAAATATAATACATATTTTATATATATATAATATACAATGATAGAATTTAATCAATTTAATTTAAATATATAAAATAATAATTATATAATGATTTAATATATTACATAATATATTTTAAATATATTAATGGTAAATTTAAAGAAATTAAACTTTTTTATTATTAAAAATAATGAAAAAAAATTATATTGAATATTAATTAATATATAATATATTATTATTACATTATAATATATCTAGTTTTAAATGACTTATATATTAAAAACTAAATAAAATATAAAAAAATAAATAAAAAAATAATGAAATACCAAAAAATGAAAAATTAAATATCCAAAATTAAAAAAATAAAACAAATAATTATATAAATAAATAATAAATAAATAATAAGTTAATAAATAAATAAATGAAATAATTAAAAGTTTTCATCTTTTTACTTATAATGAAAAAGAAGCAAAAAAAAAAAAAAAATATCTATATATATACTTTTAACAGCATAACAATAAAAGGTTTTAATGGTTGATTGTAAGGGATTGAATTAAATAAATAATAACAATAATGAAATTAAAATAAAAAATAATAATAATAACAATATTATCATAAAAAATTATCAAAAAGTTTTATCTAGAGTAGAATTAAAAGTTTAAAAAAGTATATAGAAAGATAGTGTCAATAAAAAGAAAAAAAAAATACTGTTACATAAATATTAATTAAAAATAATTATTGTTAACGAATTATAATATATTGGAATAAAACCATTAAAAAAAAAGGGTTGATTGCGTATATCCTATAATAAAGAATAGAAAGCAATATAATAAAGAATAAAAGAAATAATAACTAATAATTATAATAATAATAATAAAAAAAAAAAAAAAGGAAATTCTATTAATATTTGTTTTATTTTTGAAACCAAAATTTTTTAATATTCATTATATTGTTTTTATAATAATTTAATCAAACTTTTAATTTCTATAATTCTTTCATTTCTTTATATATATATATATATTTAGTTATTGCTTTAATTATAAAAATTCATATCATTATAATTCGTATTAAATTTTTTTTATATATGAAAAAAAGAAAAAAAAAAACAATAGATAAAGGAAAGATCGTTGAAACTTTGTAACTTTTTTTTATTATGTATATATAATAATTAAATATATGTTATTAATAATTTATTATTATTATTATTATTTTCATTGAATTAATGGGTTTAATTTTCCCCCTAATTTTTAATAATTTTTAATATTTTACATTTTTATTATTATTATTTCCATTATCATTGTATCTTAATTTCTCATTTTTTTGTTAATATAATATTTTAATGAATGAAAATGAAAATGAAAAAATAAAAGAAATATTATATTATAATAAAAAGTATTTTCCTTTAAGATTATTCTTTATCTTTTAAAATAAATAAAATGAGGAAAACTTTAATAGTCTTCTAAGTATATAGCATGAATCAAAAAAAAAAAAAAAAAAATAATAATAATAATAAAAAATAAAAAAAAAAAAAGGATTAAAACAAGAAAAAAAATTTTTTTTTTCTTTTTAAATATAAATTCTGTATCTTTTTGAATATTAAAATAATAATAATAATAATAATAATAATAATATTATTATTATTATTATTATTATTATTGATTATTCTTCTTTTGAGAGAGCCTATAAATTTTTTTTTTTATTTCCTCAATAATAAAGTGAATAAACACTCATTCTAATATAATAAGAGTATTAATTAAACTAATTCCTTTTAGGAACTAATTTTATTCTTTAATCTTTTCTATTTTTCAATAATAAGAATGAAATTTACATTACATAGAATGATCTATTAAATCTAATAATTTACTAAAATATTGATAGAATTCAGAAATTCAGAATTAACCTTTTATTTATAAAAGAAACATAAATGAAAAAAAATATAATTTAATAAAATATAACAAAAAACATAAATTTATAATAATAATAATAAATAATAATAATAATAATAATAATAATAATAATAATAAATAATAATAATAAATAATAATAATAATAATAATAATAATAATAATAAATAATAAATAATAAATAATAAATAATAAATAATAATAATAAATAATAATAAATAATAAATAATAATAATAAATAATAATAAATAATAAATAATAATAAATAATAAATAATAATAATAATAATAATAATATTTTTTTATTTATGAAAATTGAAAATTGAAAATTGAAAATCAAAAAATATAATTTATAATATAATATCTAATATATTATATTAGTATTCTAATATATTAAAAAGTTTATTAAAACAAGTAAACTAATATATTATAATAAACTGTAACCATATATTAAAGTATAAATATTATATATGTAAAATTATTAATTTCCAAGATATTTTAAAAATCTTTCAAAATGCTTTTATTTTATTTTTTTTAAATATTTTAAATCTTTTGAGATATTCCAATATACCTTAAATATTTTAAATATTTTATTGTAATAAATATATAATTAGATTAATAAATATATTATAATTCCAGATATTTTAAATCATTTAATCATTTTTATAAACTTTTATTTTTATTTTTTTCTTTTTATTTTAGTCCTATTAAACTTATATATATCAAATAATGGATTCTTTTTTCTATTTCTAATTTCTTTAATTATTTTAAAAATTATAAAAAAACATTTCACCTTTTATATGTACATATATTATAAAAGATATATTGAAAATGATTGAAAAGTATAAATAATATCAAATTAATAATAAATGAAAAAAAAAAAAAAAGAAGAAAAAAAAATAATAAATAAATATATAGAGAAAGTATTATATAAAATATGAAATATATAAAATATTCAATTAATAATACTATTCATTATATTCATTACATATACCAATTAAAAATAATTGAAAAATGAAAAAAAATATATATTATATATGTATATACAGTAATATAATTTACAGATGTGACGATGATTATCCTATCTATCATCTTATAATATATTCTATAATCTTTTTTTTTTTTTTTTTTTTTAATATAACAAATGAAACCAAATACAGAATTTTTTTTTTTTTTTTTTTTTTTGCAGATTTAAAAAATTGTTTTATCACTCTATAAATAGATATATGTAATATATACATAAGTCTATGCATGTCATTCCTTTAGTTCACTATTTAAATTAAATTTAAAATAAATTTTTAAATAAGAAAAATTTTTTTAACATTATGAATAAAAAACTTTAAAAACAAAAATAATTATTTTAATGTTAATATGTTAATAATAAAATAAAAAAGAAAATAAAAATAAAAATAAAAATAAAAAAAAAAAATTCAATTAATTATATAAATTTTGATATTCTTTTCTCTCTTTTAATATATATATATATATTATACATTTGATTAATTAAACTCATCAATATATCGTAAAATCTTTTGTTCTTCTAAAGTTGAAATTATAAATTGAAATTATTGAAACTAAGTATATTATTTCTTAGTCAATTTATCATTTATTCTGTTCTATCATCACAACTTAAATTGAAAGTTGAAAAAAAAAAAAATTAAAATTCTATTTATTTGTGTTTGTTTTACTGAAAGATTCCAATTTTATTGGTAATTTTTATTATATAAATATTTTTACTACTTAATAATAAAAAATTAAAGTATAAAATGGATAAAAAAATAAATAAACAAAATAAAGTAAAGAAAAAAATTAAAAAAAAAAAAAAATAAAATATAATAAAATAAAAGAAAAAAAAAAAAAAAATACAATTTTAACTACTAGATTATTAATAATTGACTTATAAATTAATAAAATAAATAAAAATTTACACAAAAAAAAAAATTTTTTTTTTCTCATTTTACTATGACTGTGACAGTGGGATTCATGTTTTTTTTAATTTTAAATTTGTTTTTACTTTTTTATTTTATGTTTTTTTTTTTTTTTTTATTATTTTTTAATTTTTTTATTATTTAATTTTTTTTATTTTATTTTATTTATAAAATTTATAAATATTATCTTTTTTTTTTTTTTTTTTTTTTTTTTTAAAAAAAATACTGATCTTCCATACTTAATAATGGTAATCATTTTTTTTGTATGTTTAAATTTATTATAAACTAAAAATTTAAAATTTATGTATATATATATATGAAAGAAAAAGTGAATATATTCATAAATTTTAATATTTTTATGTGTGGGTGTTTTTTTTTAAATTAAATTGATAATAATAATAATAATAATAATAATAATAATAATAAAATTAAATAATACAGATGAGGATATATATATATACATATAATTTTCAGTGTAATATAATATAGAAACACTTGTAATATTCAAATTAAAGTTTACCAACTTCATTTTACATTATATTTATATAGATAATTTTTAATTAATTAATAGTCAAAATAGTATTTAGTATCTATTTTAACCTTACATAATTATTATATAAACAAATGAATATTGAAATTTTATCATTATTAATAACAATAATTTTTTTTTCTTATATAAATCACTTCTATATATATAAAGTGTTTTATTGAATTTTAAATAGTATAATGTTGATTTACCATAATTAACATATTAATTTAATACATAATTAATTATTTTAATTAATTATGTATTAAATTTATTTTTTATTTTTTATTTTTTATTTTAATTTTTCACATCAAAATACAATGAAAAAAAAAAATATTAATGTTTTTTTTTTTTTTTTAATTTATTTATTTATTTTGAATTGTCATTTTATAAAAGTTAATTATTTATAATAAATAATAATATTATTTATTGAAAAAAAAAAAACAATAATTATTCTATTAATAATAATAAAAAAGTTGATGGTGATAATGAATTTTACGATTTCAATTAAAAAAAAAAATTTTTTTTATTAATTATTTAATTATTTAAAATAAAATAAAAAATTAAATAAATCAATAAATATAAATTTTATTTAATAAATAGATATAATATAAAATTAATCTTGCCTCCTTTTCTTTTCTTTTTTTTTTTAATTTTTGTTTATTTTTTTTTTTTTCTTTTTAATTATGTATGTTTGTTTAGTTTTTTTATTTTTTTTATAATTTTTTTTTTTTAAAAAAAAAGAAAATTAATAATAAATAATAATAATAAATAAATAATATTTATTTATTTAATCAATTATTCATTTTTTATTTATTGAACTAAATTTTATTACTATTTATTTGTTATTTTTTTTTTATTTATAATTAAAGTTATTAATTTTTTTTTATTAAAAATAAATAACAATTATGTAAAATATATATATATATATATTTAAATATTTAAATACATAATTACCTTATTAATTGAAAACTTTTATTTATATGAATAAATAATATGTATTAATTTTTTTTTCATATTATTATTATTACCATTATTATTATTATTATTATTATAGATAAATATTATATATTATTCGACTTAAAATTTGATACATGATAAAAGTAGAGTTTTCTTTCATGAGATATTAGGAAATCATCGAATTATAAAATAATATTAAAAAAAAAAAAGAAAAAAAAAAAAAAGAAAAGAAAATTATTGTTAATAAAATATAAAATTAACAAAATACAAAATTATTATTAAAATAAAACTAATATTAATAAAATTAAAAAAAAAAAAAAGAATATATTTTTCATGTATTTTTTCATTCTTTTATTCATTTATTATTTTTTTATGACTATATGAATAATGAATAATTATTATCATTTTGTAATAAATATTAATTTAATATTTATTTAAATTAATATTTATTATAAAACACTTTTGCTTTATTAATCTATATATATGTATTAATATTTATTTTTGCTTTTATTTTTAATAAATTTGTCCTACCTTTTGATATTAATAACATAACAAGTAACATTTTATAATTAATAATAAATAATTATAAATAATAAATAATTAAATAATAAGTTATAAATGAGTAAATAATAAATAATAAATAATAAATAATAAATAATAAGTAATAAATAATAAATAATAAATAATAAATAATAAATAATAAATAATAAATAATAAATAATAATAAAAAGAGTATTTATTAATAAATAATAAATAATAAATAATAAATAATAAATAATAAATAATAAATAATAAATAATAAATAATAAAAAGAGTATTTATTATTAAATAATTGAATAATGAATAATAAATAATTGAATAATAAATAATAAATAATAAATAATTAAATAATTAAATAATAATTTTTTTTTATCTCCTATTTTAAAGGATATATATAATTGTATATGTGGTTTTAATAAGGCAAATGATTTAATATGATAAATTAATGATAGATGAAAAAAATAAATAATAGTATTAATTAAATATTATTATTATATATATGAATATATAATAAATTATAAATTATAATAAGCATTGAGTCTTTCTATCTATATATATATAACATATAGGTTATAAATTTTATGAAGATCAATATTATAAATTTATTAAATAAAAAAAAAGTAAAAATAAAAAAAAAAATTCGAAAAAAAGAATCATATATCAAGACCTTTTTTAATCAAATAATAATAGTATTATTATTATTATTATTATAATCATAATTATTATAATTATTAAGATAATCATTATTATTATTATTATTTCAATATATAAAAATAATATTTAATTAAATATATTTTAATGTTTTTTTTTTTTTTTTATATTAAAATTATAATAATACTATCTGTTTTGTGATATTAATATATATATAATAATTGTAAAAATAAACTTTTTTTTTTATTTTAAAAAAAATAATAAGATGAAATAGTAATTATTAAAATAAATATTTTTCAAAAGAATTTTTAAAATTAATCCCTTAAAAAGAATATAAATATGTATATATGTATGTATTTTCAAGAATTTTCATCCTCATTTTCAAATTAAAAAAAAAAAGGAATCCTTTGTGGTTCCTCAAAAAAAAATATAAATGAATAAATAAAAATATAAATAAATAAATAAATAAATAAATATAAAAAAAAATAAATAAATATAAGTAAAAAAAATATAAATAAATAAATATAGATAATTAATAAAATAAATATAAATAATAAAATAAATTTAAATAATATAATAATGTGAAATATTAAAATATTTATTTTCATTTATTATATAAATATATAAATAAAAACTATTAAATAAATATATTTTATTTTATTTACTTTCATATGAAGTTTATTGGATACTATTTAATTTTTATATCATTTAGTTTTATATATTTATTTAAATAATTTTTATTTATTTTAAACAATAAATATTGTATAAATATAATGTAAATCTAATAATTCTTTTACTATTCCTTGTTGGTTCTGACTTGGAACCAAATAGAAGTAAAAAAAAAAAAAAAATTTAAAAAATATAAAAAAATTTAAAAAAAATATAATAAAATATTATAAAATATAAAATATTATTAAAAAATATACAATTCACAAATAAATAGAAAATATATCTCTTATATAAATAAGAAATTATTAAAATTAATGTTTAAAGTAAAAAAAAATGTTAAAATAATACTGTTTTAATAGGTTTAAAATAAAGAAATAATTTTGTTAGTATAAAAAACTTATGACATTGAATTTTTTTTTAAATATTTTATAATTTTAAATTTAATATATATTTTTTTTTTTTGAAGCATTAAGAAATAGGATAAGGGTAGTTCAACTTTCAAAAAAAAAAAATTTTTTTTTATATTCTTATTGAACTAAATTATATATATTACATCATATACTTGATAAATAGTTTTTTATTATTGGAAACTACTTTTGATTATTTAATTATAAAAAATGGATTTATATATTATAATTATTTAATCTATTACTTTTTTATGATGACTAATTAACTTTAATCTTTATTTAAAGCTGATCCTGAAACTATTTTTACTGCTTGTATATTAACGGCTTCTGGAGAACCAAGAGAAATTATCCAAGAACTTGAAGATGGAAATGACCTTACTGAAGATGAAGATTCTGATTTCGATAGCGATAGTGAAGGAGAAGATGATGAAGAAAGTGAATCTACTAACACCTACCCAAGCCTTGATGAAATAATAAATCATCTGAAGACTTTCTATGGACTTAAAGAAGATCAAACCAATTTGTTACGAGAATTACGTTCCATGAAAATAAAGAAGAACGAGAAAGTTAAAGATTTTAATGTCCGTTATAGATCTTTGTACCATAAATTGGATAAAAAGAGAAGAAGAAAAATTAGTGTTTTAGATTATGCAGATTCCTTAACCAATAATCCTGACGCATGGAGAAAGGTTATGCATAAAGACCATATTTCTATTACCAAAGCGTTCGCTATAGCTGAAAAAGTTGATCGTTTATCTATTAAAAATAGTACTGAATATTATGATAAGACTCGTTACAATCTCCTTAACTCTAAAAGTAATTTTAATAAGAACATTTCAAATGATTTTAACAAACCAAAAACCCACAAAAATGTATCTATAGAAAATCTCACTAACAAGATGAAAGAAATGAAAATTAATACTTGTTGGTTTTGTAGCAATGAAGGACATACCAAACGAAACTGTCCTAAATTAAATTCTATATTGGAAAATAACCGCAAGAAGTTTTATAAAAATCATTTAAACCACTAAAAGGGAGTAGAAGCACTCCCATCGTCAAAAAAATTGCTTCAGTCTGCCATCATCCCAAAACAGTTGACTTAAAAGAAGATGATGATTATGAAGAAACTGCTGATTTCCAAGAAGGTACTACTACGGATTATTACGAAGATTTTGATGATGAGTCGGATGGTTCCAAAGAATTGGATTACTTAGTAAACGTTATAAAGAGAAAGGCAAATCCTAAAGATGAAGAGACTAGTGACCAAAGAGGAAAGAGGGTTCACCGTAGTCTAAGAGGTGATCCTAAGCCAATAGTTACTCCAGGTTTACGAAAACAAAAAGAAAATCAATTAAGGGGAACATCGCGACCAGTCAAAAAGCCAACAACTCAATTACATCCTTCGATTATGACTCAACCCAGAATAGAGAAAGAAAAGAGGATTGAGAAAGAGCTAAGAGATAAGGAAAGAGCTAGTACTAGTACTTCTGTGAAAAATAATAAAAATAGTAATGTTAATATTATTAATGAAGAAACTTCTCAGGAAGGAAATAATTCTAAACAAACTTTAAATAAATTAATTCAAGAAAAATCATCAGAAAAATCAACTGAAATTATGCCAACTAGAATTCCAAGAAGAATACAAATGCAAACTGATTGTGATAGTTATGACGTGATCAAAGATTTAAACTCCAGTAATTGCAATATTACATTTGGACAATTATTGGACGTTGCTCCAAAGATACGGTCTCAAGTATCACAAGGACTTAAATTAGAAAAGAATAATACTAAAATTTCAGGTGCAGTGGATAATATGTGTGCTACTACAATAATAACGAACAATATAGATCTAATTTTGTAGTAAAAAAAATGGTTTATTATTATTATTTAAAAATTTTAACTTTAAATATATATATTATATATATAGAAAATATTGTATACTATATATAAAAAAAAAAAAAAAAAAAAAAAGGAATATCTTTTTTATAATTTTAATTTTAATTTATATATATCAATAACTTTAGGAAAAATTATAATAATAATAATAATAATAATAATAATAATAATAATAATAGTAATAATAATAATAATAATAATAATAATAAAATAAAAAAAAATAAAAAAATAAAAAAATTAAAATAATAAACTAAAATAAAAATAATAAAATAAAAATAATAGCAAAATATCAAAATAAATAATAAATTAAAAAAAAAAAAAAAAAAACAATAAAATAAAAAAAAAAAAAATGAGTATTTGTTTCACTGTTGATGGTGACTACGGATTTTTAAGTAACTTTTATAATTGTTCTTTTTCTTATAGAGGTTTAACCTATACCAGTAGTGAAGCCGCTTGGCAGGCTCAAAAATGTAGGTCTGAAGAGGAAAAAAAGAAATTCACCATGAAAACGCCAGCTCAAGCTAAAACAGCCGGTAGACGAGTAAAGCTACGTCCTGATTGGGAAGCCGTGAAGTATACCTTAATGGTGGAAGTGTGTTACCAAAAATTTATACAAAATCCTACTTTAAGAGAAAAATATTTGGCTACGGGAGAAGCCGAAATTATTGAGGATACCACGGGATGGCACGATAATCTGTGGGGTCAATGCAGTTGTTCCAAATGTAAAATTAAAAATGGTGGGGAGAAAGGTCAAAATTTATTAGGGAAAGCTTTAATGGAAGTTAGAAAAAAAATAAGAGAAGAAAATCAATAAAATAAAAAAATAAAGAAAGAAATAAAAAAATAAAATAATAATAAATAAAAAATTAAAAAGAAAAAAAAAATTATAGATAAATAAAATAAAATAATAAAAAAAAAAAAAAAAAATTATTAATAAATATAAATATTTATATATTTATATTTATATTTATATATTTATATAGATTAGAAATATGACATACGAAATAAAAAAAAATTTTTTTTTTCTCATCTGTCTTTTCATCTATTTATATAAAATAAAATATATATATTTATAAAAAATAACGGATATTTTTTTTTTTTTTTTTTAAAAATTTTTTAGTAAATTAAATAAGTTAATAAAATATCAATTTTTTTTTCTTTTTTGTTTCATATTAAGACTCATTTAACAGGAAAAAAAAAAAAAATAAAAAAATTATGAAATGTTGGCATATATAAATAATAATAATAAATCTAAATAAATAAATAAATAAATAAATAAATAAATAAATAAATAAATCAATAAATAAATCAATAAATCAATAAATAAATAAATAAATAAATAAATAAATAAATAATTAATTAATTAATTAATAAATAATAAATAAATAAATAAATAAATAAATCCAAATAAAAAAAAAAAAAAGCATTTATATATATATATATATATATATATTTTTTTTTTAAATAATTTCTTATAATATAAACGACAAATATCCTATTTTTTTTATTTATTTTTTTCCCCTCCTCCTCCTCTTTTACCATCAAAAAAAAAAAAAAAAAAGAAAAAAAAAATTTAACCATAATTATTTTTATTTTATTAAAACTTTAAAATTTGAAAAAAAAAAAAAAAAATAAAAATAAAAATAAAATAAAATAATCATAATAACACTTTTTTTTATTTTTTTTTTTTTATATATATAATTTTTTATTTTTATTTTTATTATTATGTGCAAAAAAAAAAAAAAAAAAAAAAAAAAAAAAAAAATAAATATATTAATAATAATAATAATAATAACAACCATCATCTCATAATAATAAATTAATTATTATTAATTATTAATTATTATTATCATTAGCATTTTTTTTTTTTTTTTTTTTTTTTTTTAAAATAACATATAAATAAATAAAATATATTCTATATATAATAATAAATACATATATACAAATATATAAATATAGAGATATATGGATATTTTTTTTTTATAATCTATATATAATATTTATTATTTAGAATAATGTTTTTTTTTTTTTTTTTTTTTTTTTTTTGTAAATAAAAAAAAATTTTTTTTTCTAAAGGAATCTTGAATTATTATTGGTCATTTTTAAGTATATTTATTTGTTTTTTTCCTTTTTTTGTTTCTTAACATTGACTTTATGATTTACCATTTTTTTTTCCTTTATTATTATTATTATTATTATTAATTATTATTTTTTTAATTGTTTAATTTTTTTTTTTTTTTGTAGTTTGATTACTTTTCTCTAACTTAATTCTATTTGATTTTTTTTTCCCTCTCGCCTCTTAATTTTACATAAAGTCTTCTTCATATTCATCAACATCAACATCACCATCACCAAACTTATTAGATTTCATTTCTTCTTCTTTAATAGCACCAACATAGTTCTTCATATCATACATTCTTTGGTAATCTTCCTTCTTTTTCATTTCAGCATCACGCTATTATACAAATAAGTAAATAAAGATAATAAAATAAATTAATATATTAATGTATAAATCCATCAAATAATAATTAAAATAAAATTAAAAAATAAAAAAAAAAAAAATAAAAATTATTATTATTATTATTATTATTGGTAGTAGAAGTAGTAGTAGTAGTAACAATAGTAGTAGTATTAATATTTATTATTTTTACCTTTTTCTTTTCTTCAGCGTACTTTTGTTGTCTTAATTGTCTTTCATGAGCAATCTTTTCAGAATTTAAATCTGGATTACGTTCAACCTTAGTCTTATTTAAACGGTTAATAATTTCATTAACTCTCTTTTCAACCTTAATCTTCTTAACCTTTTTAATTAGAATAATTAAATATTATAATTAATATAAAAAAAATAATAATAAAAATAAATATGTTAATTTTAATTTTTATTTATTTATTACATTTATAAATATATAATATTAACTATATTTTAAAATTAGTATATTACCATTCTTGGGTTAAAGAAAGAAACTTGACCAACATCCATACCTGGAGTCTATATAATAATAAAAATTATTATAATAATATATAAAAAAAATATTATTTTGAAAATTTATTAATAAATAAAATATTATTTATTATTATTATTATTACTCTTATTATTATTACTATTATTACTATTATTACTATTATTATAATAATTATCATTATCATCATTATTATTCATTTCCATATACCTTCTTCAAGTTACTCCATGGAGTGTAGATGATAGTAACATTATCCTTCTTATTACCAACAATACTGTTAGCCTTAGTAAGTTGGGCTAAGTCATTTAAAAGATCTGGGTTAATGTTATCCCAGGTTTCACCCTTTTTCAATCTTAAGTAAACGTGAGCAGAACTGAATTTATCAGCGTGGAACCTTTATTTATATATGATGAGATATGAAATAAAGTAATAAAATTAGTAAAATATAAAAAAAATTATTTTAAGAAAAAAAAAAAAAAAGAACTAAAATAAATATATATAATATATAAATTAATATAGACTATACTTTATAAAAATTCAAAATAAAATATAATATAAATATATTAACATATATTAACATATATTATTAATTTTCATTATTTATTGATACATTAATATATTTATATATAAAAATTATATTTAAAAACATTTAAAATTTAATGAAAATAAACTTATATTTACCATACATCTTCTTCCCAACCATATTTAATTAATTCTTCATCTATATTGATATATTTTGTTAAATATAAATATTTTATATTGAAATATATGAATTAATATTTTAAAGATTTTATTCATATAAATTTATATAAATTTTTTTATAATTTGCTGTTATATATATATATTTTTATTTCATTTGTGCATATTTATTCATATTGTTATATATTTACTTTCATATTTATCTCTTCCCATATAGACAATACTGTCAGGTTGGGCTAATTGTATTTTTTAAAATTATTCAAATTCCAATTTATTAATTATATATAGATATATAAGTATATTGAAATATAAGTAGGTAATAAAGTTATATAATATATAATATAAAAATGATATAAATAATTAATACAAAAAAGAGTATAAAATATAAAATATAATTTATATATTTATTTTTAAAAACTTACCGGAACTAACGAAGTAAAAAACCATCTTTTTTATTTAATAACTTAAGATTATTAGAATAATAATAAATAAATAAATAAAAATTAAGGTTAATTATGAAGGTATATAAAGATTTCTTTAATTATACTGTATGTATATATAAATAATTTATTAATTTATATAATGAAATAAATATTTAACATTTTTAAAATAATTCAATTTGAAATAATTTAATTGTAGTATTATTTGACTATTATTATTATTAAAAAAATTTTTTATTATTATTAATATTTTCATTTAAAATTAAAATCCTCGGATAAAAAAATTTATAATATGGAAATCTTATATTTATAGATTATTGTAATAATAATAAAATTAACAATTCTTCTTCCCCACATATTATTATTAATTTATTTTTCATTTAATAATAATTATAATTTTAATATTATTAGAACTATTTCTAAATAATAAAAGATTTTTTTTTTTTTTGTTTTAATCTAATTGAGATTTGGAATTTGAAAAATGTATAATTTTTAATTACAATAAATTTTTATAACATATATAATGATCTTTTTGAATTTTAGTTGATAAATTCAATGGTTTTTTTTTAAAAAAATTGAATATTAATATTATGAAATATTTCTCTTTTTTTTTTTTTAAAATTTACTGAATTTATCGTACTTTTTTTTTTTTTCTCTTTTTTTAATTACCTTTTAAAATATTAGTTATATTAAATTGCGAAGTTTTATTTAAAAAAAAAAATTTTTTCTACAAAGTTAAAAAAAAAAATTTTTTTTAAATCAAATTTCTAATACGTAAAATAAAACATGAAATGTAATTTATAATGTATTTAATTATATAATTAAATAATTTTTAATGTACATTAATAAAACATAAAAAAAAAAATTAATTTAGATTAAAAAAAAAAAAAAATTTTAAAAAAATTATTTTTATTTTTTAAACTTTAATTAATAATAAATAAATAAATATATAATTGATGAAGATTTTAAGATCAAAAATTTTATATTTTCATATATATTATTATTATTATTATTTTTTTTATTTTTTTATTTATTTTTTAAATATATTACTAAATGAAAAATTGATTAATAAATAAAAAAAAATTATTAATGTACTTACTATATAGATTAAAAAGAATAAAAAAAATATATATTTAAACATATTAAAAATTTCTAAATGTATAATAAAAATTTTAATAGAAATATTATCATATAATTGATTAAACATTCAATTATATTTCTTTTATGGTAAAACTAATTGTATTACATTTACTTTTCTTTTCTAAATTATTTCTTTTTCTTAATGTAAATAAATTTAAATAATTTTTCTTTTTTTTTTTTTTTTTTTTATTTTCGTTTGTTTGTTTGTTTGCTTGTTTGCTTGTTGTTTATTTTTATGGAAAAAAATTAATTGTTATTATTATTATTATTTTTTTAAATTAATGCATGATAAAATATATTATAAGTGAAATAATAAATGCTACAATATGCCATGATGAAAGGTATTTTTGTAATGATGCAGAACTTGGATCACATTTATTTGGATTATCTCCTTCTTCTACTGTACAGTAAGTATAACCAAGTAATTTTATTGAACAAATATCAGGTTCATTATCTTCATTCATTTTAACATAGTTCGCCATACAAATTTGATCATATTCGGTATATTCACCAAGAGAATTATAGGTACAGTTTGTGAAGACACCTTGTATAACCTCTAAATCGGAACGTCTCTTCTTTTCGGTTGGTAAGTATTTATTATTTTTAGCTATGTTATTGATTGTTTTATATACACTTGTAGGGAAAAATTCTGAATAAATAAGTGGGAAATTAATAATAACTACTTCATCATATTCACAGGTCTTCGACCTAATGGGTTCATAATAGGATCCACTTACACATTTATAATATTGATTTTCTATGTAATAAATTTCTCCTATATTACAGGTTTTCCTGAAGCATTCGGTTTCTTCTCCTTCACTATCAACCACACAGTAATAGAGCACATAATCCACTGTTAAAACATAGGCAGTATCATCAATTTCAGTACATCCTCCATTATTATTATTACATTTATACATTTTTTTATCTATTGTGTAATACCATCCATTTTTATTAGTTTTAGCTAAAAGTAATTCTCTTGAACTGGAAATAATATAACTGAAAATGCATTCTTCATTTGGATTTACTGAGGCGTATATATAACCAACATTGTTGGGGGAAATCCATACTTTATCCTTTTTCTGTATTAAATAGTTTGTTAGCATATCGAAGTAGTAGATATTTGGTTGAGGTTCATAGACCTTACAAGCGTTATTAAAGCAACCATAGAGTGTAACACCAGCTCTTGTATCATTAAATGTTCTATACTCTGCACTATAATATTTATTATTTTCAGCAAAGTAGTAACCGGTAGTTGTAAGTTGAATTGCTGCATTGCTATTGAGAAGATAGAGAACTGAATTACTTGAATATGCTAATACGTTTTCATTGATAACACTACTCATATAACATTTACCAGTTTCTCTAGATTTAATTTTTTCTCCTGCGACTACAAGATTTCCTTCGGCTGTTAAGCAGAAGTCGTTCTCTGAAATATCATATTTTGGGGTACAAGTGTTTTCGAAGAACGTACAAATATTTTCCCTGGCATTTAAGTAGAAATATTTGTCTTCTTCTACAGAATATTTTATAATACGTTTGGAGACGTCACTGTAATAGGTATTACTTTCAGGTTTATCCATGATACGACAACTGTTTCCATCACATTTGTAGAGGAGGACATCACTTTTATTATACTCCTTAATATCATTTCCATGAATAAGTTCATTCTTACTAATATTGATGAAGTAATAACCAACGTCAGTAATTTGCTTAATTAAACCTTGATCAACTCTATATATATTATTGCCTATAGTAAAGAAATTATTACTGTATTGGGACGAGACCTTTATACAATTTTTTGATGGTATTTTCGAAGTGGAAAGCACTCCAGAAATAACATCATTATACTCCACAATAGTTTCTAAGGCAAAGTAAAGAGTTGAACGAGAGTTATCAGTACAAAATTCACCAGAAGCAACAACATTAATACGATCAGTTTGAGCGTTTGTTCCTGAATTATCAACATAACATAAATCGTCAATGTAGGAACATATTGGAATGGTCTTTAATTCTTCAACCGTCAGTTCATTACAAATACCTTTATTACAAATAATAATAGTGGATACTATATCTTCAGTATTGGTTCTAGATGATAATTGTACCTCTTTTTCAGATTCACTATTCGTTCTTTCATTCAATTCATTTTCTGGAAGATCATTTAAATTATTTGATTCCTCCATGTTTAATTCATTATATTTTTCATGAATGTTTTTAACCTCCTCATTAATATTTTCATCCTTTTTATTTATATTGTCAAGATCATCATCGTAATCGAACCTTTCTTTATGGTTAACTAGTAAATTTTCATCATCTTCATTGTATTCATCTCTTCCCTTAGATGAAACGAGGTTAGATTTTTTAACATTAGAGGCTGAGTGGAAAACACCAGTATCAACTACTATGGTTTTACATCTACTTCCCATACAGTCTATAAGAACGTTATTATTATTTTTCCAAAGGTAAAAACCTTCATTCTTTCTTTCTGAATTACAAATTATTTTATCCGTATAAGAAGAGGAATAGCATTTAATAACGGTTTCAACATCAGCTGCTACAACATCGTGGTTGGCGGCATTGTAATAGTAACCAGCAGATGCCTTTTCAAGAAGGCATGAATTGGAAGATTTACAGTTAATAATTAAGTCATTATTTTCGTGAACAAGATAATATCCGGAATAGGCTCTTTTTGAGTTACACTTAACTCCCTTTATACAATAAATAATTGGGTATATAGATTTATCAGATCCTGAATTAATGTAATAATTGTAACGGAGAGGAGAAAGCTTACAAGAGATTCTCGTTACACAATTGATAACACCAGATTGATTAAATTCAGCAACATAGTAGCCAGGAGTAGCCTCCTGAGTGGTGCAGCTACCATTTTCACAATGAATTAAAGCCTTGGAATAATTATCAAATCCAGAATTAATAAAATAGGTATTAGTTTTAGGGGTAAACCTTTCACAATTTCCTGTACTTTGACATTTTATTATGGATGGAGTTTTACCATTCCTATCGACATAACTGTAATCGATGTAGTAACCGGCTTCACTAATTACAGATAGATTAGTGCCAAAGCAGTAGTAACCCTTACCACTAGTTTCATCATAGAGATAGGTTTCCCTTTTACAACTTTGATATGGGGTACAGAGTTGAGTGTAGGAGGAGCAAATATATAATGTTAATCCATTGTAATTAATACTGTCTACTTTTTCATTTTTATTATTAATAATGTATATTCCATTAGAATTAACTCTAGTGATAGAATTTGACTTGACTTCGAACAGAGTGGACATGAATTTATTTATTCCTGGGAAATTATTTGGTGACACTGGAATATAATGATAAACAGGAAAACTAGTAGTGTAGGTAATATTTTTATTATCATCGCTAATATCCTCTGAGTTAATAGCAAATTCTTTGATAACAAAGTTTATATCTGTATCACTTCCTTCCTTTTTGCGATAACAGTAATTTCCAGGCTTTAAAATTTTTTCTTCTTCAACAGTACACAATTGAACATTGCTATCAAATTTACAACCTGTTTTATCACAACTAATGATAACATTAGTTTCGCCATCGAAAGATCCAGAATTGAGGAAATATCCATCTTCAGGATCAAAAGATGTACAATTATTTAACGTTGAGCAATATATCAAATGAGTAAAAGAGTTTGATATGGAGGATGAAGAATCAACATAGTAGGAATCTTTGTCATTAGGGTATTGTTCAGAAATTAAATTACTTCCATTATCAAGATAAATCAATGGTTTGTTTGTATTATCTACACCAGCATTAATATAGTATCCTTCATTAAATGCATCATATATAATTTCACAATGATCAGTACTACTACAGCTAATTAAATGGCCATTAAAATCAAGATTATATGGACTACTGGTAATAAAAGTACCAATATCTGGTATATAATATCCTGAAGTGGATGCCTTTTTTTCCGCACAAGAAGTAGTAGTAGAATCACCACAATAAATTAACGGATACTCACCATTACTTCCACTGTTAATATAATAATTATTTAAGTTTGAAGCAGGAACAGTTGTACATAAAAATTTAGAATCAAATGTATTACAAATAATTAAATTTTCCTATTTATACATAAAAAATTTTTAAAAATAAAAAATATAAAATTAATTATATTTATAAATAATAATAATAATAATAATAATAATAATAATAATAATAATAATAATAATAATAATAATAATAATAATAATAATAATAATAATAATAATAATAATAATAATAATAATAATAATAATAATAATAATAATAATAATAATAATAATAATAATAATAATAATAGTAATAATAATAATAATAATAATAATAATAATAATAATAATAATAATAATAATAATAATAATAATAGTAATAATAATAATAATAATAATAATAATAATAATAATAATAATAATAATAATAATAATAATAATAATAATAATAATAATAATAATAATAATAATAATAATAATAATAATAATAATAATAATAATAATAATAATAATAATAATAATAATAATAATAATAATAATAATAATAATAATAATAATAATAGTTATAATAATAAAATTAATATTATCATATAGTATAATAGTTTTTAAAAAAAAAATTTTTTTTTTTTCTGTTTAAATATTTACCGCTGAATCACCATCAATGAAATAACTTTCAGAAGTGATTAAAGAAGATACACATCTTGATGAATTATTACAGTAAATAACATTAGCACTACAAAATGAACTTCCCATTGAGCAAGAAGACGATGGTGTAGCATAATCTAAATAATATTTATTTGAAATATTATTCATGACAATTTCACATGAAACATCTGTAGTACCTGAACATTGAATAAGTTTTTTTGTAAGTCCATCAACAAAATAATTAGCATGATTATTTGTATCTGTAGAAGATATTTCCTTTCCAATACAACCTGTTGAACTACATACAATAAGTTGTTCAGAAGATTTGGTTTTATCTAAAAGGTTTGCAGCATTTAAGAATATACCTTCATTGTATGATAAAGAGACGCATTTAGTTGTACTTTCACAAACAATTAAATTGGAACCTGATTTTGTTTCACTATCCAAATAAACACCACTGACATTACCAGGAATTTTTGAAAATTTTCCATCAAAATAAATAATTGGCTGACTTGTTTTATCTAATCCATCTAAATAGAATTCAACCTCAGTTCCTGAATGTAGTTCAGTTGTGCATGAATTATTAATACAGGTAATTAAGTAATTCATTTTTGATGGATCAGTACCATAGTCAATATAATAACCAGTAACTGAACTTGGTAAGCACTTACTAGCTGAACAGTTAATAACTCTTTTTGAATAATTATCGTAGTAAGATTCGTTGGCTTCACCTTTTTTACAATTATTGTTATCATTGATTATACATGATATTCCACTAGCAATTGAATTAAAATATGTTTTACTTGTATCATCAACATATGAACATCCAGATGAACTACATGTATATATACTTCCTATACTTCCATCATTATCTGTTTTCAAAAGTTTAGAATCGTCATTGAAAAAAATACTTCCTGAGGAAGCACCTTTACCAAATTTAACTGAACCTGGAATACCATTATTAATGCTCTTAATATTGGTACCATCAAAACAATACGTATTTACATCACATGGATTACTAGTACAATCCTCACATGTTTGAAGACCCGTAGAATATACTTTTAAAACATTAAATACATAAACTAAGTAAAAAATCCTCTTTCTATGAACGTGTATATAAATATATTATATAGATGAAGAAATAAAAAGAAAATAAAAATAAAATAAAATACAATAAAATAAAATAATATATATATATATAGAAAAGCGAAGAAGAAAAAAAAAGTATTAATAATAAATATTTTAAAATTTAATAAAAAATTATATTAAATATTTTCTTCATATTACAATTTTAATAGATTCATTATTGATATATTTTTTTATGTTCGTTTTATTACTATTATTATAATTTTTTTTTTTTTTTTTTGGTTGAATATATCTATAATACTTCAAAATATCCAAAAGTTTTTATGATTTTCTTTAATTGTAATATTTAATTTATATAAATAAAACTCCCATTTATTTATTTAATTTAGTTTCAAAATATATTTAATATCTTTAATATTATTATTATTACTAATTTTTTTTTTTTTTTAATAAATCCTTTTTTTTTTTTATTTTTTTTTTATTTTCCTTAATGATTTTTCATCAACCGTGAATATAGAAAAATTTATTTGAAAATCAAATAATTTTAATGGTATGATAAAAAACCATAAAGATACACTAAATTAAAAAAAAAAAAATAAAATAAAATATAATATAATAAAAAAAAAAAATAAAAAAATAAAAAAATAAAAATAATAAATTAAATTAAATTAAATTAAAAATTATAAACTTTTAATTATTTTTTAATGTTTTTTTTTTTTTTTTTTATTTTTATTTTTTTATACTTTTCTTTAGTTTAAAATTTACAAAATTTGCAAATAAAATAACTTTAAATTAATTAAAAATTTTCAATATACTGAATAAAAATTGATTTTGATATTAATATTTATATAAAATATATTATATATACATATATAATGAATGAATATAAAATTAAAATATTTATATTTCATATATTATTTGAAAGGTTTGATTAAAAATTTTGATTTTGATTAGTTTAAAAAACATAAATAAAATCAAAAAAAAAAAAAAAAAAAAAAAAAAAATAATAATATAATAAAAAAAAATATGAACTAAAACTGTAATATTTATTATTATTCATTATATGAAAAAAAAATATATATATATATATAATTAAATTATATGAATGGTATTTGAAAAAATATATTTATAATCAATATTATTATATTAATGACTTAAAGTGTTATGAATATTTCAATATCTTTCATCTTAGGAATACATAATGATAATAAAATAATAATTATTTTATTAATTATCTTCATTTTTTTCTAAAAAAAAATACGTATTATTAAAAAAATACATTAGTTTTTTTTTAAAAAATAAAAAAGTAATTAGTAAAAGATGCTTTTAAAAAAAATATACAATATACTGTAATTTTAAAATAAAATAGTAAAATTTGTTATTAAACTTAATTCATATTTATTTATTTATTTTATTTGATTATTATTAAATCAATCAATCAATAAATAATATGCTATAATTTTTTAAATGAATATTTATATACCTAAATTTATAAATAAATTAAAAATTAATTTTCGATATAAATTTTTATATTTGTAAAATGATTAATTAAAATATGTACCACATCTATAATATAGGATTATTTTTTAAAAAAAAATATGAATATATATTATATAATAGTAAAGCTAATATAGTTTTACTATTTTATAATACTTTGATAAAGATTTATATTAAATTATTACACAAAAAGTTCTTATTATTTTTTATATTTTTCATTTTGTATATATATATATATTTTTTTTTTTTTTTTATTTTATCATTATTCATTATTCATTATTCATTATTTATTATTTAATTATTTAATTATTTAATTATTTATTATTTATTATTTTATTATTTATTATTTATTATTTATTATTTATTATTTATTATTTATTTATTATTATTTATTTATTTATTATTTATTTATTTATTATTTTATTTTTTCAAGATGGTATATAATTACTATTATTAAAAATAATCATCAAATTAACATTTTTTATTTTATCTATTAATGTTAATATATAAATTTGTTATATCAATTAAAATAATTCTAATTTATATCCATATATATGTATTAAAAAACATTAATAATGAATCAAATCTTAAAATTTTATTATTTGAGTTTTAGCTAATGCATCTACATTTGTATTAATATTTATAGGAACAATATCAATGGCTTGTACAGCAAAATCAGTAACTTTATTAGGAAATACTCTTCCTATATAATATGTACTACTATCATGAGTACCTGGAATATTGATTGCTACTATCATGAGTACCTGGAATATTGATTGCATTGAGTGTAAGACTTTGATTAATACATTACATCCATTGTACATCAATATTATTATCTTACGCATTAGCAATATTAATTAATGCTGCAAAAAAGACAATATCAAATAATAAAATCTTCATTGTTAAATATAATATTATATATTTTAAGTTTTGTTTTATAAACGAAATGAAAATCAGTTTACACTTAAATATAATAATGCGCAGTAAATTTCGAATGTGGACTTGTATATATGTTAAATTGTCTCAATTATTGCGAGACATACGTTGTAGATTTTTTTTAAGTACATACATATCGTTTAACACCAAATTAATAATATTATTCATTTAATTTGGATATAATAATTTAATAGTTTAGTGAAATAAAAGTAATATTAAAAATAAAGTGTTTAAAATAAACTCAGAATCATATATGGGTGGCTTGATATATTATCGTGCATATATTAAATACAATAGATAACTTAGCTTTGATGATCTTCAAAGCATTTTTTAGAAGAACAATGGTCATCGTTTTGAGAATGTTTCCCCCATTTATCGCAATACATATATGATCTTCTACCTCCTCTGTATATACTGTTACAATGTACAATTGAATTTTCATCATTAAAAACACAGAAACTGTTAAAGCATTTATCAGACAAACATTCTGAATTGGAGGTACAGATTACAAATCTAGTTGTTATACATCTTCCAGATTCGAATTCATCACTCGGACGTGTATCAGAAATATACTTTTTCGTTCTTCCATTTTCATCTGGGAATTCAACAAAATTCTCCATGTAGCTATTATCCGTCTTAGTGTATAAATTGTCTTTACAATAAAAGGCTATAAAGAACACATACATTCTTTGTCTTTAATACTTCGTCTTTGGTAAGATATCTGGGGATGCCATTACATGTCATATCATTATATATCGAATCTTTGCCATTAATGAAATGAATATAAAAAATGATGATAAATATTGTTAAAAGTATTTTGTTGTTCATTGTATATTATTATATACAATCTTATTGTATATTTATCAATCTATTGATATATGTAATATTTATTATTAATAATAATTATGAAAACAATTGTTTTCTATTATATATTTATGTATAATATATATAAATCGAATAATATATAAGCATTTGTACTACATATAAAATTCAAATATAAACATAAGAAATCATCAATTAAATTTAATAAAAAAAGTAATATTACATTGTCTGGTTAAATTGTTATATTATTATGTACACTAATTCTTAATTATAATTTAAAATAATAATTTTATTATTAATAAAACATTGAATATATCCCAAAGTCAAACAACAATCCTTTAATACTAAATTATTTATATATTAATTATTATTTTATTATATTTCTTTTATCTATACTGTAAATTAAAATATAATATTTAATAACAATTTTAAAATTTAAATTTGGGTTAATTTAAAATAAATTCTTTTTGTTCCTTTTTATTTTTATGATTAATAATAATAAAATACTTTTTTATAATGTAGAAATTATTTTATAATGAATTAATATAAAAATTAAAAAAAAAAATTTACAAAAAAAGAAAATGAATATTTGGATATATTATTATAATATTTCTAAATATTATAATACAAAAAGTATAATTATATAATCATTTTTTAAATAAAATATATAATCATTTTTTAAATAAAATATATAATCATTTTTTAAATAAAATATATAATCATTTTTTAAATAAAATATATAATCATTTTTTAAATAAAATATATAATCATTTTTTAAATAAAATATATAATCATTTGTTAAATAAAAAATATACTTATTTTTTTTTTTTTTATTTTTTTTATTTTTTAATTATTCATATATTTTTTTGATATTTTTAAAATATATTTGCATTAATTAAATTTCAAAGTTTGTATTAATAAAATAATAATAATAACAATAACAATAATTATAATAATAATAATAATAATAAAATAATGATCATTTATCAAAGTTCTTTATAATAAGATAAACAAAAAAAAAATAATAAAGGAACAAAAATTATTTTCAGGAATATAAGAAAAATGACAATAAAAATATTTGTTCTAAAATAGATTGCTATTATTATAAAAATGGCCAATTCAATCTTCGTTAAATTAATGAATATAAAAAATATTTAAAAAAACTACAGAAAATACATTAATGAATTTATAAATAGAAATATAACAGCAGCTGAAATATTAAAAAAAAAAAAATAAAATAAAAGATATAGCTTATAATCATAAAATAACACTAGATATAGAAGAAACTTCTTCTAGTACACTTTTTTATATTTCAAAATAGCATTTTCTTTTCATTATTGGAAATTATTATATATTCATTAAAATGTACATTGTGATTTTTTTTTACTTTCAACGTCCTTAATTTTAATTACAATAATTTAATTATTTAAATTACATTTTTTTTTATTCATATGCATAATATAATTAATTGATAAGAAATACTTTAAGACATATAAAATAACAATAATTAATATATAATTAAAATTTATACATATATAAAAATATTAATATAACAATAGAATTAATTTTTTCGGTATTTTTACTTCTTAAATTATATTTATGTTTAGATGAAGATTCATTACTCTTCTTTTCATATTTTCTTTTATTTTTATTTGTTGATGGGATATCTTTTTCAATATTGTTACATTTATATTCTTCTATTATACTAGAATATTTTTTGTTTTCTCATCTTAAATTTATTCCTACTAATAATACCTTTCCTTTATATCCTTGTTTTTCTAAACCATAATAATATTTCCTTTGATGCATTTGGTCAATTGCTGATTGTGCTAATTCATTCACTTTTACTTCTATTATAATTACTGTTTCTTCTTTATTATGAGGATAAAGAATATAATCAACTATTCCTTTTTCCTTTTAGCTCCTCTTCATTAAACTCATTGTTTTTACGAGCATAAAAATATGCATTATCTATAATGCGCTTTAAATTACCCTTTATCTCCTGGTTTAATTCTATCCATATGAACTTTTTCTAACTTTTTACATAATTTTTTGGTATTCTTTTTTTCAATGTTATTTGCAATATTTCTTTAGAATTATCAATTCATTCTTTAAAAAAAACTTTTATTTTCAATTTTGTTATATAATTTTATAAATTTCTCTTTTAATTCGTCATTTGGAATAGAAATTTTTCCATCATAATAAGTTAAATATCCATAAAAAACCATTTTCGAATACAATTTTATCCTCATATCATCGTTATCTTTATTTTCATTTAGTTCTTTATCCTCTTTTTTTTTTGTTTTTCCTTTTGTATTTCTTCTAATCCGAAATTTTCTAATTGTATTGATAATTCATTTCCTGCAATTAATTCAATAAAATCTTCTTCTTTTATATCACTTATATCAAAATTAATTATTGTTTCTAATTCGTCTTTACGTCCTGTTTCTGACCAATAGTTGTCAATTAAAATTATTGGTTAACGCTTGAATTACTGACCAAGTATTAAAAATTTTTTTCACCATTATAGCTTCTATAATCATTATACCAACGTTCTAAGTCTTCATATTTTATGAGGCTTTTTTATTTCTGAATTTATATTTTTTATAGATTTATCATTTTTATTTTTTAAATATTTTTTTTCTTTTTTTTTTTTTTTTTCACAAAGCTCCTTAACTTCTTTTTCTGAAAAACCAAAATATTGATAATATTTTTTATCTTTTAACATTAGAATATTCAACAAAACAGTTTAAACTAGAAGTCGATGTTTGTTTTACAATTGGTAATACACCTGTCATATAAACAAAAGCTACGTAGGGTTGATCTTTTATTAAATCTTTTTAAAAAAGAAATATAATATTTCTGTTCATCTAATTTAAACTTATTCGCAGCAATGATATAAATCCCATTCATCTATAATAAATATAAACTGTTGTCCTGTTTCTCCAAAAAAAAAAAAGAAATAAATTCTCATATATATATAATCACTATATCTATTTAACATTTTTAAATTTGGATATAATTGTTCAATGCCCATTTTTAATTTCTTATTAATTGAATCTATATATAGTTATATATGGTTTTATAATTATCAATACCAAGAGAAAAAATTTAATTATATTGTGTGATATTTTCCTTGGAATACATTATATTGGTCTATTTCAAATTTATTATCTAATTTAGTAGAACTAAAGTCTTTGGAAACTTTTAACTGATTAAATATTTTCTTTGATTCAATTTCTTTACTATAATATACTACTAACATTGCATCTATGGAAGTTTTTCCAAAATCTTCTTGGTTTTTGTGATGCAAACGTTTTGGCCACTCTCATCGTATATTAATTCATTTATTAAATTCATTGATTATATTTGGATTTATCAACATAAATAACTCGTCTCTATATATTTTATCAAAAAATTTTTTTTTTTATACATTCCTAAATGATCAATAATAAATCCTTTTTTTTTTTTTATTCTATTTTTTATTACTTTTTTTTTTTTAATTCAACTTTTTCAACTATTATTACCTTTTTTTTTTTTTTTTTTTTTTTTCTTTTTTTTACTTCTTTAAATGTTAAACAAATGAGTTAAAGGAATTAATGAAAAAAAAAAATAAATATTATTTGTCCAATTAGAACATAATAATTTTTTTTTTTTCATTTTGAAGTAGTAATGTGAAATAAAAAAGTTAATATTCAAAAATAAATTGTATAAATAAATTCAGAAAAAAAAAAAAAAAAAAAAAAAAAAAAAGTTCCTATGCAACGAAACCTCCCCTCCGAAAATACTTATTCCGGATTAGGGTTTGAATTGACTATCCGAAATAAAAATTATGGTCTTTCTCCTATCTTAAGGCATTTGCCTTGCTATAGCCTGTCTTAACTGTATTTTCAGATTTTTAGCGTTGACGCTCCTTGGTTAGTTTGTGATTTATACCGTTGGAATTAACTAACAACCCTTGTCGAGTACTAGCAAAAGTACTAGCCCAAAAGCATAATTTCTGTAAAGAGAGCCGCAGATCGCATCAAAGAAATGAGCGTTTTTAGAATGATCACTAGAAATGATTTGGTTATTTTAAATAAAAACATTCCCTATTCCTTTTTTTTTTTTTTTTTTTTTTTTTTTTTTTTATAATTTAAATCAATAATGTTGGCATCTCTTCCACCGAGAAGAAAGTTATATCATCTGTACCACGACATATATATATTTTCACACGTACAACTCATTATTCAGAGAAATTAGAATAGTATGAACTATTTAATAAAGTTTAATATTATAACACTAATTTATAACATACATATATCCAAATTTTATTATAATTCACTCTGAATGTTATTCAGAATTTATAGCTCTAATGTAAAAAGAAAAATATTAATTAATATTTATATTAATTTAATTTTTTATTATTAAAAATAAAAATAATAAAAATAAAAAAAGATAAAAAATATAAATAATTGAAAATATAAAATATAAGATATAAAAAATAAAAATAAAAAAAAATAAATAAATGAGAATATAAAATATATATTATAAAAAAAAAAATAAAAATAAAAATAAAAAAAAAAAAAATACACACTATTTAAAATTTACATTTGCTCGTGTAAAAAAAAAAAAAAAAAAAAAAAAAATATAATTATTTTTAATTTATTTTAATTTATTTTAATTTATTTTAATTTTTTTTTTTTTTTTAAATTTTTAACATATTAAATTATCTAATTGTATAATAGTGAACAATATAAAAATAAAAAAAAAAAAAAAAAAAAAAAAAAAAAAAATAATCATATATGTATATACAATCTAATATTATTTTTCTTTTTTTCTTTTTTTCTTTTTTTTTTTTTTTTTATTATTGGTATAATATATTAAATATTACTTTAAATAATAGAAAATTAAAAAAAAAGTATAATTCTTTCTGAAGTAAAATTTAAAAATCAAATTTCTTAGTGTAATTGAATATATATATTTATATATATATTTTTTATATGTTTTTTTTTTTCTTTTTTTTTTTTTTTTAAGATTTTTTTAATATTTTTTATATATCTAAATTTAACTATTATCTTAATGTAAAATAAAAAAAAAATTCAAATCAATTTAATTTAAATTCAAAAGTTCCAATTCAAAATTTAGAAGGCAATAAAAAGAATAAGAACTGCAGCTATAATCTTCACAAGATGCCATTTAGAAATATTTTTGAAGGAAATCGCGGAACTTGGATTACACTTATTTGGATCATCACCATCTTCCACGGTACAATAGGTGTAACCGAGAAGTTTAACGGAACAGATATCAGGTTCATTATCACTATTTAACTTTACATAGTTTTGCATACAAATTTGATCGTAGTTGGCAAGTTCATCATAGGCGTCATAGGTACAGTTCGTGAAAACACCTTGAATGGTTTCCAAGGAGTTACGACTCAATTTCTGAGTTGGAACATGATGATTATTTTTAGCGATGTCTGAAATCGTATTGTAAATTTTGATGGGGAAGGAATTAGTGTAGATCAATGGGAAGTTGATGACCACCACTTCATCATGATCACATTGTTTTGATCTAATTAATTCCATGTAGGAACCATTTGTACATTTATAGTATCTGTCCTTTATATAGTAGATTTGATCAACGGTACATATTCTCTTGTTACATTCGGTGGGCTCACCCTCACTATCCACCACACAATAGTATATTTCATTACTGTTGGTGAAGACGTAGGCGGTATCATCAATTTCTTTACAAGATTTAATTTTAGCCGTACATTGATACATTTTCTTATCGATGGTGTAATACCAGCCATCCTTATTAACTTTAGTTAAGAGTAACTCCTTAGTATTAGACATCGTGTAACTGTAGATATAAACTTCCTCTGGATTAATGGAAACATTAATGTAGCCCACCTTACTAGGGGAAATCCAGGTCTTATCCTTCTTTTGAATCAAATAGTTGGTAATCATATCAAAGTAATAGATATCTGGTTGAGGTTCATAGACTTGACAAGAATTATTGATACAACCGAAAAGGGTGATACCAGATGAGGTAGCGTTAAATGATTTATATTCTGCGCTGTTGTAATAGTTATTTTCGGCAAAGTAGTAACCGTTGGTGACGACTTTCTTGGCAGCATTACTATTTAAGAGGTAAAGCACCGAATTGTACGAGTAGGCCAAAACATTTTCAGTGATCGAGGTACTCATGTAGCATTTTCCGGTTTCTCTCGATTTAATCTTTTCTCCGGCCACGACAATATAGCCCTCGGCAGTGATACAGAAATCATTTTCTTCGATATCGTACTTTGGAGTACAGGTATTATCGGCGAACATACAAATATTATCCTTTTTACTGATGAAGGAATATTTACCTTCCTCCACGGAATATTTAAGGATACGCTTGGTGACATCGGTGTAGTAGGTATCACTGGTAGGTTTGTCCATGATACGACAGCTGATGCCGTCACACTTGTAGAGGCGAACATTACTGTTGTTGTATTCCTTTATTTCATGACCATAAACAAGTTTGTTCTTATCAATATTGATAAAGTAGTAACCTTTGTCGTGGACTTCCATGATTAAACCATTATTTACCCGATAAATACTGTTTCCAACGGTAAAGAGATTAGAGCTGTATTGAGAGGTAGCCCTGATACAATTTTTAGTGACGGTCTTTGAAGTGGAAAGAACGCCCGAAATAACATCATTGTATTCAACAATCGTCTCGGTAGCAAAATAGATAGTGGAGCGATTCATATCGGTACAGAAGTCACCCGCGAAAACGCTGGTAATAATTTTATTTTGAGAGTTATTGATATTCTTTGAGTTATCCAAGTAGCACATATCATTACTGTAGGTACAAACTGGAATTAAATTCAATTCCTCGGCGGTCAGTTCATTACAAACACCACCACTACAAATAATAAGAGTGGAGGCCGGTTCATTTGAAATGCTTTGAGCTCTTCCAATTAAACGTTGTTCATTCAATTTCAACATGACATTACTTTCCTTACTGAGCATTTCACCATTATCTTCAACTCTTTCCACATGATCAACAACGATGGCATCTCCTCCCTCTTCATCACTAAACTTATCTCTTCCTTGGGAGAGGACATTCTTCACCGAAGTTTGAATTAAGGCGGCGGAAAGGAAGATACCATCTTCAACGACTTTCTGTTTACACTTACTTCCCATACAATCCACTAAAATGTTATGGCCCTTTCCGGAGAGGTAGAAACCTTCATTCTTCTTCTCAGAGACACATAAAACGCTATCGGTATAGGTAGAAGGGCTACATCTAATGATGGTTTCAATATCGGATGGTCTGTAGTTGTTAGCCGCGTTGTAGTAGTAACCGGTGGATCCTTCTTCAACTTCACAGGAAGAAGGCATCTTACAGTTAATTAAGAGGTTATTATTTTCTTGAATAAGATAGTAACCTTCGTAGGCGTGTTTTGTTTCACAGTTGACACCTTTACTGCAAACAATAATAGATTTCGTAATTTTATCCTCACCGTTATTTAGGTAGAAGTTATAGCGAAGGGAGGAGATCTTACAATTAGTAGAAGTGGTACAAACAATTACTCCGGAATGACCAAATTCAGCTCTGTAATAACCGATAGAGGCCACTTGAGTTTCACAGGTGTTACTTGCACAGTAAATTAAGGCTTTAGTATTATTATCGACACCAGCGTTAATGAAATAAGTATTGGTTGGGGTGTATCGGACGCAGCTACCGTTATCTTCACACTGTAAAACCCCTGGGGTTAAAGTTTTATGAACGACATAGCTACTATCCACATAGTATCCGGCGGTATCAATAGGAGAAATTTCATTACTGCTACATTGATAACCCTTTCCACTCTTTTCATCAAAGAAGTAAGTACCCTCTTTACAACTTTGAATCTTTCCACAGAGCTTAGTGGACTGGGAGCAGGTGTAGAGAGAATAGGATTTACCGATATCGATCGAACCACTAATGGATTGCACTCTCTCATTTTTAGAATTAATGATATAGACGCCATCATTAGCCACTCTCGTAATTGAATTGGATGTAATTTCAAAGAGAGTCGTCGTTAAACTAGTAATGCCAGGGAAATTACCTAAGGTGACCGTCACGTAATGATAAACGGAACCACTGGAGGTATAGGTAATATTTTGGTTAGAGGGATCAATACTTTCAGAATTGATTTCAAATTCACTGATCACAAAGTTTATATCATGTTCATCCTCTCCGCTATCGTTAGCTCTTTGATAACAATAATTACCGGGACTTAGAGGAACTACCTTCTCATCCAACGTGCAGCGTTGAACGCTATCATTGATAACACAACCGACTTTACTACAACTTATAATACGGTCATTCTCATCATCACCATCAGCATTATAGTAGTAGCCATCCTTTGGATCAATGGAAGCGCAACTTTTAATGGATTCACAGTAGATTAAATTAGAATAAGTGGAATACTCTAGAGAGGAAGCATCGATGTAATAGGATTCCTTTTCAGCGGGAGGAACCTCTTCAATATTAGGGGCATCAGAATCATACTTTATTAATGGTAAATTAGTATTATCCACACCAGCATTAACGTAATAGCCACTATTAGCCAAATCAGAAGATAATACACATTGAGTAGCACTAACACAATGAATTAGGTAACCAATATAATTTTGTTTGTATGAATCTGATGAAATAATGGAACCATTATCTGTCATATAATAACCAGTAAGGGAAGCTTTCTTTTCAGTACATTTCGTTGTATTATCGTCTACACCACAAAATAATAAAGGATATTCACCATTATTTCCACTATTAATATAATAATAGGTTAAATCCTTAGCTTTAAGAGAGGTACAGAAGAAATCTTCACCAAAAGTAGCGCACATTAAAATATTTTCCTATAATAATGATAAATAAAAAAATAAAACAAAACAAAATAAAATAAAAAAAATAATAATAAAAAAAAAGATAAATTAATAAAAAATATTAAAATTTAATAAATTAAATATCTTTATAATAACTTATTTTATTTTTTTTTCTTAAAATAAAAAAAAATAAAAGCATATTATTAAAATTTAATTTTTTTTCCTTTATATTATAAATTTTTTAACTTACAAAAGAATCACCGTCTATAAATTGACTATTCGTAGAAATGATATGAGAAGTACAAATTTGGGACTTATTACATGATATAATACTTAAACTACAAAATCCTTTTTCATATTTATTATGTGCAGGTGTTGTTCCTGATGCTGAAACTTCAGTTTTTCCTGGACATGTTGCAGTTGATTCTGAAGCATAATCAAGATAATATTTACCAGCAGTATCATTTGTATACATTGAACATGTTACTGGTGGAGTATTAGAACTAGAAATATATATACATTGAATAAGTTTTGAAGTAAGTCCATCAATAAAGTATAAATTTTTTGAATTTATATTTGTATCATATTCATCCAATAATGTATATCCCTTACAACCTGTTGAAGTACACTGAATCAATTGCGGAATAACTGGTGTACCAGATGTTGTAGGGTCCGCATTTAAATACATGCCTGATTCCATGGTAACTGAGGAACATTTCGTGGTAGAAGAGCAAACAATGACATTTTTATAGTATTCTCCTGAAATAGTATCACTATCAAGAAATACGCCATTAGTATCTTTTGGTGAAATTGTTGTAAGTACTGAAGTGCCACTTTGAGCATCTATATTGGAGTATATAATAGGTGCTGTGGATTTATCCAATCCAGTATTTAAATAAAAACCACTACTACTTACTTCTTTTGATTTGCAATTATTATTTTTGCATGTAATAAGAAAAGTTGGAGCATCACCAGTGAGACTGCTTGATGAGTTTGTTGAACCATAATCAATATAATATCCAGCAACAGAAGTTAAAGAGCATCGATTACTTGAACAGTTAATTACTCTTTCTGAAGTATTATCATAATAGGATTTTTTAGCATCTGCTGTTTTGCATATACATTCACTTCCAGTTTTACATACTAGATATGCACAAGTTAAACCAGTAGCTTTTGAATTAATATAAGTTTTATCATCATCGGGTTTCATCTGCTGTTTTGCATATACATTCACTTCCAGTTTTACATACTAGATATGCACAAGTTAAACCAGTAGCTTTTGAATTAATATAAGTTTTATCATCATCGGGTTTTATAAGACTGCATCCTGATGAATTACATGAATAGCCTACACCCTTAGTAGAATCTACTGTACCCTCTGTGATAATAGCACCTTCCTTTTTATTTTCCATACTAAAAAAAAAATTACCGGAAGGTAAACCACTTTTACCAAATTTAGTAGAACCAGCAGAAGGGGAAGTAGCGGTACCAGTCACTATTTTAATGACCGAACCATCTAGACAATAATTATTAGGAATAGGGATAGGAGATGTCGTAGAAGTACAACTTACTAATTCTGTTGTACCTGCTCTTGGTGTTGTTACTCTTGGTACGGCTACATTTGCTGGAGTTGGTATTTCATCCTCTTGGCCATATACCATACAAATTCTACTTATACAAAAAAGAAAAATAGACCTTTTCCTTTTTTTTTTTTTTTTTTTTTTTGTTTTTTTTTTTTGTTGTTTTATTTTATGGTTAATTGTTTATTTGATTTTTGATTTTTAATTTTGTTTTTGTTTAATTTTAATTTTTATTTATTATTATATATATAAATCATACAAATATTTTATTTTTTAAAAAAAAATAATAATTATATATATTTTTAGTATATAATTAATTAATTATATATATATAAATAAAAATTAAAAATAAAAAATACAAAAGAAAAAAAAAATTTAAATAATTAAATATTTAATATTAGTTTTAATTCTATAAATATATATTAAATATTATAATAAATAAATAAATATATAAATATACAACTATATATATAAAAAAAATAATTGAACTGTTACATTTTCTTTAGAATCATTTTTGAATTGATTTAGAAGAACGGTTGTCTCTAGTAATATAATATTATTTACCAATAATCTATTATTTTTTCGTTATAGTACAAATGAAAACTGAATGTAATTATTTCAAATAGAAAGAAAGAAAGAAAAAAAAAAAAAAAAAACTAAAAAACAAAAAAACAGAAAAGCCCTTTTATATATATTATCTTGTATTCTATAATTCTTAAATCTATGAATAAATAAAAAAAAAATGTATGTATATATATTATTATTTATTATTGTTTTTTCTTTTTTTTTTTTTTTTTTTTATTTATTTATTTATTTATATTTTTGAATTTTTTTTTTCTTGGTGTAATTTTTTAATTTATTGATTTATTCTAATTTTTTAATATTTTGTTGACTTTATGAATTTTTCTCAAGTAATATATATATTTTATTCATATATATTTATATATATTTATATAGTATTAATTCTTCTCCATTAATTGAATTATAAATATTTTTTTTTCTATTTATATATATTTTATCTATAAAGACTTCGCTTTTATTTTATTTTATTTTTTTTTCTATTACTAAAAAAAAAAAAAAAAAAAGAATGAAAACAAAATAAAAAGAAAAAAAAATTTATAGATTGAAAATTTAAAATAAAAAAAAAAAAAAAATAAAAAAAATAAAGAAAAAAGATAAAGAAAATATAAAAATAAAATAATATATATATTATTATAATTATTATTATTTAAATAACAACATAAATAGAGTTATAAACATACAACAACAATAATAATAATAATAATAATAAATACAGTTAATTTTATTCAGCTAGAAAACAAAAGAAAAAAAAAATTAAAAAAAAAAAAAAAAGTAATAACAAAATGTTTATATATATATTTAATAATTATAACCTTATTTTATTTTATTTATATATTTTCAACCTTTTTTTTTTATAATAACAAATAACAATTAACAAATAAAAAAAAATATATATAAAAAAAAAATTAAATAAATCTCAAACGTTTATTAATCTTATTTAAAATGTTTTATTAAATAATTATTGAAAAATAAAATTAAGATAAATGATCATTATTAATATTATTATTATTATTATTATTATTATTATTATTATTTTTAAATATTATTATTATTATTATTATTATTATTATTTTAATATTATTATTTATTATTTTATTATTATTATTATTATTATTAAAATAACTCTTAATTATTATTTACATAAATTATTTTGTTTTATTTTATTTTATTTTATTTTATTTTATTTTATTTCATTTTTTTTTTTTACTTTGGAATTGATTTTAACACAGAAAACTACGCAAAATCCATTTAAATAATTGATATGTGTAAAAAAAACTTTAAATCATAGAAAATTTTAAACAATTTATTAAAAATTAAACTTTTTAAACTTTGAATTAAAAATTTTATTTTCAAAAAATTAAAAAATTAAAAATTAAAAAAAAGAAAAAATAGAAAAAATTTAAAAAATTATTATTATTTATTAATATTTATTAATATTTATTAATATTTATTATAATTAAACAGTAACAAATAAAAATAAGAAAACTTTTTTTTTTTTTTTTTTTGATTTTTTAATTTTTGAAAATAAAAAAAAATAAATTTGAAAAGAAAATAAAATAATGAAATAAAAAAAAAACAATTTTAAATAGTTTTTAAATATTTAAATATTTAAATATTTAAATATTTATTATTTATTTCATTTAAAAAAAAAAGTTAAGATAAAAATTATAATTCATAAACTTTAAAATTTCTTTTTTTTTTTTCTTTTCTTTTGTTGTAATAACAGTTAATGTAAATAAAATGTAAATAAAATGTAAATAAAATGTAAATAAAATGTAAATAAAATGTAAATAAAATGTAAATAAAATGTAAATAAAATGTAAAATAAGGTGTTTTTTCACCTATTTAAAATTTTTAAATATTATTTATAGTATTTGTATTATTTATATTATTTATATTATTTATAATAATTATATTATTTATATTATTTATATTAATTATTTAAATTATTTATATTGTTAGTTTATTAATCTATTTAGGAAATGCACCATGATAGAAAATAAAAAAAAAAAAGTTTTATATCAATACTATATTTTTTTTTATTAACACATTTTATAATTGTTTTTATTATTTAATTTATTAATAATAATTATTAAATAGATATATATATATATTTATTCATGTATAGACTTTGAATACGCACACACATTAACAAAAATAAATATAAATATAAATATATATCTTATATATATGATTAATACTACTTTACTATTAATTATAAACTACTACATGACATTAACTACTTATCATTTTTGTTATTAATTCAAATAAATAATCAAGGAATGATGATTATAATTCATCATATATAATTTATTATTTATTATTTATTAATAAATACTCTTTTTATTATTTATTTATTTATTATTTATTATTTATTATTTATTATTTATTATTCAGTTATTATTTATTATTCAATTATTATTTATTATTTATTATTTATTATTTATTATTTATTATTTATTATTTATTATTTATTATTTATTATTTATTATTTATTATTTATTATTTATTATTTATTATTTATTATTTATTATTCAGTTATTATTTATTATTCAATTATTATTTATTATTTATTATTTATTATTTATTATTTATTATTTATTATTTATTATTTATTATTTATTATTTATTATTTATTATTTATTATTTATTATTTATTATTATTTATTATTTATTATTTATTATTTATTATTTATTATTTATTATTTATTATTATTTATTATTTATTATTTATTATTTATTATTTATTATTTATTATTCAATTATTTAATAATAAATACTCTTTTTATTATTATTTATTATTTATTATTTATTATTTAATAATAAATACTCTTTTTATTATTATTTATTATTTATTATTTATTATTCAATTATTCAATTATTTATTATTCCATTATTTATTATTCAATTATTCAATTATTATAAAAAAATAAATATAAATTTTTTTAATTTCTTTTCATATCTCTAAAAATTATTTACGTAATTTTTATGTATTCTTTTGCAATAATTTCAAATCCAAAGTTTTCTTTTTATCTTTTTGTATATAAATAATTAATTTTTTTTATTTTATTTATTTTTATTTTAAATCATAAATCATAAATCATAAATCATAAATAAATAATTAATAATTAATAAAAATATTATGCAATGATTCAATTATTTATTAAAAATAAAAATAAAAATAAATAAATAAATAAAAATAAAGACAAAGAATTAAAAAAATTATTTATTTATATCTATTATTAATAATTTTTCTTTTTTTTTTAAAGTTTTTTTATGATTTTTTTTAATTATTTATTCATTCAATTATTTATTTATTCAATTATTTATTCATTCAATTATTTAGTATAATATTTATTTAATATTTTATTTTTTTCTTCTAATTTAAATACTATTGTTTTTATTATTTCATTTTTTTTTCTAAATATAAATATAATAATAGAATAGTGAAAATAAAAAAATAAAAAATAAAAAATAAAACTTATACTAAATAATAATAATATTTATTTGATTTTTTTTTTATTCTTTATATACTATAAATATACAAATATAAATATATATATATATTTTTTTTCTTAATGAATAATTATTTTTCTTAATATTTTTTATGTAGTCATAAAAAATAAATAAATAAAAAGAAAGCAAAACAACAATGATAATAAATTATAATATATAATATATATATATATATATTTTTTTTAATGTGTTTATACTACTCTTTTTTTTTTTTTTTTTTTTTCTATTTTCTTTTTATGTAATTCTAAAGATAAATAAAATAAATAAATAAAAAAAAAATAAATATATTTTGAAATGGTTTTTTTTTTATATACTTTACTTTTTCTTTTATATATGTATATATAAATTAAGCTAAAAATAATCTTTTTTTTTTTTTTTTTTTTTTTTTTTTTTTTTTTTTTTTTTATTTTATATATATATATATATAAATGTTTATAGGTTAAAATTTACATAAATTAAATTAAGCTAAAAGTAATTTTTTTTTATGTATATATTATATATATATTTTTTTTCCCTTAATCTTTTTTTTTATTTTTTAATAAAAAAAACAAATGAAAAAAAAAATTTATATTTTTTTATTTTTTTCAATTTTTCTTCACAGTATGACCTTAAAATCCAATTCAAAGTAAAAAAAAAACGACGACCACGACCAATGCCTCAAGATATACCACTTCTTAGACGTGGAGGGAGAAGAGGGAGGAGAGGCCGTATTTTGAAACTGTAGGGCAGAGATCAGAACTTGGATTACCCTTATCCGGATCATCATTATCCATCATCATCTACGGTACAGTCAGTAGGTTGTAACCGTAACTCGAGAACAGTTTCACAGAACAGATTTATCCAGGTTCCTTTATCCCTATTCAAATTAACGTACAATTTTGCATACAAACCAGATCATAAGCTAAGAATAATTCATCATACACACATTATAGACATCTTGATATCGTTTCCAACAAAAAGAGACGACTTAAACTTCTGGGTCCAGTAGTCAGTACATAATGGTTATTCTTAGCAATAAAACTAGAAAATGGTGTTGTAGAACACATGAGAGAGAAGGTATCTGAGGTATCCGAAAATAGATCACCCTCGGGGGTGAAGTTAATGACAACCACTCCACTACATTTTAATCACAATATCATAATGTTTGGATCGGAAAGGAATAGAACGGAAACGGAAGGAACCAATTCAAAGAGAGATCCGGTCGGTCTTACACTTTGTAGTAATTATTCTTTAAAATGTAATAAATAATATAATATAATTAAAATTTGACCTACCGACTGGTGGTTTGGTTGGTTGGTTGGTAAAGGAACTCTTGAAAAAAAAAAAAAAAACACTCTGTCTCTGAGTGTGGGCTTCTCCTTTTTACTAAAAATCCAAAAATCCCACCACACACACACACACACCCTAGTAATACAGTTCATTATATTATATTACATTACCGTTTGTCACGTCAGGACGTATGCTCGAGTCCTCAATCTCCTTTTAAAGTTTTTATCCTTGGTGTAGTAGTATGGATACATCATCTTATCATCGATGGTGAAAATGGCATCCATCCTATTTTGTTTTTGTTTTTGTCTTTGAGAGGAGGAGAAGTTCCTTACTATCGGACATGGTAATAACTAATAAATGTTAGATACTAGACTTCCTTTTGGAGAGACTAATGGAAAAACGTTAATGTATATAAACATCCGATGATCTTGTAGAAGGAGAGGGTGGAGGGGGACACCCTCTCCTTCTAATCTTTTCCTTTCTTCCTAATCAAAGTGTTGGTAAGCATGTCAAAATGTCAAAATGTCAAAAGTAGTAGTAGACATCCGGTTTAAGGGTTATGACACTTGACAGAGGCTTTGAACACAACCGTAGAGAGTGATACCCTGGAGGATGATGAATTTAAATGATTGAATACTCGAGCACTCTTATCATATTATTATAATAATTATAATAAATTTTATAATTTTTTTTTTTTTGTTCAGCAAAACATGTCAAAAGTAGTAACCGCTGGTGACGATTTTTTTTTCTTTAGCGACATGACTTATTCTATTCAAGAGGTAAAAAAAAAAAAAAAAAAAAAAAAAAAAAAAAAAAACGCACAAGAATTGTAGGTGTTAGGTAGGCCAAAACATTTTCAGGGATGGTTGTCGTCGTCGTCGTCGTACTCCTATAATAATCATTTTTTTTTTTTCAAGGGGGTTTCTCAGGATTTAATTTTTTTTTTCTCTGTTATCACGACAATACGACAATATCTTCCTCGGCAGTTGATACAGAAAATCTCTGGTATCACGACAATATCGTCCTCAGCAGTTGATACAGAAAATCAATTTTTTTTTTTTTTTTTCAATATCCTATTTCGAGGGTTGTACAGGTATTATTGGTGGTGAAGGTGCAGACGTTTCAGACGTTTTTACCTTCTTATTCTTACTGACAAAGGAATACTTAAAAACCATCTTCCATGGAATACTTGAAAATGAATTACTTGAGAGGATATGCTCTTCGTGACATTGGTGTCCTACGTATCGTTAACGCTCATTGGCTCATTCATAAATACGATAGCTTACACCCCATCACACTTGTACAACACACTTGAACAAAAAAACATTGCTGTTGTTATTGTTGTTGTTGTTGCTATTCTCTCTTAATTTTCTATGCCCTAACACAAGAATATTCTTATTGATATTGATAAAGTTAGTAGTAGTAGTAATAGTAGTAGTAACGAAGCAATCAGTCATGACATAGAACCTCCAAAATTAAACCTTCATTGATCTTAGTAGATACTGTTGCCGACGGACGATACAGTAAAGGTGGCACTGGTATGGTGACTGAGACGAAAGGGCCTTTAAATACAATTCATTTGTGACGGTCCACTTAGAGGTGGAAAGAACACCCCGAGATAACACCAGCCGCCGTTAAACTCCATCATGGTTTCCCGTAGCGAAATAAGGTATAAAAGAGTTTGGAAGGAGCAAGCAAGCATCAGTATCGATATCGGTATAAAAATCTAAAACGACACTAGTAATTATTTTTTTTTTTTTTTTTTTTTTTTTTGAATTTTGAGCGTTACCCCCGCCATTTTACATATTAGATTTATCCAAAAAAAAAATAACACCTATACCATATACCTATCCTATCATTATTGTAGGTAGGTTTTAAAAATTTAAAAATTTAAAAATTTAAAATATAAGCTCCAATTCAACTCCTCTGTCCCGTCAGTCCGTCAATTCATTACATAACAAGCCCTCCCCCTTCACAAACAAATAATAAGAGTAGTGAAAGTGGGGTTCATTACTTTGATAGAGCTCTACCAATTTAATCTCTTTTCCATTCAACCTCCTCATCATCATATTACTCTCCTCCTCCTCCTTATCCAACCTATCCTCCCCTTATGATTATTATCATCAAATTATCTTACATGATCAATAATTTCATTATTATCATTCTCCTCCTCATCATCATTATCATCATCCTCATTTACCTTCTTCTTCTTCTTCTCAACACCTTCTTTTCTTCTTCTTCTTCTTCTTTCTTCCACATAACACTACCTGTCTATCTTTCTTCCTTGAGAAAGAATAAACATTTTTTTTACATCGAAGTCCGGATTGATATTGGCAGCGGAACAGGAAAAATACTATATCATGATTTATCAGAGATTAGGTTGACACTTACTTACTTACTTACTTACTTACTTACTTACTTACTTACTACCACCAATACAGTTAAAATCAAGATTTATTTTTTTTTCATTACCATCAGAGAGAAGAGAGGTAGGAAGGTAGGTAGATAGACTGAAAGAAACCTTGATTCTTTCTTTCCCTTTCAGAATGACAAAGTTACATAGAGAGGACATTACAGTAACCAGTTGTAAAAGGAAGCTGTAGTGTAGCTCTTGATACTTGATTAAATCATTTCCCATGCTTCATCACTAAGTTCTATATATATATATATATATATATATATATATATGTGTAGTTAATTGGCCAACGTCATTAAGTTAGTCACCCGACGAATCCCTTCCATGACCCCCCCCTTTCACATATGATGAAGGACCTCCTATAATTAATTAAGGAGGCTCTTATTCCCTTTTTGAAATAAAATTTAAGATTAATCATAACCGACGACGACATCGGCTTTTTACCTTGGTCTCTCTCACAGCACAGTGGACACTTTTTTTTTTTTTTTATTTTATTTATTTATTTATTTATTTACAAGCAATGATAGACTTGAGAGAGCCTATCCTCTCTCTCCGTCCGTCAGTAAGGTTAATAGTTTTTAAGGAAGCGAAGCGAGTCCCATCTTAACCCATATGGTTATGGTTGAGGAGGTACAAAACGATGACATCAGAAATGACCAAATTCCCACTGGGAATAATATAACCAATAGGTGGCTTCCCGTATCTTACAGAAGCGGTTACCGCTGTTCATGGAGCAATGAATTAACGTCTTAAGAGGTGCTATCGGCATCCAGTATTTATTAAGGAAGTTAAGTGTTCGTTTCGTTGTTAGTTAAAGGGGGTGGTTAAACCAAAAAAGGAAACGACCATTAATCTGATCCATTAATCTTCATATTTTTAACCAAGACAACCAAAGGGGTTAAAATTTTTTTTTTAAAAGACATTTAGCTTACTGTCGACGACGTAAAAAAAAAAAAAAAAACGAAAATTTTTGGAGATATTTTTATTTCATTACATTCCATTCCATTACATTGAAATTGATAATCCCCTTTTTTTTTTTTTTTTTTTTGTTAACTACTACTACTACATTATAAACTACTACTACTAAAGTAATAAGAGGTTTCCCTTCTTAACAGCTTTTTTTTTTTTTTTAAGGTCTTCACACACAATGATTGTGTGTAGAAAGAAAGAGAGAAAAAAAAAAAAAAAAAAAAAAAAAAACAGGCGTACACGTGGAATATATCTTTGTCTTTACCGATATTAATGACGTAAAATCATGGATTCAACTTCTACTCCCTTCCCCCCGGATTCCTTCTTAGTATTAATAAAATGTAGAATACCATAAATAAATAGAGATACCGTCATTGACAACTTTTTATCATTGAATTCAATTTAATTTTCGAACAAGATCGTTGGTGGGCTTTGAAATACCAAGATTAATAGAAAAAAAAGTATTGGTTTAGAGAGAGAGAGAGAATCACTGGCTGGTGATATATATATATATATATCTATCTATCTCTATAGTGTAATAATTTTTTTTTTTTTTTGATTAACGGGAATTATCAATATTAATCCCCCACACACACACCAATCGTAAAAAATTCAAATTTACCACCCAAAGTTCAAAATTAATTTTTTTATCATTCCTAATCACTAATACTATCTCTACCTTTTTTTTTTTTTTCTTCCCTTTTTTTATTTTGATAGCAGTAATTACCTGGGTGGAGGTTTCAATAGCTCCATCATCATCATTATCATCACCATCACCACCAACCAACAGCATTTATAGTAGTTAGTCATTGTTGGGTTCAATGAAAAAGGTACCACTCTTCGTAGACTCATAATAAATGAATTTAGCGTGAGTTATTTGAGCTCATGAGGGAAGAAAGGCACCCAAGTAAGAAGGGTATCCTTTCTCTTTCTCTCAGCACTGATTTCAAATATATAGAAGGCATTTTTGGATTCATCATAAAGAGTCATGGGAGCATTGACATAGTAACCTTTCTTTCGTTGGTTAGATCAGTGGATAATTCACATTTTGGTGGCACTGGAACAACTAATTAAATAGCCAATTGGGTAATTTTGTTTATAGGTACTGGTAGAGTAATACCTACAGTACCTACAATTTTAGGTTCCATTATCAATTGAGTAATAACTGGTGAGGGAGGGTCTTCTTTTCAATACATCTTCAATTGGAGTGTAGGGTGGCTGAAGCTTTGAAGCTTCACCACAATATAAATCAAAGGATATTCACTAGGGTACTACCACTGTTAATGTAATAATAACTTTAAATTTTTAACTGGAACAGAGGTACAGAAGAAATCTTCATCCAATGTAGCCCATAAAAGAAGATTATTACCTTATGAAATTAGCTAATACAGTAAAATAATTTATTAATACTATTTTTTTTTTTTTAAAAAAAAATGATTTAGTTATATAGATATATAGATATTTATGTGGATATATATTAAAAAAAATGAAATAAAAAAAAAAAAAGTTAATTTTTTTTCTCCAACTTACTACTGAAGCATCACCATCCTAAAAATTGACTATTCATGGAAATAGCACATGAAATAGAGATTGGGGAACTATTACACGATGTAATGTTTATACCATAAAATATTTTCCAGAAGGTCCAAATGTATTATTAGTAGTAGTACATTTTGTTGAAGGTGATTATTTTAGCATAATCAAGATAATATGTAACCAGAAGTATCAGTATTAGTTATTTCACATACTACTGGTAAGGATCCTTTGTACTCAATAAGCTTTGAAGAAAGTTTATCAACATAATAAATGAAGTCTGAATTACCTCCAATTTTATTAGCATCAGCTAATTGTAGCATCGTATACCCTGTAGAATTACATTGAATCAATTGGCCATCGTTATTTGCTGAATCTTCTTCTGAGTTTCCAGCATTTAAATATACATACCTAAATCAGAATTATAGGCAACTGAGGAACATTTTGTTTTAGTTGAACAAACAATTATATTTGTGAAAATTAGGTTGATCCAGCAGTAGTAGTATCTGTATATGAATTTTGAATCAACAAATACTGCAGAGGTATTACCTTTAATAGCTGTATAATTTATCTTTATTACCATATATTATAGATGATTTGTAGATTTATCCAAAACTAGCATTTAAATAAAATTATATTTTTGAACTAGTTGTAACTAATATTGTAGTACAATTATTATATCAGAACATTTTATAAGGTATGTAGGATCTGTAGCTGAACTTCTTAAATGATAATCAAAATATAATATCCATTATTAACGAGTCAATATAACATCTATTACTATTTGAACAAATAATGACTTTAGGTGAAGAGGTATCATAATAGGTTTTAACCTTTTTTTTGAGCTTCTTTACATGTTAAAAACTTTGGTTTAGGCGCACTCTAAACTGGTAGCTTTTGAATTAACGTATATGTATCAGTAGTAGTTGTGAAGTAATTTCAAATACATCCGAATGAACTACAGTAATACTCTGAAGTGGCACTACCTGTACCTCCTGTAACTAGTTCACCATTGTTTTCAAAAAAAAAAAAAAAAAAAAATTCCTGTGAGATTACCATTTTTACCATACTAGGTAGAACCGGGAGTTCCTGAATTTGTAATTATTTTAATAGCATGAGTACTATCTAATCAAAATTTTCCATCCAGAAGTTCCATTAGTAAGGCACGTACATGAAGTTAATGCTCCTGCTGAACCTACTATATTAGTAAAATATATTTATAAAATAATCTATTTTCTAATATTTATATATTTATATATATATATATATTTTAATTAAATATATAGATATATATGTAATCACATTATTTAATAATAAATTTAGAATATATTTAATGTATATAACATTAGAATATAAAAAATTATATATATATATTTTTTAATTAATTATAAATATTTTTTTTTTAAATATTTTTTATTATTTAAAAAAAAAAAAAAAAAGTGAATTAATATAAACTATAATAAAATATAAAATACATTAAAAATATATATGATTAAAAGATAAATCTATATACAAAATAAAAATTAAAAATAAATATAATAAAAAAAAGTTCATATTAATTTGCATTTTATGTAGAATCATTTTGAATATATATATATATATATATATTAATATGACCGGCTATGAATTATTTTAGTTGATAATGGTTATCTTAAATGATTAAACCCCCAAAAAAAAATTAAATTAAGCGGAAAAACTTTATATAAATATATGTTTATCTATATTGTATTTTATTAATATTGTAATATCTCTGTAGATATAATTTTATTTTTTTTTAATACAAAATTGTTTCTATGAAAAAAAAGTTTTTTTTTTTTTTTTTTTTTTATGTAAATTTTTTTTTTATTATTATTCTTTATATATTTAACTTATTTGTTTTTTTTTTCCTTTATATATAAATTTTTAAAAGTGGTTTATTTATTAAATAATATATAAATTTGTCTTTTTTTTATTTAAATTTTTTTTTTTTTTTTTTTTTGATTTATATATTTATTTGTTTCTTTTAATTTTTTTTTTTCTTTTTTACTATTTTTTATTATTAATATTAATAATAATAATATTTTTTTTCTTTATAAATATGAAATAATCATTTTCTAATTATTAATTTATTATATACTTTATTTTTTTTTTTTTTTTTAGTTTGTTAGTTTTTTTTAAATATATATGTATATATGTATATTTTATAATTAAATATATAAATAGATGATTAACTCTACAAAATATAATACATATAATACATATAATATATAATATATATAATATATATAATTATTCTATATCTTTATAATTTTTTGTTTCTTTTTCATAGATATCGATTGTTTTATCTTATTTTTATTTATTTATTAACTTTAACACTATATAATAAATAAATAAATAAAAAAAAGTAAAAAGTAAAAAGAAAAAAAGGATATAAAACAAAAATTAAAATAAAATAAAAAATAAAATAAAAATTGAAAAGAGGAAGATGATGAAGATTAAGAAATAAAAAATTAAATTTAATTAAATATAAAATAATAATAAAATAAAATAAAATTTTAAATATTAACTTACTACTACTACTACTAATAATAATAATAATAATAATTTTTAGATAAACCCTGCTATTAATGCTCAATTCGTACAACACTTAACACAGTAATACACAATAAATAAATTTACAAAAATTTTCTTGTTTTTTTTATAAACTTTATTTACCTATATTAATGGCCGTAGCCTTTTGAAAAATATTCTAATAGTACATTTATATTAAATTTAAAATACTTTACTACATAAATAATAATAATATAAAAAATATATAAAATAAAAAAATATAAAAAAAAATATTTAAAAAAAAATATTTAAAATAATAAAATAATAAAATATTAAAATTAAAAAAAAATAGAAAAAGAAAATAAAGAAAGTTAATTTTTATATTTTTTATATTTTTACTATTTTTTTTATATTTTTTATATTTTTTTATATTTCTTTTACTATTTTTTAAATATTTCAAAATATTTTTTTATTTCTTATTAAATAATTTTTTTTTTTTTTTTAGTTTTTTAATTATTTTTTTTTTATTTTTTTTTTACCATTATAATCAAAACATTTTTTTTTTTCAATTAAAATTTTTAATTATAAAATAAAATAAAAATAAAAATAAAATAAAATAAAAAAAGAATCTTTTAAAATAGAATTTTTTTTTCTTTTTCTTTTTCTTTTTTACTTAATATTTAAATGAAAATAAATTTTAAAAAAAAAGAAAAATTTATTTATTATTCAATAATTTATTTATTTATTTATTTATTATTTAAAAATAAATTTATTTACTTATTCACTAATTTATTTATTGCTATAAAGTTTGACTATTTATTTAAATATTAATATCATTTATGTTTATTTATTTATTGATATTAAATAATAATAATATATTTCACTTTTTTTATTTTTTATTTTTTTATTTTTTTATTTTCTATTATTTAAAAAATAAATTTAAAAAATAAAAGAAAAAAATCATAAAATAAAAGAGAAATTTAATAATTTTATATTTATAATCTCTTTATTTTAATACAAATTCACATCACATTATTTATTTAATTATTTAATTATTATTAAAAATTTATTTTTCTTCTTCTTCTTCTTCTTTATGTTCTAGAATTCAATAAATAATAATATTTATAAAATAGACATACTCATATATATTTTTATAGTTTAATATAATTATTGAATAAAAAAAATAAAAATATATTTTTTTTATTTTATTTTATTTTTATAATATATAAAAATTTATGTTTATTTATATCTCTTTATTTAAATTATATATATATTAATAATCTTGTTGTAATTATTTAATAAAATTTTTTATTTTATTTGTATTATTATTATAATATAAAAAAAAAAGATATTTTTTTTTATATTACGTATTGAAAAAAAAAATTATTACTTATTTTTTATTTTTATATATCATGTCTTTTTTTATTTAAGTCATTAACTCTCTCTTTCTTCCATAAAAAAAAAAAAAAAAATTTAATAAAATTTGGGCAAGAATGACAGGGACTGTCCTCATAACTGGCCATTTGGTGAGATTCTATTTGTGTTAATAACCTTCAATAGGATAAATTGGAAAAAAAAAAAAAAAAAAAAAAAAAAAAAAAGATCTTTGAACAATTCAACAAAAGAAACAATAAATTGACATACCCCCATTGGGTCATAGGGGGAGGAAGCTATCTAAATCTAAAAAAAGTAGTAAGTAAAAATACCATCGGAGGCGGCGGCTTCTTCCCCCATCATCTCATTATATATTAGCATCGAAATCTTAAATAAGGATGAATTTGTCTTCGGAATTATCATCGGAAGTTGCGTTCACGTAATAACCCACCATTTTTTTTTAAACTAAATCTTTAAATAATTCACAATTGGTGTTGGAACCGAAACAACTTAAATTAAAAAGCCAATATTAATTTTTTTTTTTTTTTTTGATCTATATAGTAGATATAGACTAGCAAGCATTTATCTGTCATATAGGTAAAATCGATTTAGTGTTAGTGGAAAATAACCTTTTTTTTTTATTCCAATTCAGCATCACAATACAGTAAATGAATATTTATCCGTGTTGCCACAATTTTTTTTTTTTTTAATATAATAATTTGGTATATATCCTGTACGTCCATTTTTTACAGAGGTTACCAGAAGAAATTATCTTTAAATATGTTCCACACATAAAAAGAGTTCACCTATTTATTATAATTATATCAATAAAAAATAAAAAATAAAATAATAAATAAAATAATAATTAAATAATTAAATAAAATAATAATAATAATAAATTATTTAGTATTAATAATATTTAATGATGTATATAAATAGATTTTATTTACATATAATATAATATAAAAATATATATATATATATGTGTTATTTTAAGAAAAAAAAAATAATATTAATAATAATTAAATTATGTATGAAAAAAAAAAATTTTTTTTTAACATATATCATTGTCACCATCCATATTTTTTTGACGATGAATAGAAATGATTTTCAGTGGTACAGAGTTGAGACTTATCACAAAATATAATAATAATATTAAAACCTATAAAAAAAAAAAAAATCCCATCGATTAGTGTCGGTCCCAACCAAGCACTAAAATGAATATATCATTCATGATGGTTCCCAATTTTTTTTTTTTTTTTTTTTTTTTTTTATTTACCTGATGACCATGGTGAAACCATCATCAAGATAATATTTACCTTACATATATATTCCATTACACGCCTACCAACCAGGGTAGGCGTGTAATGGAATAGAGTATAAATGATTTAAATTAATTTACTTGTGTCAGGATTTTTTTTATTTCACTATTTTATTAAAAAAAAATAAAAATAAAAATAAAAATAAAGATAAAAAAAATTCTTAGTAGCATTGGTTGATTCTTCTATTGGAAAAAAAAATAATAAAGATTAAAAAATAAAAAATAAAAAATAAAAAATAAAAAATTAAAAATAAAAAATAAATAAATAAAAAAATAAATAATAATAATAATAATAATAATAATAATAATAATAATAATAATAATAATAATAATAATAATAATAATAATAATAATAATAATAATAATAATAATAATAAACGACTTTTAATCATACTCATATCCACAAAATTGTGGTGCAAATTTCTCTAGTTCTTTTTTAAATTTACTTGGTTTAATATTGCTTATTTTTAGTATTTTTTAATACATCACAAAGTAAATCATTAAAAGCTGTCATTCATTTAAATGATAATAATAATAATTATAATAATAATAATAATAATAATAATAATAATAATAATAATAATAATAATAATAATAATAAAAATAATAATAAAAATAATAATAAAAATAATAATAATAATAATAATAATAATAATAATAATAATAATAATAATAATAATAATAATAAAAATAATAATAATAATAATAATAATAATAATAATAATAATAATAATAAAAATTTTTTTAGTACATTTTTATTTCAGATCCTGATACCTTCACCACTTACATATTTGGCGGGGGATAGTACATTTTATTATTTTCACAATATCTACAGGTCTTTCGGTGAATACCACCATAAATATGAAATAAAAAACAAAAGTAATAGGAGAAAAAAAAAGGTATTGCATATCAATAAAAAAAAAATATTGTGTATCCAAAAAAAAAAAAATAATAATAATAAATAAATGAAAAAAAAATAAAATAAAACTTTTATTATTTAAATTATTTGCTTTTTTTTTTATAGAGTTGTGTGTGTGTGTTTTTTTTTTCTATTTTTTTTATGGTAATTATTAAATTATTTTAAATATATTTTATATATTCATACATATAAATATTTTTATATAATTTTTTTTTTTTTTTAAAAAAATTTTTCTTATTTCTATTGTTTTCATTATAAATTATTATTTTTTTTTTTTTAAATTTTTTTTTATATATTTATATATACTATTATTTTTTTAATTTATCATTTTCGAAATAAAAAATAAAAATAAAAATAAAAAAAAATAAAAATAAAAATAAAAAAAAATAAAAATAAAAATAAAAATAAAAAAAAATAAAAATAAAAATAAAAAAAAATAAAAATAAAAATAAAAAAAAATAAAAATAAAAATAAAAAAAAATAAAAATAAAAATAAAAATAAAAAAAATAAAAATAAAAATAAAAAAAATAAAAATAAAAATAAAAAAAAATAAAAATAAAAATTATGTATATATATATTAGACTAGGAATTAACTTTGTTTAATTATGTTATTGAAAAAAAAAAGATATACATAAAAATAAAATACATGAGAAATTTTTTACATTAAAATTTAAAAAAAAAAAATTACGTTATGAGTTTCAAGGACAAAATGGTCTCTAACTCTTTCCCATTCATCCTCCGATGATACCTCCACTTCGTATGAATAAAAATGATCATTTCGAATCCATATCAGATTTTTTTTTTTACCTTATTGTTTAGACCATGTCGGTACCTGGTACAGCCAATGGACCTTACTCTAAAAAAATCCCTCAATCACAATCACAGTATAAAGGAATTTGACATTTTAGTAAAAGAAATTACCATCATTCCCTCTCCCACCCTATAAAAATAAAAATATAAATAAAAAATATCAGGAAAGAAAACTCTTTCGATGATGATTGAAAAGATATTATTTATTATTAATAAAACACTTTCTTTCCCCCCCCCTGAAATCGAAATTAGTCTTTTTTATTTTTTTTTTTTGTTGTTGTTGTTTAAAGTTGCAAGTAGTGCAAACTTAAACACTTTATTTATTTTTTCATTTATTAATTACAAGAATAATTTTTTTTATATAGTAATGTGAAATAAATAAAAAAAAAAGTTAATATTCAAAATAAAGGGTATAAATAAATTAATAAGAAAAATAAAAAGAAAAAAAAAAGTTCGTAGGCAATGAACCTCACTTCCAGAATATAGTAGTAGTAGTAGTAGTAGTAGTAATAGTACCCGAATTATCTCTTTGAGCATTTACAAATTTCATTATTGACAGGACTCAAACATAAAAAAAAAAAAAGAATTTCCTTTTTACCTTTTTATTTTCTTCTCTTTAGAATCATTTTGGAATCTTTTTTTTTTTTTTTTTATTTTTTTATTATTTGATTTATTCTATATATATATATATTTAATTTAGTAGAAATCTTTCTGTAAATTTGAATCAATTGAACCTCCCCCAAAAAAAAAATTGAACCTAATTGACGCTCTTGAATTAATTTGTGCTTTATTACTGTCAGAATGAGCTAATCCTTGTCGAGTACTAGCCCGAGGTATAATTTCTGTAAAGAGAGCCGCAGATCGCATCAAAGAATGGGCGTTTTTTGAATTATCACCCGAAATGATTTGGTTCTTAAACAAAATATTTTATTCCTTTTTATAATTTATATCAATAATGTACTAAGAAGGAAGCAATATAATCGGTACCACGTCACATATATATTTACACACTCATTATTCAGAAAATAAAATAACAAAAATGATCATAAACTTTTTTTTTTAATAAAAAGAAAAAAGGAAATAAAAACCCTATTTAAAAAAAGAAAGAAATTAAAACTACAAAATATATGAATCTGAAAAGACTAAAATAAAAAGAAAAAGAATACTATTTAAAAAAAAAATTTTTTTAATCATTTTATCCTTCCTCTTCTTTTTTTTTAATAATAATCTTATTGTAATTAGATATATTAATTTTTTTTTATTTAATTTTATTTATTTTTTTATTTTTTATTTTTTTTTAGTTATAATGACTTGTTTTTTTATTAAACAATATATACATATATATATATTTATTATAATAACTAAATGTAATTTTTTTTTATTGAAAAAATTTAACTAAAACTAAATAAAATTTTTTTTTTTAAAAAAAAAAAAAAGAATATAATCCTTTTCTACTTTTTTCTGATGTTTTTTTTTTTTTTTTTTTTTAATTTTTATATTATATTTATCATATATCTTAATGTATTTTTATTTTTATCTAATATTATCTAATATATTTCTTTTATATGTAATATAAATCTTAATGTAATAAAAAAAAATTATTTATAATTTTTTTCCCTTTTTTTTTTTTTTTTCTTTTTTTTATATTATATGAAAAATAAAAAAAAAAATAATTTTTTTTTTGTTTTCTAATTTATTTATATTATTTCCTAAAATGCAATTAAAATTATGGCAAGTACTGCAATGGCCATCTTTATAACACTCCATTGAGTAAGGTTCTTAAGACTTACAGCAGAACTTGGATTACACTTATTTGGATCATCGCCATCCTCGACGGTACAGTAGGTGTAACCGAGAAGTTTGACGGAACAAATATCGGGTTCATTATCCTTATTCAACTTTACATAGTTTTGAATACAGACTTGATCATAGGTGGCATATTCATCATAGGCATTGTAGGTACAGTTGGTGAAGACACCTTGAATGGTTTCCAATGAGCTACGACTCAACTTCTGGGTTGGAACATGATGATTATTTCTGGCAATATCTGAAATTGTGTTGTAAATGTTGATTGGTAAGGAATCCGAATAGATCAATGGGAAGTTGACAACGACAACCTCATCATGATCACAATGTCTCGATCTAACAAGTTCCAAATACGAACCTGCTGTACATCTGTAATAGTTGTCCTTCATGTAATAGATTTCTCCAACATTACAGGTACGCTTGAAACATTCGGTGGGTTCGCCTTCACTATCGACCACACAGTAGTACACCTCATTACTGTTCGTGAAGACATACGCGGTGTCGTCAATTTCCTTACATGTCTTAATCTTACTCCAGCATTGGTACATCTTATTATCAATGGTGTAGTACCAGCCATCTTCAGTTGTTTTTGTTAATAAGAGTTCCTTACTGTCGGTCATGGTGTAGCTGTAGATGTAGACTTCCTCTGGATTAATGGAAACGTTAATGTATCCGACCTTGATTGGTGATACCCAAACTTTTCCCTTCTTTTGAATCAAATAGTTGGTGATCATGTCAAAGTAGTAGACATCTGGTTGTGGTTCGTAGATTTGACAGATATCATTGTTACATCCGTAAAGGGTAATACCGGCGGTCGTTGTATTGAAGGATTTATATTCGGCACTGTTGTAATAGTTGTTTTCAGCAAAGTAATAACCGCTGGTGGTCACTTGCTTAGCTGCATTACTATTCAAAAGGTAAAGTACAGAATTGTACGAGTAGGCCAAAACATTTTCAGAGATCGAGGAACTCATAAAGCATTTACCAGTTTCTCTTGACTTGATCTTCTCTCCAGCAACTACGATATATCCTTCAGCAGTAATACAGAAATCGTTTTCTTCAATATCATACTTTGGCGTACAGGTATTATCGGCGAAGGTACAGATGTTTTCCTTCTTATTAATGAAGGAATATTTACCATCCTCCACGGAATACTTGAGAATACGCTTGGTGACATCGGTGTAGTAGGTATCACTCGTAGGCTTATCCATAATACGGCAGCTGACGCCATCACACTTGTAGAGGAGAACACTGCTGTTGTTGTAATCCTTAATTTCGGTGCCGTATACAAGAATATTCTTACTGATATTGATGAAGTAGTATCCCTTTTCATGAATTTCCATAATTAAGCCATCGTTCACCTTGTAAATGGTGTTTCCTACGGTGAAGTAGCTATTATTGTATTGAGCAGAGGCCTTAATACAATTCTTGGTTACGGTCTTAGAGGTGGAGAGGACACCGGAGATGACATCGTTATATTCGACAATGGTTTCCGTAGCGAAATAGAGGGTGGAACGATTCATATCGGTACAGAAGTCACCGGCGCTAACGCTTGTAATAATTTTGTTTTGCGAATTATTCATATTGTTGGAATTATCAAGGTAACACATTTCATTATTGTAGGTACAAATTGGAATTAAGGTTAATTCCTCAGCGGTTAATTCATTACAGACGGAACCACTACAAATGATGAGGGTGGAGGCGGGTTCATTGCTGTTTTGGGCTCTACCAATTAATCTCTGTTCATTCAACTTCAACATCACGTTACTTTCCTTATTAAGCATCTCCTTCTTATCATTATATCTTCCCTCGTGATCTACGACGGTGGTATCCTCTCTCTCTTCTTGAAGAACTTCCATTTCCTCACTCATATCTCTACCATGAGAAATGACGTTCTTTACGGAGGTCTTAATACTGGCTGCAGAACGGAAGATACCATTTTCTACCTCAATTGTTTTACACTTACTTCCTATACAATCCACCAAAATATTATTACCGCTTCCGGAAAGGTAGTATCCTTCATTCTTCTTTTCGGTGGTACAAACAATGTTTCCGGTGTAGGAAGAAGTGTAACATTTGATAACTGTTTCAATTTCATTGGAATGATAGTTATTCGCAGAGTTATAGTAGTAACCCACGGATCCTTCTTCTACTTCACAAGTGGAGGCCATCTTACAATTAATTAAGAGACTGCCATTTTCTTGGATGAGGTAGTAACCGACATAGCCATTCACAGTACTACAATTGACATTCTTCTTACATGCAATGATAGGTTTACTCGATTTATCTTCGCCGTTATTGAGGTAATAGTTGTAACGAAGGGAAGAGATCTTGCATTGTGTTGATGAGGTACAAACGATGACACCTGATTGTCCAAATTCGGCACGGTAGTAACCGATGGAGGCTTCCTGAGTCTTACAGGAACTGCTGGAGCAATAAATTAAAGCTTTAGAGGTATTATCCATACCAGCATTAAGGAAGTAGGTATTCTTTGGAGTGTAGCGGACACAGTTTCCATTTTCTTCACATTTCAAGACTCCTGGAGTGAGGCTTCGATTGACAACATAGCTGCTATCTAAATAATATCCGGCCGTATCAATAGGTGATATCTCTGAACCGACACATTGGTAACCTTTGTTGTTGATTTCATCAAAGGAGTAGGTTCCACTTTTACATGAACTTACCTTGGTACAGAGTTCAGAGGAAGAGGAACAAGTATACATTGCGTAGGACTTACTGATGTCAATAGAGCCGCTGACGGATTCAACTCTTTCATTTTTAGGATTAATGATGTACAAACCGTTACCAACCACTCTCGAGATAGAATTGGACTTCACTTCGAAAAGAGTAGTCAAGGTACCCGTAACTCCAGGGAAATTACCAGAGGTAACTGTTACATAATGATAATTAGCGCCACTGCTAATATACGTAATATTTTGGTTTGAGGGTTCAATGCTATCCTTGGTAATGGTAAATTCACTGAGAACAAAGTTTAAGTCATTTTGTTCGTCACCAATTACCTTTTGGAAACAGTAATTACCGGGTTTTAAGACGACATCACCGGTTTCAACGACACAACTTTGAACTCTGTCACTGATATCACAGCCGGTTTTATCACACTTGATCACTCTATCGTACAGTTCATCTGTGTCATCTCCAGCAGCGTTAATGTAATAACCGTCATTAGGATCAAGGGATTCACATTTCTTTGAAGTTTCACAATAAATTAAATTAGCGTATTCATTGGTCATGAGGGAGGAAGCATCCAAATAGTAGGAATCGCCTTCGGCGGGTTCTTCTCTCATTAAATTATCATCGGAATCATAATAAATTAATGCCATAGAATTATCGTTAGGGGCTGCATTCAAATAATAACCTTTATTAGCTAAATCTGTGGATAGATCACATTTAGTGGTACTAGAGCAACTAATAAAGTAGCCAACATAATTTTGACCATATTCAGTTGGTATAGTACTATCTGTCAAATAATAACCATTTGTAGAAGCTTCCCTTCCAATACATTTTGTAGTCGAAGCATCTACACCACAATATAATAATGGATATTTACTAGTATTACCAGTGTTAATATAATAATAAGTTAAACTTGAAGCTTGTACAGACGTGCAGAAGAAATCATCTTCAAATGAGGCACACATAAGAAGATTTGTATCTTTGTCACCATCGATATATTGACTGTTAGTAGAAATGATTTTAGAGGTACACAATTGAGATTTATCACATGATATAATATTTAAACTACAAAATCCTTTAGCACTATTGGTACCATCAGTGGGTCCAAATACACCTGGTGCATTTGCATCACTACATTTATTTGATGATGAAGGTGAAGCGTAATCAAGATAATATTTACCAGCAGTAGTACCAGTATAAATAGAGCATGTTATAGAAGAACTACCACTATCAACTACACATTGAATCAGCTTTGAAGAAAGTCCATCAACATAATATAAATTATCTGAATTATCGCCTGTCTCGTCCTCGACTTTCTTTACACTACATCCAGTAGAAGAACATTCAATGAGAAGATTTGCTTTATTTTGTGAAGAAGTACCTAATATCTCTTGATCACCATTTAAAAATATACCGGATTCGTAGGTGACGGAGGAACATTTTGTTGTGGAGGAACAGACAATAATATTTTTATAATTATCCCCAGATTTTGTGGCGGTATCCACAAATACCTTACTAGTATCTGATGATGCAATAGCTGATAAGAAATTTGATGTATCAAAATATATAATAGGATATGAAGATTTATTTAAGCCAGCATTTAAATAGAATTGTGTCTCACTAGCATTAACTGGTTCTGAATTACATTTATTATCACTACATGTTATAAGATTTTTATATTGATTGCTATTTTCACTACCATAATCAATATAATAACCAGCAACTGTACTAAGAGTACATTTACTACTGGAACAATTGATAACTTTTTTAGTAAAATTATCAAAATAGGATTGATTTGGTCCACCAACTGCGCATGTACAAGATGAAGACGTATCACATTTTAAATAGGCACATGATAAAGTTTTAGCTTGTGAATTATAATATGTAGATTCCTCTATAATTGGAGTACATCCTGAAGCACCACATGAATATCCAAAACCATTTGCTGTTCCTGAAGATATAAGAGCATTGGTATTAAAGAAAACATTTCCAGAAGGTAATCCACCTTTACCAAATGCTGCAGAACCAGCAGTTCCCATAGTAGTAACTTTTTTAATTATACTACCATCAAGACAATAACCTAAAACAGGGGTATTAGGGGGAGTATTAGTATCTGGAGTACATTCTTGTAATGCAGCAGCACTGGCATTCACAAATTTCATATAGGCAAGGCTTAAACATATAAGAAAAAGGGACCTTTTTCTGTTTTAATTTTTTTTTTTTAATAATTTTTATTATTGATTTTTTATTATTGATTTTTTATTATTGATTTTTTATTATTGATTTTTTATTATTGATTTTTTATTATTGATTTTTTATTATTGATTTTTTATTATTGATTTTTTATTATTGATTTTTTATTATTGATTTTTTATTATTGATTTTTTATTATTGATTTTTTATTATTGATTTTTTATTATTGATTTTTTATTATTGATTTTTTATTATTGATTTTTTATTATTGATTTTTTATTATTGATTTTTTATTATTGATTTTTTATTATTGATTTTTTATTATTGATTTTTTATTATTGATTTTTTATTATTGATTTTTTATTATTGATTTTTTATTATTGATTTTTTATTATTGATTTTTTATTATTGATTTTTTATTATTGATTTTTTATTATTGATTTTTTATTATTGATTTTTTATTATTGATTTTTTATTATTGATTTTTTATTATTGATTTTTTATTATTGATTTTTTATTATTGATTTTTTATTATTGATTTTTTATTATTGATTTTTTATTATTGATTTTTTATTATTGATTTTTTATTATTGATTTTTATTATTGATTTTTATTATTGATTTTTTTTAATATTTTATTTCATATTTTTTGTTTGTTTTTTTTAGTATTATATTGATTTTTAATTTTTTTTGGTTTTTGTTATTTTTATTTTATTTACATGTTCCATTTTATATTGTCATACATATATAATTATAATAATATAATGTAGATTTTTAATTTTATATTTTTTATATAATTCGTATATATATATATATATATAATAAATAAATATTATAAATAATAATCATTAATATTTTATTATGAAATATTATATAATCAATTATTATATATAAATATAAGTTATAAAAAAAAATTATGAAAAAAATAATTATATATATGAAAAATTCATAGTTACATTTTCTTTAGAATCATTTTGGAATCTTTTTTTTTTTTATAATATTTTTTTTTTTTACTTTTTATTTATTTATTTGTTTTCTCTTAATTATTATGATTATTAATAATTAAATTATGAAATATTAGTTAGGAATTAATAATTACTATAAATTCAATATATTCAATATATCAAAAATAACAAAAAAAAAAAAAAATTAGGTATTATATATCAAAAAGTAGGAAAAAAAATTAATTTAGGAATAAAAATTTATAAAAATAAACTGTTTTTATTATTATTAATTTTCTAAAATCTTTTATTGTAAATATTTAAATTATATTTATATATTTATTTTTAGTTTTTTTTTTTTTTTTTTATTGTTATTGTTGTTATCTTTCTAGTTATTTTTTTATTAAGATTTATTATTTTCAATTAATTATCATTTTCTGATTTCTTTTTTCTCTTTTAAATTCATCTATTTATTATACAAATTATTTATATATTTTTTTTTTGGTGTAATTTTTCTATATTTTTTTTCAATAGGCTATCTACTAAATTAAAAAAATATAGAATGAATTAAAAAAAAAAAAAAAGAAAAAGAAAAAGAAAAGAAAGAAAAGATGAAAATAAATTAAAATAAAAAAAAAAAAATTTAAAAATAAATTCTTAAAAAAAAAAAAAAAGAAAAAAAATAATATTTAAATAAGTACCTTATACAAACATTAAATATTATAAATATTAGAAATAAAATAAAAAATTTTTAATAATATACTCAAGGATATAAATTTAAAATAATAACAAATAAAAAATAAAAAAAATAAAAAAAATAAAAAAAAACTTTGATTTAGTTCGAAATTTTTTTCTGATATATAAAACTATTAATAATTTTACTTTTTTTTTTATTGTTGTTATTTTTTTTATTTAGTTTTTTTGTTTTGTTTTGTTTTTTTTATGTTTTTTGTTGTTTTGATTTTTTATTTTTTTTATTTCTTATATTTTTTTTTTTTCTTATGTAAATTTTTGTTATTAAATTATTAATGTTTATTAAATCTTATTTTATATCTATCTGTCATCTATAATGTTTTTTATTTTATTATAAATTTAAATTATAACTTTCTATATAAATATATAAAAAAATAAAAATAACATAATTAAAATATAAATAATAATAATATTATTATTATTATTATAATTATTTTATTTTATTTTATTTTATTTTTTTTTTAATGCAGCAAACTCAACAATTTTTTTTTAAAAAAATTTTAATTTATTAAATATTTAATAAATGAAAATTTAAAATTTAAAATAATAATAAATATTCGTTTTATTTTATTTTTTTTTAATTTTAAAAACGTTAAAACAAAATAAAATGAAATGAATAAGGTCAAATAAAATGGAATGAAATTGGAGTGAAGTGAAATAAAAAAAAAAGTAAAAAATAAAAATTAAAGTAAATCAAAGGGAAGTTAAAAATTTTTCTTTTTTATTAAAATTTTAATTTTAATAGAATTTAATTAATTTTTTTAAAAAAAAAAAAAATAAATTAAATTTTAAATTTTTTTAATTTTAAAATATATAAACAATTTTTATTTATTTATTTATTTATTTATTATTATAAATTTATTTTAATTTTTATTTTATTTTTATTTAAATAAAGAAAAGAAAAAGGTTTATAATTCAAAGAAAAAAATTATTTAATAAATATATTATTCTTTAGGTAGATTTAAATGTTTTCTTAAACATTTAAATTTTATATTTGCTTAAATATATTTAATTAAATAAAAAAAAAAAAAAAAAACTTTAAAATTGCTATTTTCTTTTTTTTTTTTAATAATGATATTAAAATGATTCCACCGCATACATACATTATTACAATAAATAAAAATAATTAACACCATTACTAATTATAATTATTATTAGATATTGTTATTTTTATTAATGTTATTTATGATGTCATATTATCATAAAAAGAAAAAAAAAAAAAAAACTATTAATTATTATTGTTTATTCTATCCTATTAATATAAAATATTAATATAAAATATATATATTTATTTTAATTTAATCATTAATTGAATTTCATTAATCATTAACTGAAAATTGGTTACATAATGACATTTAGTTGTATAAAAAATGAAATAAAATAAAATTACAATTATAAAATAAATAAAATAATAAAATATATATAAACAATTAATAAATAAAATAAACCATAATAATGTTAATATTTTAATTTTTTTTATTTTATATTATTTTTTATTGAGAGAAAAAAAATTTTTTAAAAAAAAAAAAAATTAAAATTTAATTAAATCTACTTTAAAAAAAAAAAAAATTTTTTTTTTCTTTTTTAACTTTCTTTCAATTCATTTTAAGGTTACTGAAATTAAAAAAAAAAAAAAAAATAAAAATAAAAATAAAAATAAAATATAATGAAATAGACGGATAATCTTTATAAAATTTATTTTTTTAAACTTTTGAAAAAAAATTAAATAAATAAATAAAAAAAAAAAAAAAAAAAAAAAACAGATTCAATTTTATTATAAATATATTATTAATTAATAAATTTCATTTCCATAGGTAATAATCATCGAAAAGATGGTTATGTAATAGTTTTTACACTACTAATATATTAAATAGTAAATACTTTAACTAGCTTTATTCTTAAATATATTAACGATTCTTAAAAATAAAAAAAAATAAAAAGAAAGAAAGAAATATAAACAATTAAAGATTCATAAAAATAAAAAAAATAAAAAAAAAAAAAAGATGAAATATAAACAATAACTTTATATATTTTATTATTATTATTTTTTTTTTACTTTATGTACATATTACATTATTAGCAGAAAAGTATAGAAAAAATAAAAAAAAATAAAAAAGTTGAATTTACATAATTAAAAGTAGTTTAATTTTATTATTTTTTAATTAAATAAAAAAAATATATATATATGAAAAAAAAATAAAATATTAAAAAATTTAAAAATTGCCATTAAATATTTAAAAGTTTATAATTTATAAAAAAAAATAAATAAATAAAAAATAGTTATTATGAATATAAATGTAAACCTGTTAAAACTATTATATTTATTATTATTTTTATTAAAAAAATTTTTTTGTTTTTAAATAAAAAAAAAAAAAGTAAAAGTAATCATCATTTAATTTATATTATCAAACTTAAATAGTTTATTTTTTGTTTTTAATAATAAATAAAAAGTAATAAAAAGATTAAAATAAAATTTTAAAAAAAAAAACTTTATTCACTATTTATTAATTATTCATATAAATATGAAATTTCATTTTAAATTAAGATATAGTATAATCTATAATAATATATATATAAATTTAAAAAAATGTTTATAAATTTTTCTTTTTATTTTATGTTTTTTTTTTTTTTTGATTTTTTAATATCAATTTTTTTTTTCAAATATAATATTAAAAATAAATATATATATATATATATATATATATTAAGAAATAATTTTTTTTATTTTATTTTCTTTCTTTTTCTCTTAAAAAATTTTTTTATACTGTTATTTTTTTTTTGTATTTATTTATTGAAAGTTCTTTTTTAAAGTAAAATTTATCAATAAAAACAAAATGTATTAACCTTTTTTTTTTTATTGATAAGAAGGGAAAAAAAATAACAAAATATAAAAGTCACCGTTAAACCTTAATTTTCTAGATATTTATTGATATAAAACATTATTATTATTGTTATTTGTTCTCTAAATTTATTAAAAAAAAAAAAAGATTAAAGAAGAAAAATTTTTTTTCATTTTTTTTTTAAAAAAAGTTCTTTAATTGTACCACTTCATCCTCTAAATAATATGACAGTAATTGTATTAATTTTAATAGATTTATTTATTCCTATCAGCAAAAGTTATGTTCTATTCTGATCAAATAAATAATAATTTAATTAAATTTATTTTAATTTTATTTTTTTTTTAAATTTTTTTATTTTTATTTTTATTTAGTAAATATTTCCTTAAATAAAAAAAAAAAGTAACCAATTTCTCAAATTTATTGTTTTATCCTTTTTTTTTTATTTGGCTATTAACGAAATTTCAAAAGTTTTATTGTCCAACCATAAAGTTTATACCATTCATAAAAAAAAAATAATAATATTCATTAAATGCATATATGTATATATATATATAAATTTTTATATCATAGTCCTATAATACTGAAATTATTGCTCGCAATAATGGAAGTGGTGTTATTATCGATAAATGAGAAAAGTTAGAAACTATTACTTCCAATGCACTTTTATAATTATATAATATATAATACTTTATTTCATGTATTTCATTTTTTTCATTAAAATCTTGTAAATTTATATTATTATAAATAAAATAAAGTATTCTATAAGTCTAAAAAAAAATAGTCCAATAGTCCCATGCCTTGAGCAATACCACTAATAATGGTAAAGTAATGGATAATACATGCATAAGTGTCAAAGATTCCCAAATATAACATGGAAAAATTAAGTTCCCATAAAAATTCTTTTTTTTTTTTTTTTTTTTTTTAAGCGATGAAAATAAAAAGAGTTAACCTACGTCTACATCTCTTTCACTCCTTTTTTTTTAAAAAAATTTTCTAATTCAAACGGAACTAAGATATTTTTAAAAAAATTTTCTATATTTCTCTCTATTTCTCTCTTTTTTGACTTTAAAAAAAAGTAATAGATTTTTTAATTGTCTAAATAATAGATATTAAAATATGGATAATAATTTTTATTTATATTATATATTTAATTTTTTTTTTATTTATTTTATTTTAATTAGTTATAAATAAATATATATATATATATATTAATGAGATGATAAAAGTTTTTTTTATATTTAAAAGCAGTTTATAAAAATCTATAATTAAAATTTAACCTCTTTAAAAAAAAAAAGGATCTTCTCTCTATAAAACTGTTTATATTTCTTTCGTCATCAGTGTTAGTATTAGTATTGGTAATAAAAAATATAATACCACTCTTGCAATCAAATGTGGTAGAGTTTCTTGACGATTGTCCTAAATTCTGCCCTTGTTGTAGAAATGGTGATCAATCTTTTATCCATTAGATATTTGAATGCTCCACCTTTTCTATATGTCGATTTAAATCTTTTTAGATTTTATGGAGGATCTTTTTCATTTTATTTGCCAATAAAGTTTGAAAATCTTTTCCATACTTACTTCTTATTCTAATATTTTAGAATATGAAAATTTCATAAACAAGTATATTTATATATTCCTTCATGGTGGAATTTCAGCTTTAGATGAGCTATAATTCGATACTGGGGAAGGAAAACAGGGACATTTAAGTGAATAGCTCTTAAAAAAGTTCACAGAGATCTACAGTTCTGTATATTCGTGTATTGTGGTGCCTTCGGAATATCTTGTTAATACAATACCGATTATCAGTAGCTCTCTTGAGTTACTTTTTGAGAGGTTGAGCAAAAAACACTTTCATTACCAAGAATGCTAACGGTCGTACTGGTATGGCAAAGGAATAGTACAATTGGAAGTCCTTTTAACTCTCATCAATACACATTAACTAACAGTACAATTTCTCTCACAGAACCTATAGTAAGTAATTCAATTTTTTGATGATCTTTCTTGTGGTTCAGGGAAGAGTTTAGTGGATACTATACTATCTATTTTTTAAAGATGTTACTTCTTTGTTTTTATTATTTTAGAATTTAACTGGTGATCATGTTACTACGCACAGTATACATCACACCGAAATTTTTTTAACTTTTAAACTTATCTTCTTTATTACATTAAATTTTCTATGATTAATTAAAATTTATTTTTTTTTTATTTTTATTATTATTTATTTTACTTAATCTTTTACAATAATTTTCTTTTTATCTTTAAATTATATAATGTATTTTTTAAAAAAAAAAATATAATACATAAAAATATAATTATCTATTTAAGAAAGCACTAGAAGTGTATTCTCTTCCTTGTCTAAAAAAAAAAAAGGATCTTCTCTCTATAACTATTTATATTTAATAAATTAGATATTATATTAAACCATCCATATATACCAACTACAATAGAATATTTATTACTGATATTATGACTCTCTTCATATATAGATATAGATATAAAGATTTAAAATATATTTTTAAATATGTTTTATTATTATTATTATTATTATTATTATTATTATTATTATTATTATTATTATTATTATTATTATTATTATTATTATTATTATTATTATTATTATTATTATTAGCAATAACATATTTTAAAAAAAAAAAATATTTATTTATTTATTTATTTATTTATTTATTTATTTATTTATTTAAAAATATCTTCTCTTATCAGTCAATTATCAATTTTCACAATAATCATAAAAAGATTATTACTTTTCTTTTTTTTTTTTTTAATTGAAATAGAAAAAAAAGTTAACGGTCAAAAAAGATATTTACATACTTTATAATTTATAATAAATAAAAAATTTTTTTTTATTTTTATTTTATATATATATTTATATATATATATATATTTTTTGTATTTTTATTTTCTAGTTATTTTAAATAAAAGAAATTTTTATAAAATAATAAAATTATATAATACTTTCAATTAAAAGAAAAAAAAATAGTTATAATCTTTTTTTGATTATTGTGAAGGTTGACGTTGATTGACAAAAGAAGAACTTTTTGAATAAATAAATAAATAAATATAATGCATATATATATATATGTATTTAAAAATAAAAAATAAAGATGAAAATGAAACTAAAAAAAAACAAAAAAAAGGAAAAAAAATAATAATAATAATGATAAAAGTTAAGATAAAACAAAAAACAGACTTATAAAAAAAATAAACTTTTTTATAAAAAAGTAAAAAAGTGAACAAATAAATAAAAATGATTATATATATTTCTATATATTTGTATATTATGAAATTAAGTGTCATATTTATTAAAAAAATATTAAATAACTTAATTGAAGTATATTTAATACATGTCAAATAGATTAATGTATATAGTAATAAAATGAATGCACAAGCCATAAGATAAACATATAAATACATGTAAATTCGTTTTAGTTTAAATCTTTTTAGTTAACTTAAGAATAGAAAGTAACTCAAAGTAACTCTTAATCATAATACATTCAATATATATAAATTCCAATTTCCTAATAGATTAAGAGTCTCAGTGACGTAACTCTCAGTAGGATTCTCCGAAAGATGAATCCTAAGCCGGACAAATCATTATATAACCCCTAACATTATGTCTGGAAGAGAAAATTATTGAAAATTCTAATCCTTATCATTTAAAACGACAGAAACCAAAAAGAAAGCTTAATCATAAAGTAATAAATGATTGTTGTAAAGCCTAACGAGTATTCAATTAAAATTAATAAAAAATTTAAATAATAAATCAGCTATTAATAATGGTTAATTCGTTAATCCACAAAACGTCAAATATCAAATACAAAAATTAAAAATATAAGGTACTATAGTTACAAATAAAATAAGCATAATAATAGTTTCAACAAACATTATTCAACTATTACGCTCGACGTAATTTTAAGGTTCATCCTAAAAAAAAAAAAAAAAAAAAAAAAAACCTACAAAAAAGAAGATATAAAAAGGTTTCATCTTATCCACAAAGAGCGACACTTTGGTTACCTCTTACCAACAAAAGTACACAACTTGAAGATTATTGCTAAGTTCTCTAAAGCATATACTTAATACAATTAACTATACATATATAATTACAATACAAAAGATTGCTAGAAGCTTCAATATAGGAAAACATAATATTTAACCAATGAGTTATAGAATTCGATGAAATTTTAATCCCATCTGACTCTGACTCTATTTGAAACTATTCAAGATAACTAATTACTTATTATAACAAAAATCTTATGGATGTTACCATAAGATGATATGTAGTTTATATGACATTCACAATCACCAGTTATTGCTAATCTAAAAAGTATAAGTTATTGCTAAACTGGAAAAAAAAAACAATACACTTAAGACCATACGCACGTATCTACTACAACTATATTAACAAATACGTATAAAGAACTATAAGTCAATCTACAACATAACATAAAATATAGATGAGTGATGACTCATTAAACCACTGAATGTGATTGTTAAGATGTCTTCAAGTGAAGAGCATTATATAACCTAAAATAATTTATGACAAATAATATACCTACACAAGATATTTCATAAGGATATTTTGATATTTTGATATAAGAAAATCCAAAATTCAATTGATATAAAATGATATAAAATATTTGGATTTTAGGGAGGGAAGCGAGATAAGTATTTTTTTGATACGACTTATAACCAAATATTTGAATTGTTTATATGACATGACAAAATACTCAATATGATAATACACGAATCATTACATTTAATTCATCTATATGTTTTTTGGTAAATCAATATTGAATATATAACTGAAAATAATACTTATTTAATAAAAATTCATACACAATTCCCTAAAATTAGAAATATCCTTCAATTAAATAAAATATAATATGTTTACAAACTTAGAAGAATAAATAATCACTTCAAATATCTAATATAATTTTAAATGAATAATAACTTTATAAACTTACTATTTAATTACAAAATGTATATTCGAAGGAGGATGTTATTTAATACAATATATAACTTAAAAGAATAGAAGTAACTCAAAGTAACTCTTAATCATAATATATTCATTTAATAAAGTTAACATATAATTTCCAATCTCTTAATAAAAAGGTTTTTTATTGTATTTCTTTATTTATGTACTTCATTGAATGTTTTTTTTTTCTCTCTCTTTTAAAAATAAAATATAGATAAAATATAAAAGTAAAAAAATATTAAAATATAAAGGTAAAAAAATATTAAAATATAAAGGTAAAAAGTATTAAAAAAATATGAAAGTAAAAAGTATTTAAAGGTAAAAAGCATTAAAATAGATATAAATGTTAATGTTTTATCTATACATAAAATGGGTGTCGTCTATAAATATTTAAATATTAAATATTAAATATATTTTTAATTTTTAAATCAAAATTATTATTAAAAAAATTAATAAAATCAAAATTATTATTTAAAATTTTATTTATTATAAAGAAATAAAATTAATTAAAAATAAAAAGGAAAAATTAAAAAAAAATTTTTTTAAGATTGACACTAAAATTGGAAAAAATTTTAATTAAATTAAAAAATATTAAAAAAAAATAAATTTAAAATTTTATTTCTATATATAAAAGTAGATGAATAAATAAATAATAAAATAAATAATTGAATAAATAAATATTAAACTAATAAATAAGTAAATATTTTAATAATAAATAAGTAAATGTTTTAATAATAAATAAATAAATATTTTAATAATTAAATAAATATTTTAATAATTAATAAATAAATGAATAAATAAACAATTGAATAAATAAATATTTTAATAATAATATTCCGAATAAAATTATTTTAAAAATAATTTATTTATAAATTTAATTTTATAATAAATATAAATTATTTTAAATATAAATTATAAATATTTATTATAAAAATAAGATTTTCTTTTTATAAAAAAAAATATATATATATATATTAAAAATTATAATAAATATAAATATAAAAATAAATATAAAAATATAAATATATTTATTAAAATAAAAAGTAAAATAATATACATTTCAAATTTCAATTTAAAAAATTAACCTTTTTTTTTTTTTTTTTTTTTTTTTGAAATTCATATTATTTAATTATAGAAGTGAAACTACAGAAATTTCAAAATAAAAAAATTAATATTTTTGTAACAATATTTATTTTTTTTTTTGGAGTAACAATAATTAATATATATATATAAATATTTAATTAATTAATTAATTAATTATTTATTTATTTATTTAAATTATACAAATAATAATTATATGAAAAGAAAAGATTTTTTTTTGCCTCGGGAATTAATTGAATGAGGAAGCTTTCATTTTAATATATTTATATAATTATATATATATATATTATCGTTTTCTATTAAATAATTCTTAATTCAAAATATTAAAAAAAAAAAAAATAAATATAAATTCAATATCGTAATATTTAAATAAAAGTTTTTTCTCATATATATATATATTGGATTTATTTCTCATTACAACATTTTTACTTATCGCATTTTCAATAAATATTATTAAAAAAAAATAATAATAATAATACTTATAAATAAAAAAAAATAAATTCTATTTTTTGATAAAAAAAAAAAAAAATAAAAATTCAACAAGCTTTCATTTCAATATCTAATTATTTAAAAAAAAAAAAAAAAAAAAAAAAAAGATTCATATATTTATAATTCATGAAGCAATTTTAATGGAATATTGGAGATATAATAACTAATAAAGATTTTTAACATATTTTTAATTGTTGGATTTATAAAAAAAAAAAATTCATTACCAAATTATATAATGTATATATAATGGAATATGATTTCTAATTAAGAATTTGAAATATAGTAATATATAAATATATATATATATAACAAATTAAAATATCCTCACAATAAATATGATTCATAATTTATTATTTATTATTTAATTGAAAGAAATCTTTTCTTGAATTTCATTTTTTGGAATTATATAAATTATTGTATAAATTATTATGTACTTATAATATCTTTTTATTAATTTATTTGTTTGTGTAATTATATTGTACTTTTTTTTCTTATCTTTTCTTTTTTTTTTTTTTTTTTTTTAATTCCTAATTAGAATTTTGATTCCTTTTAGTTTGATAAACAACATATTTTAATAAAAAAATAAAAAAAAAAAAAAAAAAAAAAAAAAAAAATTAAAGCACAACATAACCAAAATAAAATAAAAAATAAAACATAAAATTTTTTTTCTTTAATTAAATATTCAACTTTTCTGTAATAAAAAAACATATATATATTAATAGATAAATTAATAGATAGATAGTTAAATAAATAGATAAATCAATTAATAGATAAATAAATAAATAATATAGTAATAAAAATATATATTTGAATATATTTATTATTTATTGTTGTGATTTATTTCTTACTTAGAAAGTATAAATTAACTATCATAATAAGTATCTTAAAAAAAAAGGTAAATTTTGAAAGAAGTCTGCTAAAAAATAAATAATTAAAAATAAATAAAAAAAAATAAAAATAAAAAATAAAAAAATAAAAAATAATAAATAATAATAATGATAAATAATAATAAATAAATATAATAATAATAATAATAATAATAATAATAATTATAATAATAATAAATAATACATTTTATATAAAATAGTTTTTTTTTTTTTTTTATCATGGAAGTTGAAACTAATCAACGTAATGAATCTAATACTACTTCTACGAAGACGACGACAACTCCTAAAAAATTAGAAAGGTTTAATAATAATAATAATAATAAAAGGTCAAAACATTCATTTGATTTTATTGATGAACTTATTAATGAAATTGAAACAGAAAAACCACTCGAAAAAAATGAAACTCAAACCGAGGATCCCAATGAAATTACCGAGGAATTTTCAGAATCAGAATCGGAATCGGAATCAGAATCAGAATCAGAATCAGAATCAAAAATAAAAATAGAAGATATGGAAGATGAAATTATTTCCTCCAGTAATAATAATAATGATGAAAGTACTAAAGATTCGTCGGAAGGAAATGTTGTTTTCGAACATAACAATGAAAATGAAAATGAAAATGAAAATGAAAGAGATGAATTAAATAGTAATGAAAGTAGTGAAAATGATAAAACTGATGAAATAAAAAAATTTAAATCAAAAGTTTCATTAGATCTACAAAGTAAAAATAGTAATAATAGTAGTAGTAGTAGTACTAGTAGTAGTACTAGAAAATTTTATAGAAATGATGAAAAAGAAAATAAAGAAAATGAAAATGAAAAAAAATTACAATCAAGAAAAGAAAATTTAACCTATCTTAAATTCGATAAATTAAGATCCTCCCAAAGATCCAGCGGAAGAAGATTTCTTGATAAATACTTAAATAGTAACAGTGAATCCTCCACCTCATTAACCTCACAAACCTCATCGATGACCGATGAATTAGAAAGATTACAATCGATAGTGGAATCCAAAGATCGCCGCATGAAAGAAATTCGTAATTCGTATGATAAATTGATGGAAGAAAAGGATAGCTCCATTAAAGAATTAGAAGAAAAATTGGAAAAGTTACTTCGTCAAAGCCAGAAACAGCTAGATGAAAAAGATTTACAGTTGGCTAGGTATGATCAGTCGTATAAGAAATTACAACAGGAATTCAAAACGCTAAAAAGTAATCGAGCCAACGAATTAGAGGCAAAGGAAATGAAGGAAACTGAAAAGGAAGAAGAAGAAAAAGAAGCGATCCAACAGAAATACAATGCCTTAATGGAAGAATATATGAAATCCAAGGAAGACCTTACCCTCATCATTAAAGAAAAGGATGCTTCCATTGAAGACATGCAAAATCAATTAGGGGAGGTGAAAGCCAATGAATCTAAAATGAAAGCGCAACTAAAAAAGGAATTTGAGCGAGAGCAACGTCGTTCTCAAGAACAAATTGAGAAATTAGAACGTTCGAATAAGAATTCCGAGGATACCCTCTGTGAACTTCGGGAACAAGTGACTACGCTGACGAAAGAAAAAACCTCTGTGATGTATGATTTAACCCAACAACTGGAAATGGTCGTTCAAAAAACGAATAATACCATTTCCGGTTTAGAACAACGAAATAATTCACTGATCCGAGAAAAGGAAGAGCTTACCAAGAGTTATAATGAAGAAATGAACCAACTTCATCAAGAAAACGATGGATTAGTAAGAGAAATCAAGAGATTAAAGGAGGATCATCAAAAGTCCCAAGATAAATTCTTTAAATCTAAGGATCAAAATGAAGGAAACATTGACTTTCTCAAGAAGCAACTGGAATCCGTTATCAATGAAAGTAATTTAAGGTTAGATGACCTACGTTCTCAATTGAATCTAGCGGAGGAAGAAAAAGCGCGACAAGGGATGAAGTATAAGGAAGAACTGGAATCTCTGAGGAATGCCAATAATTCCACGGTGATTGAATTTCAAGCCACTCTCGAACAAAAGAATGAGCAGGTTGAAAATTTAAATCGTTCCCTGCAAGATAAGAATCGACTCCTCCAACAATTAAATGATAATCTTTCCCTCAAGAATGAAATGATTAATGAGCTAGAATATCATAATGAAAAAAAGGACATGGCCCTCAATGAATTAAATCGATCGATAGTGAAGAAGGAGCAAACCATTCAAGAGTTAACCCAGCAACTTCAGAAGCGAGATGAAAATATTGAGGATATGAGCGGGAATCAAACGGAGCATGAAAAAACGATTAAGACGCTACAACAACAGACAGAGGAGACGACGCGAACTCTTAGAGAAATGACCAAAGAATTACATGAAAAGACCGAACTGATTGTTAAATTGAACAAGGCGGTCGATGAAAAATCCGAGCAGATTCATGAATTTGAAGGAAAAATGAAAGAAAATCAGTACTTCGTGGATCAATACAATAAACAACTGGAGACCAAAGAAAAGCGTATCTCCGACCTATATATCACCGTTGAGGATAAAAAATTAATCATTGAAAAGTTGACGAAACAAAACCTTGATAAAGAGGAGACCATTAACACCTTGAAGGAAGCCGTCCATGAACGGGATCAACAGATCGAGAGTTTAACGACGCATGCCGAATATAAAGCGCGTACCAAGGATGATTTATCCACGGAAATATTTTATAAGGAGAGCACCATTCATGAGTTGAACCAAACGATTATTGCAAAAATGGATACCATTGATGAATTAAAGAGTGATGTGGAAGTGAAGGATGAACTGATTAAGGAATTAAATTCAAGACTAGATCGTAAAGAAGTCTTTATTGAATCCTTAAATAAAGCGATTGAAGATGAGAAGAGCACCGTTAATGATTTAAATCATCGGTTAGAGGAGCAAACCAAGGTCATTTATACGTTAAAGCAGAAGGTGGAGGAAAGGGACAGTGATTTTAATGAGCTGAAATTACAGTATGAAAGTTCTACGCTGACCTTAAACCAGCTAACGAAAGATCATGAAGAAAATGAAATAGCCATTAAGAAATTGAAGAAAGACAACACCAAAAAGGACAAATCCATTGAACGGTTGACACACCTAAGTGATGATAAAGCGCAAGATATTCAGAGTTTAAATAAGCATATAGAGAAGCAAGAACTGACCATACGAAAATTGAAGAATCAAATTGAAGATCAAAACATGGAGAAGATCAATTTAAATCTTGATTTAAAAACAAAGATTCAATCCATTACGAAATTGAACAGTACCATGGATGAAAAAGATGATCAGATTGAAGAGTTGGAAGGTAAAACGAAAGATCTCAATCGAAGCATTCAATATTTAAATTATGAATTGAAAGGGAAGAGAGAGAAGATTCAATACTTGAGAGGCAGTCTGGAAGAAAAGGTGAAAAAGATTAAAGAATTAAATGAAAGTACGGAAACGCAACAGCAAACGATTAAAGAATTAAATGGTCTCCTGAAGAAGAAGCAAAAAGAAGTCATGAATTTAAAAGATCGCCTAATCAAGAAAGAAAAAGAAAATCTTGGAGTAGAGGATCTTCTCATCGAAAAGGAATATCATGACAGCCATAGTCATAAATCTAATCGTAAATCCAATGATAAATCCAATGATAAATCTAATAGTAATGATAAAAATAAGGATAAAAATAAGGATAAAAATAAGGATAAAAATAAGGATAACAATAATAATAAAAATTCACATGATGTCTTATTATCCGATGAAAGGCAAGAAGAAGAAAGCCATGAAAAAGGATTACAAGATTCGACTATGAATATAAATTCCTCATTACGAAATATTCATGATGATGATCATCATCATAATAATAATGGTAATGATTATGATCATGAAGATAATGAAGTTAATGATAAGGAGCTTAAATTACTTCAACAACAAATGAATATAAACTTGGCCGCCTTAAGTGATAGTGTCGTGGATAGTTTGAGTGACATTGGTAGCAGTGGAAGTATCTATACCAATACGAATACGGCAACGACCATGACGACGACTACCATAACTGAAGCGATCACGACGAATACGGACACGAATACGGATACGAACACGGATACGAATACGGATTCGGCAATGGATAAAGATACGAACCTGGAAACAGAAACAGATGCAGAAACAGAAACGAAAGCGAAAACAAAAAAGAATAAAAAGAATAAAAAGAATAAGAAATCGAATGGTAAAGAACACTGGGAAAATAGTCGAGGAGTGAAAGAATGTCATAGCTGTCGCACCCGGTTCAGTCTCATGAATCGAAAGCATCACTGTCGGATCTGTGGTAAGGTATTCTGTGCGAACTGTGTCAAGAATACGGTAAAGCGTTCAGCAGAGGAAGAACCACAAAAATCATGTTTCAATTGTTTCATGGAAGTGATCAATGGTAAAAATATATCAAAAAAAAAAATAATAATAATAATATAAATAATAATAAATATAAAAATAATATAACTATGAAATAAAAAAAAAAAATAATATAAAAAATAAAATAAAATAAAATAAAATAGAAAATAAAATAAAAAAATAAAATAGAAAAAGAAAATTTATAAATATAGATTTATAGATTTAGTAAATAATAAGATAAAATAATTTAATAATAATTACAAATACTAATGAAACTTTTATTATTATTACTATATTTTAATATTTATTTATTTTTTTTTTTTTTTATTTTTTATTTATTTATTATAATTTAAAATATTAATCTATCTTTTTTTTTTTTTTTTTTTTTTTTTTTATTATTATTGTTATTAAATTTTTATATTATTTTTTAATATTATTTTAAATATTATTTTTTTTTAAAAAAAAAAAAAAAAAAAAAAAAAAACATTCAAAATAGAATTGAAATCAACTCAACTTTCCGCTGAAGTTTAAATATCTAAAGCAAAGCAAGCAAGCAAAAAAAAAAAAATAAAATAAAATAAAATAAAATAAAAATAAAAAAAATTTAACAAAATAAAACAATAATAATAATAATAGCAACAACAACAAAATCAAAAAAGAAAAAAAAAAGTTTAAATATTTATTAATATGTCTTAAAAATTCTTTTTTTAAAAAAAAAATTCACTTTAATTTTATTTTTAATACTAATCTTTTTTTTTTTATTTATTTGTAAGATAACTTTTTAATAGCCAAAATATAATCATACTATATATTTATATATATATATATATATTTATATATTTATATAATTTTTTTATTCTTTTTTTTTTTTTTTTTATGTAAATATTAAAATTAATAATTTTAATATTTAATTTTCATATATAGATATAAAAATTAAATAGAATTTAGAATTAGAATTTAGAATTAGAATAATAATTAACAGTAAATAATAGTAGTAGTAATAATATATATATAAAAGAATTTTGTTTTTATTTTATTTTATTTTTTTTTTTTTTTTTAGTTTATAATATTTATTTTTATATATAATTTATAATTATCTAATTTAATAACATTTATACTTTAATCACTTTCCTTTTTTTTTTTTAGTATTACTTTAAAAAATAATAATTAAAATAATTATTTATTTATATACATATATTTATATATATTTATGTATATATTCTATCATCTTCCCTTTTTTTATTTGTAAAAAAAAAAAATAATAATAATAATTAAATAAATAAATAAAATTAAAATTTATTTATTTATATATTTATTAATATAAATATTGGTTATTTAATAAAAATAATAATAATAATAAATTTAAAAAAAAATTATATTATTTCTTTTATTATTTTTTTTTCTGCATTTTTATCTATTTATATATTATATATATTAATTAAATATTAATTATCAAATAGTTTTTTTTTTTTTTTTTTGATTAATAGTAAAATTTTCATCTTTTTTTATCTTTTTTTATTATTGCTTAAATAGAGTAAAATATCAAATGATAAATAATAAATATCAAATAATAAATAATAAATAATAATAAATAATAATAAATAATAAATAATAAATAATAAAATAATAATAAAAAGAGTATTTATTATTAAATAATTGAATAATAAATAATAAATAATAAATAATAAATAATAAATAATAAATATAAATAATATATAATATATAATAAATAATAAATATAAATAATAAATAATAAATAATAAATAATAAATAATAAATAATAAATAATAAATAATAAATAATAAATAATAAATAATAAATAATAAATAATAAATAATAAATAATAAATAATAAATAATAAATAATAAAAATAAATAATAAATAATTAAATAATAATAATTAATAAATAATAAATAATTAAATAATAAATAATAAATAATTAAATAATAAATAATAAATAATTAAATAATAATTATAATTATAATATGTATTCATATATATTTATATAATTTCATAAATTGAATTAGAATAAAATATTTTTTTGCAACAAGGACTCATTTAAAATAATTTAAAAATTAAAAAAAAATAAATAAAAAAATTAAAAAAACAAAGTTTTAATTATTATATTTACTAAAATATATTATATACAATTTAAAAAAAAAAAATTAAATCTTTGATATTAAATAATTTTTACTTTGATATTTAACAGAATAAAAAAAAAAAATTTTTTTTTATTTAATTATTATTCCTATTAAATTTTTTTTTTTATTTTTTTAAAAGCTGTGTTTCAAACTCTGTCCCTCCATTCTTTTCATTCTATCTAAAAGAAAATACATATATATATATATATAAAAGTCATTATTAAAAACATTGGGTATTTCTATATACATATTATATATATTGTATATATATAATTAATGTTATACAATAGTTTTATATGTATAAATAAATATTTTCCATTAATACAATATTTAGAACAAATACAACATGAATATAAAATAAATATTTAACTATATTGTAAAAATGCTTTCATTTGGTAGAATTAATAGTTATTATTAGCTTATTTTAATTTATAGTTCACTATTAAAACAATCATTACTTTTTATTATTATTACTATTATTTTTTTTTTCTGAAACTATTCTCAAAATAATGATACATAAAGTCGTCAAAATTTATTAGATAATTTTAAATTCTTTATTTTATATATTGATAATTTTTCTGGACTATTATTGTTATTGTTTTTTTTTTAAATATGAACCTTGTTAAAAAAAAAACAAAAAAAAAAAAACGTAAAATTTATTACAGTTTTTTTTTTTTTTTTTAATAGAATTTATGAATAATTATATATATATATTGCCAATGAGATTGTAATTAATTAAAGATTAAAAAAAAAAAATTAACACAGATGTTAAATAATTAAAATAAAATATTATATTATAACATTTAACATATTATTATATGATGATAATTCATTCATCAATATCCTTGGGAATCTTATGGTGGGTGATAATCAAAGAAATGATTAGAAATTATGGTATTAGGATTAGAAAAAAAAAAAATTTTTTTTTTCTTTTTTTTTTTTTTTTTTATTTTACATACATAAAATAAGAAAAAACACATTTTCTATATATATAAAATCATTTATTTTTTTTAAGATTTTTTATAATAATTTTTTCTTTTTAAATTTTATATATATATCATCTTAATTCCCTTAATATATAATTTTTAATAAAAATAAATATTATTTTTTTTTTGATATTAGAAAATTAATTGATTATTTAATATCATCTTTTTTTATATTAAAAAATATGTTTTATATTTCATTTTTATTTTTGTTACATTTAATTATATATATAATACCTCCATATACATATATAAAATTAAATAATATTCCATTTCATTTTATATTTTATTGTTTTTTCTGTATTCTTATTGTTATAATTATCATTATTATTATATGTACCTCTATTCATTTTTTTAATAATATATTATTATGATTAATGTTAAAATAATTTTATATTAAAACTGTATAAAATAAAAGCAAAATAAGTATATAATATAAATTACAAAAAAAAAAAAATAAAGTCTCATTTTCATTATTAAAAACTTATTTAAAAAATACTTTTTAAATTTAAAAAAGGTTAATAATAATAGATTATTATTGGTATCATTATTATTTTAATTATTAGTCTTTTTTTCTTTTTTTTTTTTTTTTTTTTTTTTGAAACTAACATGTACATTCCATTAAAAAATAAAATTTTAAAAAATATATATATATATGTACATATCATAAAATTATATCCATAAAAGTTTTTATAATACTTGGGTATATCAATAGTGATCTTTTTGCATTATAACCGATACCAAAAAATATGAAAAATATATATATATATATATATGTATAAAATATATTATATAATTCATTTATTTTATTAAAATGAATACTATCAAACTCTCATATATTTATAATATATTTATATTTAAAGAATTCTTTATTTAAGGAAGAAATAGAAATAATTCTGGATTTTGACTCCTTTGGACACCACCAACAATTTTAATTTTAGGATCAAAAAAAATTTTTTTTCTTCTGGCTAATATTTATAATATTCTTAAAAAGAATGATAATAATTTCATTTTATATTTCTAATATTTTATTCCAATCTTTTTTTTTTTTTTTTTTAATAAACTATTTTAATAATTATTAAAAAAAAGTAATAATAATAATAAAAAAAAAAAACTTTTCAATTTTAATTTTTTTTATTTAACTAAAATTAAATAAATTATAAAAAAAATTATAAAAGAATATAGAATATAGTTAATGATATCTGTTCTTTTCTTCTCTTCTTCTTTCTTCTCTTCTTTTCTTCTCTTCATGTATTAAAATAATTTTTAAAGCATTTTTAATAATTTTTTTTTTTTTAATTCATAAAACATTTTTTTTAATTTATTTTGTTTCATTTTATTATATATTTAATAATATAAATATTAAAAATGAAACAAAAAAAAAATTTTTTTTTTTTATTTGAATAAATTTAAATAATTTTAAAAATTTAATATATTTTATTATTTATTTATTTATTTATTTATTTATTTAATAATTTATTATTTATTTATTTATTTATTTATTTATATATTTATTTATTTATTATATGAAACATAAAAACAAAAAAAAAAAAATAAATATTAAAAATTTTTTTGTGTTTATATTTTATATATTTAATATTTATATATTTATATATTTAATATTTAATATTTATATATAATATATAAAAAATTTTTATTTTAATTTTTCATTTCTTTTTTTTTCATTGGCTTAAATTAAATAGTATCAAATATTTGTGTAACTTTCATTGAAATTATTTGTGTTACGTTACACACATCATATTATTTTTAATTTAATTAAATTAAAAAAACGGATGATAAAGAAATAAATAAATGTTTTAATTTTTTATATTAAATACAATAATTATATATATAAAATAAATATATAAATAAATAAATAAATTGATATATAAATAAATAAATAAATAGATAAATATTAATATTAATAATTATATAGGTATAAAGGAGTAATCAAAATTTTTACAAAACATTTTTGAAAATTTAACAATTGATAATTATAAAAATGAATAAAGAAATACACACGCAAACACAAAAAAAGAACTATTTATTGAACTTTTAGAATTCTTTTTTTAATAAAAAAAATTAAAAAAAAAAAAAAAAGAAAAAAAAGAAAAATAATAATTAATATAATAGTTTATGTATGTATCTCTAAAGAAAGAAAGAAAGTTATGTCTTTGAAATGTTTAGTAATAAATGAATGATAAATAAATATATTAATAAAAACCATAATTAAAGATATATGAAATAAAAAGGTTATATGTAATTAGAAAGTAATAGAAAATAAATAATTAATAAGCATTTATATCATTATATCTATATTTATAATATTATTATTTTTTAAGTATTTAAAAATATTAATCTTTATCAAATGAAATGATATCTATATATACATATATAGGTATATACAGATAGAATGAAAAATTGATAAAGAAATATACGCTTTCTTTTTATTTAATTTTAATATCTTTTATATATTTAAAACTTCTTAATGAAATAGAAAGAATAAAATAGTAATAAATCCGTTGTTGTTAATTATATCAATTATCCGCTCATTTCTATGTATTATTTATTCATTATATTAAAATCAGTTATTGGTATTAGTAATTAACTATAATTACTATAATTATTTAATTATTATAGTCATTTAATCATTAATTACTATAATTATTTAATTATTATAGTCATTTAATCATTAATTACTATAATTATTTAATTATTATAGTCATTTAATCATTATGATCTTTTAATTATTATAATTGTTATAATTATTATAATTATTACTTTTTAATAAATGTAGTTAATCATTTATGATTAAATAGTTATTACTTTTTACCATTGTTAAAAGATGCAATTTCCATTTAATAATTAATTTTTTATTGCTGTCATTCATATCATTAATCCTTGCTAATTTATTATTCCCTTCATTTTAATATACATCATAAATAATTAAATAATAAATAATTAAATAATTAATAAATAAATCATAAATAATTAAATAATAAATAATAAATTATTAGATTTTAATTATTTCATTTAATCATTAAAGAATTATTATTAAATCAATAAAAGGAAATTTATGTTTATTTTTTTTTTATTATTATATAAATTAAATCTTTTTATTTATTTATTTATTTATTTTTATTTATTTATTTACTAATATTTCATTCATTCACTTATTAATACTGGTTAATATGAAATAAAATATTTAGATAATTATAAATTCATTCATTTACATAAATGAATAGTTGTTATGTTATTTTCAATAATATATTAGATTATATTAGAATATATTAATTTTTTAAATAAATAAATAAATTTTTTAAAACTTTAAATCCTATTAAAATGTTTTATCATCATTAAATTCAATAGATTAAATACGGCAAAGAACCTTATTTATTATTATTTAATAGACATAATTAATAATTAAAAAATTTAAAAAAATTTTATTTCAAATAATTTTTTATTATTTTTATATTTTTTTAATTATTAAAATTAATTGATTCCTAACCCTTCATATCATGAATTCTATTTCATATAAAATAAATTAAATTTAAATTAAAAAAATATTTAATAAAACAAAAACAAAAACATTTATTTATTTACTTATATCTATTTATTTATTTACTTATATCTATTTATTTATTTACTTATTTCTATTTATTTATTTATTTATTTATTTATTTATTTATTTATTTATTTATTTATTTATTTATTTATTTATATTTAATTAATAGAAGAATAAAAGAAATGAATAAATTTTATTATGTCAATTGACATTTAATATATAAATTAAATAAATATAAATTTATATATTAAATATCAATTTATATTTAATGATATATTATATCATATTATATTATATTATATTATAATTGTATCATTTAATAATTAAAATTTCATTTTAAAAAATTAGAAATTAAAATAATATAAAATAATAAAATAAAATAAAATAATATAAAATAATAAAATAATAAAAAAAAAGGGTTTATTTAATTTTAAAACATTTAATAATAAAATAAAACATAATAGAAAAAAAAATTATTTTTTTTTTTTATTTTTTTATTTTTTTAATAATATATAAAAATAATCATCAAAAGAAAGAAAGACAAAAACTATCAACAGAAGTATTTGTTTTTTTTTTCTTGGTTGGGGGTTTGTTTTATTTTTACTAGTAAATAAAATAATAAAAATAAATAATTAATTAAAATTTAAAAATAATTAAAACTAAAAAGCATAATTAATAATTAATATCTTTAATTAAGAAAAGAAACGTAAGAGAATTATATAAATTTTTAAAATAAAATATTTTTTGATGTTATATTATATAAAAGAAAAGATATAATCAATATAATCATTTATATTCACTAAATAATTTTACATTTTTACATTTTTTTTTTTTCTATTTTTTATTTTTATATTATATATTATATAATTTATATCTATTTATATATATTGTAAATGTTTCAATTATCGATCCAACACTCTGATTCGATATTCTTCATATTATACAAATTTAAAAATTTAAACCATTATAAAATTTATAATATTTTAATCTTAAATAAACAAAAAAAATTGATTAAATTTGAAAATTTTGATGATTTTATAATACCTATACTTCTTAACTCACTTTTTTAAACCTTTTCTTAATAATAATAATAACAATAAAACACTGGTGGAATATTCTGTTCTAAATTTGTATAATTGAATTATACACTATAGTAAAATAAAAACAAAAAAAAAAAGAAAAATAAAAAAATGAAAATTTTAAGCTTATTTTCCTCAATTTTCGGTATCTTATGCATTTCTTTAGGCGTTAAGGGTCACAAAAGTCATAATGGTATAAATGAATTCATTAATACTTTGGATTCTATCATTGATTTTTCACCAAGTTCACCATTTAACATGGTCATCGCTGCTTCTGTTGCTAATATGAACGATACTATTAAAAGTTATGAAGATTTATTTAATAGTTCAAAGGATGAATGCATGAGAGGTTGCTATGCCTACTGTATTCATATGCTTGAAATTTCTACTAATCGTCAATGCAACAGTAAATTCCATCAAATTAATGAAGAATATAAAAAAAATAAACCATGCTATAAAGTGAATCAAGATATGCAAAGCCTTCTTGATCATGGTAATGCCTACTTAGATTTATTCTGTTCTAGAACAGAAGATGATAAGGATTCCTGTCCATTCATTTCTAATATTGTTAAGATGCAAAAGGATACTTCTTCCCTAAAAAAAACTTGTGGTATTAAATCTTTGAATAGAACACAGTGTGAAAATACCTTAGTTAATAATTTAAGTATTATGATTGATGCTGAAAAAAAAATTAAAGATAAAAATATAACTTACGCTTCCGGTGGTAATTCTATTACTCTCACTACCCCTCAATATAATTTAACTAAAATTGAAGAGGATATGAAAAATTCTACTTGTCTTATCGATATTCAACCACCTCAACAAATTATGGTTAATGCTAATTCTACTAAAAAAAATGATACAGCATCAAATCATGAATCCAGTCAAGCCGTTTTAGGTCAATCCATGAATGTCCTACTTGCTTTGATGACCGTTGTTCTTACTGCCTTATTATTTTAAAATTAAGTTAATAAATTTAAAAAAAGAAAATAAAAAATAAATAAACAACAATAATAATAAAATATATATATATGTATGTATGTATAAAAATGTTTTATAAAAAAAAAAAGATAGAATTTAATATACATATTTATATATATAATGGTTTCCTAAAAGAATTGATTGTAAAATATTAAAAAAAAAATTATTATAATTAATTTTTTTTTTACTTTTATACTTTTATTTATATTATAAATAATAAAATATTTATTACGCATAGAAAAAAACAAAAACAAGAATAAATCATTAAAATAAAGAAAAAAAAAAAAAAAACTATCAATAAGTTTCCTTATGTATAATAAAATAATTTTTTTTTCCTAAATTATTTATTTTTTTTTTTTTATTATATTGTAATATAATCAATTAATTGAAATAAATTATTAAATAAATGAAAAAAAAATAATAAGGTTAAAAATAAAAAAATAAAAATAATAATAGTAATAATAAATAAATAAGTAAATAAAAAGATAAATAAATAAATAAATAGATACAAATAAAAAAAAAAAAAAAGGAAAAAACAAATAAAGATAAAACTGATACCTATCTATCTTTATGTAATTTTGTAGTTTTGTAGTTATAAAAAAAAAAAAAAAGAGAGATGTTATAGTAATGATGATCATCTTCAGTTTTTTTTTATATCATTCATATATTATTATTAATAATAAAAGATCATAAATAAATAATATTATTTTATTCTATCGATAGCTTTATAAATATTATTATTATTTATTATTATTTTTTTTTTTTTTTTAATTTATAATAATTTTGTTTTTTTTAAAATAATTTTAATTATTTATTATCATAATTTTATATTTATATTTATATTTTTATTTTTTTTTCTGGTTTATTTGATTTTACATTTATTGGCATGGTTCATGACCTAAACATTCTGACATGATGACTGGTGGTGTATCCTTTTTGCTCTTCATTTAATTTAATTTCTTCACGTGCTGATTTTATTAAACTTTCCTTGGAGATGCCTTCATAGTAGCAGTGATTCAATGAGATGATAGGCTTGCCAAGCTTTTCATTAAACTTACTAATAGCATAGTCGATATCTCCCTTACTGCTCCATTACATGGTATCAACATTCCATAAAACAATGACAGTTATAGCCATGGGTTCACTAGTTTTTTTTTTCTTTTTTTTTTAGTAGACGTGGTAGAGGAATCATTATTATAATAACTGAAATTATAATTAACAGCTCTTTCTACAATAAAGAAAGCAAAGTACCAACAACAACAGTATTCTCTAGAATATTGATCTTCAGGAAAAGAGGTGTTACCGTTCATCAAACCATAATGATAATTTTTTTTTTTTAGAGACAGGGAGAAAAGATGACGATGAAGTCTGAGGACTGAAAATCCCAATTAAAAATTAAAAAATACGAAAAGATTTCCTAACAGGTGGTACCTCACTATTTATCATTTATCTGCTGTACGTTATACCACACCAACTATACTTCCAATGGTAATTCTATTATTACTTTCACTACTAATCCATAATAATAATTTAAGTAAAAATTGAAAAAGATATAAAAAAATTCAAATTCAACTTGTCTTTATTGATGTATTCAATCACCCGCAACAAATTATTATTTAAGCTAATTATATTTGAAAAAAATTGATATAATGTCGAACCATGAATCCAATTATGTCGTTTTTGGTCAATCGATAAGCATCATACTTACTTTGATGATCGTCGTTCTTAATGCCTTATTATTTTAAATATATATTACAAATTTTTAAAAAAAAAAAAAAAAAAAAAATAAATGAACAACAATAACAATAATAATAACAATAAAAAATATAATATATATAAGTTTTATAAAAAATAGAAATTAATTTAAATATATTTATATATGCAATATTATATTAAAGAATAGTTAATTACTAACCACTTCCTCCTAACCGATTGACAAGAATTCAAAGATTTTATTTCAAAAAAAATAAAATAAAATAAAATAAAATAATAAAAAAAATTTAAATTAATCCAAAAAAGCGGATTAAATATCCGACAAAATCTAATAGTCATATTTTTGCTAGTTTTTTTTTTTTTTATAAAAAATAATTAAATATATAAAAAAGTAGATAAAGAAAGAAAAAAAAAAAGTAAAGTATAAAAATTAATTAAATAAAAAAGAAAATATTAATATTAATGAATAATGAAAAAAAAAGAGCTGAAAGGGAACAAGAGATTTAGGAATTGAATTGGTGAAAGAGAGAGAGCCGGGATATAAATTATTGTTTTCCAAGATCATATAGCTCATGGTTTTATCAATAATCATGACTCAAATTATATTTTAATTATTTTAATTAATTCTTTTTTTTTTTTTTTTTTTTTTTTTTTTAATTTTATTATTTTAATTATTAATTCTTTTTTTTTTTTTTTTTTTTTTAATTTTATTATTTTAATTATTAATTCTTTTTTTTTTTTTTTAATTTTATTATTATTATTTTAATTAATTTTTTTTTTTATTTAATTTTATTTTTAATTTTTTTAAAAAAGGTTATAAAATAATATGGTGTGTGGTAGTGGTTTTTAATAGTTCTTCTGATGGTTCTGGATCTAATATTAATGAATAATATAATAAATAATAATGAATATTAATGAATATTAATGAAAATAATAATAATAATAATTAATATATTATTTGTTGAAAAGTAAAAAAAAAAAAAAAAAAAAAAAAAAAGAATAAAATATTATAAGATTATTTTTTAATTAAATATTTATTCTAATTTATTTTTATAAAATTTATTATTGGGATTCTATTCAATAAAAAAATATAAACTAAATCCCATTTATCATCCTCTTCTAAATTATATTTATTTTGAATAATATAACAATTATTTTTATTAAAGACTATTTTTATTATTACTATTATTATTATTATTTTTTTTTTATTTTAGAAAAAAATTAATATATGAAAATTATACAATAATTCTAAAAAGGATATTTAAAAAAATATATAGTCAAAAAAAAAATATTTTTCCTTTTTTTATGTATAAAAAATAAAAGAAATCTTTTATATTAATATTTTTTTTTATATAGTGATGAAAATGAATATATATATATATTATTAAAAGAAAGTCTTTCTTCAATTATACAGCATTAAGATTAAAAAAATAATTACAAAAAAATAAAAAATATATAAAATAATTATTAATTCATTAATTAATCATAAAGTTAAAAAATGATATTTTTTTTTTAATATAAAAAAACTATATATATATATTTTTTTCATAAAGTTTATGATAAATTGATAAATAATAATCAATAACAGTATTATTATAATATTATTTTTTTGAATGTAATAATAAATAATAAATATTAAATAAGTTTTAATATTTTTTTTATATTTTTTTTATTATTTTATTTCATTATTATCTTTATTTATTACTATTTTTTTTCTATTACAAAAATAAGAATTAATGATATAAATGTATTTTTTTTTTTTTAATTGATATTTTGCTTTTTTTTAATTTTTTATCTTATATTTTCTATTATTTTTAAATAAAAAGGTTATAAAAATAAGGAAGGTTATAATAATAATTATTACATTCCATATTTTTATATCATTAAAATTATTATTAAAGATCATAATTAAATAATATTATTTTATTCTATAGATAGCTTTATAAACATTATTATTATTATTATTATTTAATTTTATAATTATTTTAATTTTTTTAAAATAATTTTAATTATTTATATCATTATAATTTTATATTTATATTTTTATTTTTATTATTTTTTTTTTCGTTTCGGTTTGTTTGTTTTTTCTTTATTTATTGGTATGGTTCAAGACCTAAACATTCTGACATGGTAACTGGTGTGTATCCTTTGCTCTTCATATATTTAATTTCTTCACGTGCTGATTTTATTAAACTTTCCTTGGAGATGCCTTCATAGTAGCAATGATTCAATGAGATGATAGGCTTGCCAAGTTTTTCATTAAACTTACTAATAGCATAGTCGATATCTCCCTTATTGCTCCAATCCATGGTATCAATATTTCATAAAACAATGGCGATATGACCGAGGGATTAATAGTTTTTTTTTTAGTAATCGTGACAGAGGAATCATTATTACAATAATTAAATTATAATTAACATCTCTTACTACAATAAAGAAAGCTAAATACCAACAACAGCAGCATTCACTTGAATACTAACCATCAGGATAAGAGGTGTTACCATTCTTAGGACCATAATGATAATTTTTTTTTAGAGACAGGGTGGAGAGATGACGATGAAGTCTGAGGACTGAAAATCCCAATTAAAAAATTAAAAAATAGGAAAAGATTTCCTTACAGGTGGTACCTCAATATTTATCTAGTGTATGTCGTAATATACCAACTATGCTTCCAGTGGTAATTCTATTATTACTTTCACTACTACTCCATAATAATAATTTAACTAAAAATTAAAGAAGATATAAAAAAATTCAAATTCAACTTATCTTTATCGATATATTCAATTACCGGCAACAAATTATTATTAAAGCTAATTTTATTAGAAAAAAAATGACACAATGTCGAACCATGAATTCAATCATGTCGTTTTTGGTCAATCCATAAGCATCATACTTACTTTGATGATTGTCGTTCTTAATGCCTTATTATTTTAAATATAGATTACAAATTTTTTAAAAAAAAAATAAAAAATAAATGATTAACAATATCAATAATAATAAAAATAAAAAATATAATATATATATAAGTTTTATAAAAAATAGAAATTAATATAAATATATTAATATATGCAATATAATATTAAAGAATAGTTAATTACTAACGACTTCCACCTAATCGACTAACAAGAATTCAAAGATTTTATATCAAAAAAAAAAAATAAAAAATAAAATATTAAAAAAAAAATAAAAATTAATCCAAAAAAAAGCGGATTAAATATCCGACAAAATCTAATAGTTATATTTTTACTAGTTTTTTTTTTTTTTTTTTTTTTTTATTATATTTTTTCATAAATAGTAATTAAATAAATAAAAAGTAAGAAAGGAAAGAAAAAAAGTAAAGAACTTATAAAATTTAATTAATTTAAAAAAAAATATTAATAATTATAAATAATAATAAAAAAAAAGGGAGCTATAAAGAGAACATGAGATTTAGGAATTGAATTGGTGAGAGAGAGAACTGAGATATAAATTATTGTTTTCCAATTCCAAGATCATATAGCTCATGGTTTTATCAATAATCATGACTCAAATTATATTTTTATTATTTTAATTATTAATTCTTTTTTTTTTTTTTTTTTTATTATTATGTCAAATAATATATGTCAAATAATATAAAATTAATGTAAATTAAAATAAGCTATCCTACTAATAATATTTAAATAAGCATGTATATATATAAAGTAAAAATTGTATAACGAAATAAAAATCAATCTTAAATTCTTAACAATAAAATATTTTAATGTGTTGTTTCTCATTTATTGTATTTAAATAGATTAAGAGTCTCATTGACTCTTCTTAATAATGAATTAAATAAAAATTAAATAAATATATATACGTCTTTTAATAAGTAAAATTAATAATATTAAAAAAAATAGTGCTGAATATTGGTCAGCGTTTATTAAAAGATAATGCTGAATATTGGTCAGCGTTTATCAAAAGATAGTGCTGAATATTGGTCAGCGTTTATTAAAAGATAATTCTGAATATTGTTAAATACATAAATAAATATTTTAATTTCATTATACATGATGTTAAATAAATTGGCAATGCATAGATTCAATGAACTAATTTAAAATAAACATCATATTAATATGTAAGAATTATAAATTAACCAATATTCTAATTATATTATAAATTATATTAAATGAAATGGCAATACATGGATTCATGGAACTAATTTGAATAAACAATATATTAATACGTAAGAATATAAATTATCCAATAAAAATATTAAACTTCATTTTTCATTTCCTCCCCAACCAATACTTAATAATAAAAAAAAAAAAAAAAAAAAAAAAAAATAATAAAATAATAATTATTTAGAACCAATCAAAATAATTATATATCAAAAAATTACAATATAATATTGAAATTAATTAAACACAATACTGAAAATAATAACATTATTCGTATAACCTTGAATTGCTCAATAATAATCTTTTTTGTAGCTCTTCAAATACATCTTAATAATATTCATTATATTTGTAATAAAAATTTTTTTTTTCAAAAAATCACAACATCTAAGAAGTCAAAACAAAATGAGAAGACGTCAAACATCAAGCCAATCAACCCTTGTCAGTGAAAACGAACAACCAACTCCAAAGGGAATCAATTTCACTTATTCTGAAAATTTTAATCGGGTAGTTGAATTAACTACAGAAAACTACCCAGATTGGAGAACTAATATTCTATATCTACTAATGATTGTAACGAAACTCATAACTAGTAAATTAGTAACTATGGTTCAATGGTAAGTTACCATAACCATCGGGCTGAACCCTTAGGGTTCGACACCCACTCTTTCCAAATTTTAATAACTTTTTATTTATTATAACTAGAATATTAAAGAAATTACTAGTGTTTATCGGTTAAACAATTGAACCGATAAAACTAGAAAAATCTATTTTATTAATATTTTTTATCATTTTTTATCTAAGATTCATTTTCTAGAAAGAAAACTTGTTTTCTTTAATTTTCTTTAATTTTCTTTTATTTCTAATAATTACTAATAACAACTGATAACTTAAAATAATTAATTTTCCTGAAAAACTATAAATAGGTGTAAAATTTCATAATAAAATATTTTTACTTGTGCTTTTATTAATTAATTTTAAAGTAATTTAAAATATTACAATGATTAATTAATAAAATAATAATTTATATTTTTACTAATAAAAAAACTTATTTTAATAAAACATATTTTGAATTACTTTAGTGTCGAGAACCTTTTGTGTAAAAAACCTTATAACAATCTTAAGTAACATTAAGATTTGTTACAATGATCAATAACCTCGAAAGTTATGCCTTGACAAGAAAGGTAAAAAAACTTAGGAGAAGAGACATCAGAGATGATCCTGATGATTACTTAACTGACCAATTTGACCCAAGCCTGGTATATGACAAAGAAACAAGCCTCTTGGATATTAAAAGTGACGTTATGGTAAAATGGATCATCATAAATAGTCTAGATGAAGAAACAAGGAAAATTATCGCAAGCCAAGGAAAAACCGCCTTTGAAACATGGAAGACACTAGAAAAATCCTTTACCGTTAGTCACGAGAGAAGATGTATGGAAATCAAAAAGAAATTAAATTCTCTCAAATATAACGAAGAACAAGATATAAATATATTCATAGCTACTCTGCAGAACTTGATCGATGAATTCGAAAACATTGATCACGACATGGAACCTAGTACTAAAGCGGAAATACTCAATAGAGCACTCCCTGAAAACTTAAGATTCATCAACGTATTCCAATACAAAAACGATTGGAACAAACTCTGCGAATACGTGAAGAATGTTATCCCCGATATCGTTTTTTCCAATTTAAAAGAATCATTAAAATCTGAGGAATCCACAAAACAAATATTTTTGACTACCTCAGATTCAAGTACAAATAAAAAGCACTTTTCATCCCAAAGCAAAAGAACATATAGAAATGGAAAATGTTATCTATGTAATAAATTCGGACATGATGCCAAGGAGTGCAGAAAATTCAACAAACCCATCAGATTCAATTTAATAAAAAATAAGAAATTTAAAAGTCAATCGAAAAATAATAACAAATATCACAAACATTCAACAATTAAACAAGGATACAAACACAAAAGCTACAAGCAATTAAATTCACTCGAAAACAATATCAATGATACCAACAATAATAACTCCTTATCAAAGGATTACAATACTGAAAACTACTCGTTTTTTGGATGCGTCATAAAAAATAATTTCAGTCCTCAGGTAACTAATGAAATAACATCTTCTTCTCATAACGACCTTACAGCTTGGATTTTAGATTCAGGTTCCTCCTTACATTTGACAAATTCTTTAAAATACCTTACAAATCTCTGTAACTGTAAGGAAAATATCATACTTCAAAATGGAAGTATTGTTAATTCTACCATTTCCGGCGACTTTATTGGATTTATTAATGGAAATAAAATTACTTTGAGAAATGTACATTATGTTCCTCTTATTAGAAAAAATATTATCTCTGTTAATCAATTTATAAAGGAACATTTTAAAATTATTTTCTTTCTCCGCAATAACGATTCATTTGCTTCAATATATGATCAACATAGCAACAAAATAACTACTTTGAAGTCAAATCTACAAAATATTTTTATAGTTTGGTTTTCTACTTACCCCATAAGTTTTAATAAAATTATAAACTTTCCTTCAGTATACAGTTTATCTAATCTCTCCAGAAAAGACAAAATCAACCTTTGGCATCGCCGCCTTGGACATTTTAATATTAATCACATTAAAAATAAATTGCTTCAGATTAATATCAAATCAAAGTGCCCTGTTTGTTCCAATTCAAAAATGAAAAACTTCAGTTTTAAAAAATCAGAAAACAAAACAAAGTCTACTTTCGAATTAGAACATATGGATTTAGTAGGTCCTATCAACGAATCTCTCTTCGGCAATAAATATTTTTTAACTATCCTTGATGATTTCTCTCGTTTCGGTTGGGTATTCTTTCTCGAAAGTAAAAATGATGTATTTGATAAATTTCTTGTTTGGGCAAAAACCATTACTAATATGTTCAACAAATCTATTATTTTCTTACGTTCTGACAATGGTACTGAATTTAAAAATAACAGATTCAAATCTTTCTGTATTAATCATGGAATCACTCAGCAATTTACAGTACCTCACAATCCTCAACAAAATGGACGCGCTGAAAGGTTTAATGGAACTTTAATTTCCTCTGCCAAAGCTCTTTTAAATGATGCAAGGCTTAGTCACCAATTTTGGGAATGCGCCGTTGACACTGCAAATTATATACATAACAGAATCCCACATTCAGGCATTAATAATAAAATTCCTTTTGAAGTTCTTTTCAAGTCAAAAGTTGATTATTCACAATTTAAGGTCTTTGGTTGCAAAGTTTTCTTTTACGTACCAAAATGTTTCAGGAATAAATTTGAAAATAATGCTCTTCCCGGTATTTTCCTTGGCTACCATCCTCTCTCCTCAGCTTATAAAATCCTTAATCTAGAAACGAACAAAATTATTCTCTCAAGATCTGTAGAATTCTTCGAAGATAATCCCGCCGATTCTAAACTTATCTCTCGTATCCCTAATACTTTTTCGAATTTTATTCCCTCTTCCGAAATCAGGGGGAGCGGTAAGTATTTTAATACTAACAATTTCAATAACTCCAACTTATACAATAGAATCACCCTATCACCAATAGAACTCAATAATAAAATCAATAAAGTTAGTAATACTTATTCAGATCAAACTATTACAGAACACAATGATAATGATAAAAATAAAAACATAACAAACTCTGAATCAACCCCATCAACTAGTTTTCTCACAATCTATGATAATGATAGAAATAAAAGAAAAAATGAAGATAATACAGTTAATACCTCAATCAAAAAAACAAAATTAGAAAAGACAATAAATAAAAATATTAATGAACCTCAAAATTATAAAGATATATTCAACCTACCAAATAAAGATGAATGGATGAATGCAATAAAAGAAGAAATAAATAATATGAAGAATTTAAATGTTTTTCAAACAGTAAACAGTATTCCCAAAAAGGCCAACCTTATATCATGCAAATGGGTATTTAAATATAAACGTGATGAAAATGGAAATATAACAAAACGAAAAGCCAGGTTAGTTGCGAGAGGTTTTTCACAACGTTTTGGTATTGATTATTCAAACACTTTCTCACCAACATTAAAACAAGAATCTCTAAGAATTATAGTTGCCCTAGCTGCACAAAGAAATTTTGAAATATTTCAAATTGACATCAACGCAGCATACTTAAATGCTGACCTAGACATAGAAATTTATATGAAACCACCGGAAGGATACTCATCAGGAAACAAAGGCTTTTGGAAATGTAACGAAACTCATATGTTAAGGTTTTAGAGAATTAAATAAAAATAAAGTAAGGAAACACAAATTTTATTTATTTATTTATTATTTTTATTTATAAATTTATTTGATTTTATTTGATGATATTTAAAAATTAGTAGCAAAATTTACAACTATTTATATTTTTTTTTCAAGGCATAAAAGTTGTTCTTGCCACTAAATTACATTTTATTTATTTTTTTTTTTAAAAACTATTAAATTTAAATTGATTTTTATAATTAATTATATAAAATTTAATTATAACAATATAAATAAAATACATTTATAATATTAATAAAACATTTTTTTTTTTTTTTTTTTTTTTTTTTTTTTTTTTTTTTTTTTTTTTTTTTTTATTTATTTATTTAAAAATATCTAAAATATTACTAATAAGAATTTATTTAATTGGCTATAATTTTTATTACAATCTGTTAAAATATTCAAATAAAAATAAAAATACTATTCTAATATAAAGGTTTTTAATAAAATAAAATATTTTTCAATATAAAATAAAACATTTCGATATAAAATTTTATAATAAAAAGTTAAAATATAATATATAAATTTTTAATTATCAATATATAAAAATATTATTAATATAAATTTTCATTATTAATATAAAAAAAATAAGATTTATTATTAATATTGCTAATATAAGTTTTAAATATATAAAAATATTACTATTAATATAAGATTTAATATAAAAATATAAAGTTTAATATAATTTTTGATTTAATTTTTGATCTTTGGATTTAAAAATTTATTAAAGTACAAAAATAATAATGTACACATAATGTATTAGAAATAAATCGTAGATTTAATTAAGAATGCATTATTTAGTACATTCTTATCAAGATGCCCCGACGAAGACTCAAGCTTCTCTGTAAGCGGAGTTAAACTTTACTAAATTTTTAAAGTGAACATTCCTATCGAGTTGCTTTCCAGTCTTCTGATCGATTAAGGTTGCCGTGTTGAATTGAATTTTTAAAATTTTAAATGGTCCATTGTAATATGGTTCTAGCTTAGTGCGGCTAAAGTTTCTAACAAGAACAAGATCACCAGCTTTTAATTCTTTTCCTTTTTTCATACTTATTTGTTCTTCTCGTCTTGTTGCCCAATACTTGTTAGCATTCTTCACATTTTCGCATGCTTCTCTAGTCCATTGATAATGACGAACAAATTTTTCCATTAAAATTTCATCATACGATTTACCTGCATTTTCAATTGTTCTTATGGCTATATCATAAGGCTGTTGGTCTTCTCTTCCATATACTAATTCAAAACTAGAATGTCCGGTAGCTGTGTTTTTGGTAGTTCGAAGTGCCCATAAAGCAGAAGGTAAAACTTCATCCCAATCTTGATTTTTCCTTCCTAATAAACGAAGTAATTTTCCAATTTCTTTATTTCGGTTTTCAGTGAGACCATTGGATTCAGGGTGATAGGTAGCTATGAATTTTACATAAACATCATAAAGATCAAGAAAGATTTTAGTCATATCAGAAGTGAATTGGACTCCATTATCTGTAGTAATAACTTGAGGCACACCATGTCTTGCAAAAACGTTTATTAAAAATTTAATTATATCAGAGGAAGTTATGTTTTCAGTGGGTTCGGCTTCAACCCATTTGGTAAAGTAATCAACAGTTACTATAATATATTGATTATTATTTCTTGTTTTTGGTAACGGTCCTATAATATCTAATCCTAAATGCACAAAGGGACCCTCCACTTTAGTTGGATGGTTTTCGGTTGGTTCTGGATATGGTTGAGGACGATTTAACTGGCATTTTTCACAATTACTAACAATTCTTTTGATATCTTTAATCATATGATTCCAATAAAAGTTTTTCTTAAGTCTTTGATATGTTTTGTAATATCCTTCGTGGCCAATATTATGAGCTTCTAAAATTAATTTAAACCTTTCATTTTCGTCCGTTATTAATTTTCTATAATTTCCATTGTCGATAAAGTAATCTTCACCATCAATAACAGTAAACTTTTCATTAATAAATTCCTTTATAACCTTAGATAATAATTCTTCATTATTTCCATTAGTAATTTTTGTTAATAATATCTTTCTCTCTTCCTTACTTTTCATTCTTGAAAGAGCATCAGCTAACACATTCTTTTTGCCTGATTCATATTTTATATTAATTCCAAGCATACTAGCGGTTAGACACCATCTTGTTTGCCTTGCATTCAAAGGTTCTTTATTCTTAAATAAACCAACTAATGGTTTATGATCTGTGTAAATAGTTGTAGGTAATGGATTTCCTTCAATATAAGATTTAAATTTAGTCATACAGTAAAATAAAGCTGTTCCTTCCAAATCTGTGATACCATAATTCTTTTCAGTTTTCTTCAAACTTCTACTTATAAAGTGTATTGGATGCTCCTTACCGGTTTCTTCTTCTTTTTGTAAAAGAACTCCACCAATTCCATTATACGAAGCATCAGTTCTAATGATAAAAGGTTTGTCAAATGACGGAAATTTTAGAATAGGTGCATTGATTAATTTTTCTTTTAGGAGTTCAAAGCTTTCTTGTTGTTCTTTATTCCATTCATATTTAGTATTCTTTTTCAATAATTTACATAAAGGTGAGGTAATTTGAGCATATTTAGGAATAAAATCACGATAATATCCCACTGCTCCTAAAAATGATCTTAATTCATGAAGTGATGAAGGGGCTTCCCACTTCTTAATAGCTGTTATCTTACTTTCCATGGGACTTAATCCTTTAGTAGTAAGTTTGTGACCTAATACATCAACTTCAGTTTGAAGAAAATGGCACTTTTCAATATTAATTTTTAACTTGTTTTCTTTAAATACTTCTAATACTTGTTTAATATGAATTAAATGTTCTTCGATACTTTTTGAATAGATCAAAACATCATCAATAAATACATAAACAAATTCACCAATAAAAGGGAATAAAATTTTATTCATTTCTCTTTGGAAGGTTGAGGGAGCTCCAGTAAGTCCAAAAGGCATAACCTTAAATTGATAATTTCCAAACTTAGTAGTGAAAGTGGTTACTTCAACGCTTTCTTCATCCATTAAGATTTGGTGAAAACCAGAAAATAAATCAAGAGTTGTAAATATTTTAGATCCTCCGAGACTATCAAAAATTTCATCTATATATGGAACTGAATAAGAATCTTTTTCTGTCATATCATTGACTTTTCGGTAGTCAATGCACAAGCGCCACTTTCCATTGTGTTTTAGAATGAGTACTACTGGAGATGACCATTCTGAACAGGATGGTTCTATCAATCCTTTCTTAATAAGCTTTGTAAGTTCTTCTTTTAAGATATCTGATTTTAATTTAGTTAACCTATAACTTCTTAATTTTACTGGCTTTGCATTTGCTTTCAAACGGATCTTATGTGGTGAAAGTTTAGAAGGAGTTAGTTCTTCTGTTGAAGTGGCAACTATGTCAATCATTTCTTTGAGAATTTTAATAATTTGTTCTTTATAATCTTTATTTAAGGTACTTAAAAATTCATCACTCTCAATAAATTCCATTGGAGTTAATTCCTTTATAATTTCCTTTTCATTATTCGTTTCTTTAACTTTTCTAATAGTGCAAATTATACTTTCTTCATCATAATATTGATTATTTATTTTAGCTATTTCTTCGTATTCACTTTCTGACAAAAGTTTACATAGACTGTTTAAGGTCGGATGAATAAGTAAACAATGATCGATTTGAGTTTTAAAGTTTATTAACATATCATAAAAATGAGTCTTCTTTCTCAATAATTCTAAAGTCCGCATTAAATTCATAATTATTAATTTTTACTGGTAATCGAACAATAATTCCTTCCGAGTATTCTTCATCTTGTGTTGCTAGTTGGATTCTTCCACGACTTTTTCCAACTGTTTCATATTCACCAGGTAATTTATCAAAATACTGCTTAGTAACGATGCTTAGGTTACTACAAGAATCAATTAAAAGTTTTCCTAGTACTCCGTCAACACTTGCATCAACCATTGCTAAGTCTTCTTCGGCTACTTCATTACTTTTACTTATGTAGCTATGATCATAGTTATTTACTAATAAAGTTCGTGCTATTACATTGTCTACAGTTCCAATTATTTTAGACTTTTCTAACTTTAAACCTTGAGTTAATTGTGAACGAATTTTAGGACATGCATTCAAGAGTTGACCTATCGTAATACTGGATTTAAGATTATTTAAATCATCCATAATATTGTAAGGTTCTTTATTATTCATCATTTTGATATTCCTTTTTACTAATTGAGTATTTCCATTATTAGTTTCCTTAGTTTTTGTTGAAATTAATTTTTCCAAAGTATTAGTTTTATTTTGTTGATTATCTTTATTCATTTCTATATCTTCTATTTCATTATCGATTACAAGTATATCTTCAGATTCAACTTTTTCCTTTCCTTTTGATGAATAATTGTTGTTTTCTTCTTTACTTTCTCTTACTCTTGTCATATTTCTTAATTCCTTTTCTTTTTGTTTTTCTTTGTTAATATTTGGTTGAGTTAAAATTGAAGGAAGTATTTGATTTTTATAAACTTTATTTGGTTTATTATGCAGCTCATTTTCTTTCTTCTTTCTTAAAGCAGGAGTTGCGAAAGGACGTGGATTATCTTTTAAACTTTTATGTACTTTCTTGGAATTATTTTCTTCTTTTTCGCTGTTATTATCATTCATTTTTCTTTTTATAGCATTTATAATGATATCATCCTCACTTTCAGTTGTGTCACTAAAATCAGATTCTTCAGATTCTTCATTAAAGGAATTATTATCAATTGGAGTATTCTTAGTAAAAGTATTATTTTGTAAATTATTTAATGAAGCTATTGTTTTGTCATTGGGAGTGCTTCTGCTCCCATTTAGAAGTTTAAAGACTTTTTGGAATATATTTCTTTTTTATTTTTTTCCATAATCTTATTTAATTGAGGGCAATAGTATGAGTAATGACCTTCTTCCTTACAGAAGAAGCAAGTTTTAACAGGATAAATTTCTCATTTTCTGGGTTGATTCTTCTATAATATCTTGAGGTTTCAGGTTTATTATTTGTTTGACTTTGTTTGGAAAGTTTCGTTTCTTCTTTTAGGATAAAGTCTTGAAGTAGTACTGTTTTGATTATTTTGATTATGCTGGGAATTATTAACATTATAGGTATTAATATTATTGTTCCTTACAGAAAGTCTATCTACTTTCTCGGCAATTTTGAAAGCTTTATCCATACTTATATCATCTTTAAGGGATAATTTCTTCCAGGCTTCATAATTATTTTGAATAGAGTCAATATAATCTAGTACACCAATGCGCTTTCTTCTCTTTTTATCAAGTTTAGTGTACAAAGTTCTATATCTTACATTAAAGTCTTTAATCTTTTCGTTTCTTTTAATTCGCATTGCACGAAGTTCTTTAAGAAGTAAATTTTGGTCTTCTTTAATACCGTAAAAATTTTCAAGACTTGAAATAATTTTTTCAAGAGAAGGAAATTTATATCATCATCAACATTTTCTTCTTCATCATCTTCTTCTTCATCTGATGAATCATCACTTTCATCATCACTATCTTCTCCCAAATCTTCAATAACGCGTTGTACTTCACCAGAGCTGGTAAGTAAACAAGCATTAAATATTGTTTCCGGATCTGTGATACCTTGTATCTTGATCCAAAGTTTTAATTCAGTAGCCCAGGACTTTATATCTAAATTGTCCTTGCTAAGCTTCACTATGTCTCGTAATTCTTTCTTTAATTCTTTAAAACTTAAAGTACTTTTAGTAGACATTTCGTTTTTAGTTAATAATTTTTTTATTGTAAATTAACGAGGTTATTAAATACGAATAAATTTGAAAGTCCAACTTTAAAAATATAATTTAACAAGTAATTTAATATCGAATCAAATTTTAAAACAATATATCTTAGTAATTTTTGAAAATAATAATTTTATTTGCTTTCTTTAGTAAGTATAAGCTCGAAATCCTTATCGACAACTTAGTAGAAATTATAAAGCACGAGGTTCTTTTCGACTACTTTTTTAAGAATAATTTTAAGTTCGAAATCTTTATCGACAACTTAATAGAATAATTTTAAGTTCGAAATCTTTATCGACAACTTAATAGAATATTTTTCAAGCTCGAAATCTTTATCGACCACTTGAATTTTGTAATTTAGTATATTTGTAGTAATAAATTTAGAAGCAAAGTTTTATTTATTATTTTCACCTTTCAAAAATTTTTCTTTTTAAACGATAAATATTGTATTGTTATAGCTAATAAAATTATTAATTAATTATAATTATTAAATACAAAAAAATAATCTTTATTGTCGTACAATCTGATAGTACACACTGTCTGACGTGCAGCTTACCTAATGGTGTCATGCCACGCGTGTGCCACGATTACTATATTCAATATAAAATATAGCAGTTCAGAGCCCACTAGCCCAATTACTATGTAGGATAAACTTAATCCGATAATCTATGTACGGAATAAAAAAATTTTAAAAGTATTCAATAATATTTTTATTAACTAATAAAAATTAACTAAAAACACAATATTTTCAAAGTAAATTAAGATTCTATTACAGGAATTATATAACAAATAAAGTACCAGTAATAAAAAAAAATAAAAAAAATTTAAATGGCGAAGTTAGCCAAAGTCTGATACTTTATATAATAAAGTGCCTTATAACTAGCACAAAGAAAAGTAAAAAAAATTATATAAAAAAAACAATCTTACGCCTTCGGTGACGTAAGCTCCTTATTCGCCAGTGCTTGGAAAGTACCCGCACCTTCGTGTGTTGAAACGTTGAAGGTTGAACTATTATTACCGGGTCGGTAACCAAATACCTTCGTCTACTTTCCAATTAATCTCCAAATTAACTACTATTCAATAACCTACTATGAATAGAGTTAATTTGTTGCTATCTGAGAATACACTGTGTATGAGCTCTATCCGCTCCTTGTTATAATTTTACAAAATTTGTTTTTTTAGAATCTTAATTTTACTTATTTAAAAAAAATTTTTTTTTATATATATATATCAAACAAGCGCCATGGGTTAATCAAAGGATTAACGACTTACTTGTTTATCAATATAAAATAAAAAAAAAATTAAAAAAAAAATCTATGTTATTTACTATTATTTCTATTTAATTCCCCGATATCTCCACCATATAAATGTTAAGGTTTTAGAGAATTAAATAAAAATAAAGTAAGGAAACACAAATTTTATTTATTTATTTATTATTTTTATTTATAAATTTATTTGATTTTATTTGATGATATTTAAAAATTAGTAGCAAAATTTACAACTATTTATACTTTTTTTTCAAGGCATAAAAGTTGTTCTTGCCACTAAATTACATTTTATTTATTTTTTTTTTTAAAAACTATTAAATTTAAATTGATTTTTATAATTAATTATATAAAATTTAATTATAACAATATAAATAAAATACATTTATAATATTAATAAAACATTTTTTTTTTTTTTTTTTTTTTTTTTTTTTTTTTTTTTTTTTTTTTTTTTTTTTTTTTTTTTTTATTTATTTATTTAAAAATATCTAAAATATTACTAATAAGAATTTATTTAATTGGCTATAATTTTTATTACAATCTGTTAAAATATTCAAATAAAAATAAAAATACTATTCTAATATAAAGGTTTTTAATAAAATAAAATATTTTTCAATATAAAATAAAACATTTCGATATAAAATTTTATAATAAAAAGTTAAAATATAATATATAAATTTTTAATTATCAATATATAAAAATATTATTAATATAAATTTTCATTATTAATATAAAAAAAATAAGATTTATTATTAATATTGCTAATATAAGTTTTAAATATATAAAAATATTACTATTAATATAAGATTTAATATAAAAATATAAAGTTTAATATAATTTTTGATTTAATTTTTGATCTTTGGATTTAAAAATTTATTAAAGTACAAAAATAATAATGTACACATAATGTATTAGAAATAAATCGTAGATTTAATTAAGAATGCATTATTTAGTACATTCTTATCACATTATGTTAAGGTTTTAGAGAATTAAATAAAAATAAAGTAAGGAAACACAAATTTTATTTATTTATTTATTATTTTTATTTATAATTTTATTTCATTTTATTTTATCTTATTTTATTTTATTCGATGATATTTAAAAATTAGTAGCAAAATTTACAACTATTTATACTTTTTTTTTTCAAGGCATAAAAGTTGTTCTTGCCACTAAATTACATTTTATTATTATTTTTCTTTTTATATATAAAAACTATTAAATTTAAATTGATTTTTATAATCAATTATATAAAATTTAATTATAACAATATAAATAAAATACATTTATAATATTAATAAAACTTTTTTTTTTTTTTTTTTTTTTTTTTTTTTTTTTTTTTTTTTTTTATAATCTATCTAAAATATTACTAATAAGAATTTATTTAATTGGCTAAAATTTTTATTACAATCTGTTAAAATATTCAAATAAAAATAAAAATACTATTCTAATATAAAGGTTTTTAATAAAATAAAATATTTTTCAATATAAAATAAAACATTTCGATATAAAATTTTATAATAAAAGTTAAAATATAATATATAAATTTTTAATTATCAATATATAAAAATATTATTAATACAAATTTTCATTATTAATATAAAAATAAAAAAATAAGATTTATTATTAATATTGTTAATATAAGTTTTAAATATATAAAAATATTACTATTAATATAAGATTTAATATAAAAATTATAAAGTTTAATATAATTTTTGATCTAATTTTTAATCTTTGAATTTAAAAATTTATTAAAGTACAAAAATAATAATGTACACATAATGTATTAGAAATAAATCGTAGATTTAATTAAGAATGCATTATTTAGTACATTCTTATCAAGATGCCCCGACGAAGACTCAAGCTTCTCTGTAAGCGGAGTTAAACTTTACTAAATTTTTAAAATGAACATTCCTATCGAGTTGTTTCCCAGTTTTCTGATCGATTAAGGTTGCCGTGTTGAATTGAATTTTTAAAATTTTAAATGGTCCATTGTAATATGGTTCTAGCTTAGTGCGGCTAAAGTTTCTAACAAGAACAAGATCACCAGCTTTTAATTCTTTTCCTTTTTTCATACTTATTTGTTCTTCTCGTCTTGTTGCCCAATACTTGTTAGCATTCTTCACATTTTCGCATGCTTCTCTAGTCCATTGATAATGACGAACAAATTTTTCCATTAAAATTTCATCATACGATTTACCTGCATTTTCAATTGTTCTTATGGCTATATCATAAGGCTGTTGGTCTTCTCTTCCATATACTAATTCAAAACTAGAATGTCCGGTAGCTGTGTTTTTGGTAGTTCGAAGTGCCCATAAAGCAGAAGGTAAAACTTCATCCCAATCTTGATTTTTCCTTCCTAATAAACGAAGTAATTTTCCAATTTCTTTATTTCGGTTTTCAGTGAGACCATTGGATTCAGGGTGATAGGTAGCTATGAATTTTACATAAACATCATAAAGATCAAGAAAGATTTTAGTCATATCAGAAGTGAATTGGACTCCATTATCTGTAGTAATAACTTGAGGTACACCATGTCTTGCAAAAACGTTTATTAAAAATTTAATTATATCAGAGGAAGTTATGTTTTCAGTGGGTTCGGCTTCAACCCATTTGGTAAAGTAATCAACAGTTACTATAATATATTGATTATTATTTCTTGTTTTTGGTAACGGTCCTATAATATCTAATCCTAAATGCACAAAGGGACCCTCCACTTTAGTTGGATGGTTTTCGGTTGGTTCTGGATATGGTTGAGGACGATTTAATTGGCATTTTTCACAATTACTAACAATTCTTTTGATATCTTTAATCATATGATTCCAATAAAAGTTTTTCTTAAGTCTTTGATATGTTTTGTAATATCCTTCGTGGCCAATATTATGAGCTTCTAAAATTAATTTAAACCTTTCATTTTCGTCCGTTATTAATTTTCTATAATTTCCATTGTCGATAAAGTAATCTTCACCATCAATAACAGTAAACTTTTCATTAATAAATTCCTTTATAACCTTAGATAATAATTCTTCATTATTTCCATTAGTAATTTTTGTTAATAATATCTTTCTCTCTTCCTTACTTTTCATTCTTGAAAGAGCATCAGCTAACACATTCTTTTTGCCTGATTCATATTTTATATTAATTCCGAGCATACTAGCGGTTAGACACCATCTTGTTTGCCTTGCATTCAAAGGTTCTTTATTCTTAAATAAACCAACTAATGGTTTATGATCTGTGTAAATAGTTGTAGGTAATGGATTTCCTTCAATATAAGATTTAAATTTAGTCATACAGTAAAACAAAGCGGTTCCTTCTAAATCGGTAATACCATAATTCTTTTCAGCTTTCTTTAAACTTCTACTTATAAAGTGTATTGGATGCTCCTTACCGGTTTCTTCTTCTTTTTGTAAAAGAACTCCACCAATTCCATTATACGAAGCATCAGTTCTAATGATAAAAGGTTTGTCAAATGACGGAAATTTTAGAATAGGTGCATTGATTAATTTTTCTTTTAGGAGTTCAAAGCTTTCTTGTTGTTCTTTATTCCATTCATATTTGGTATTCTTTTTCAATAATTTACATAAAGGTGAGGTAATTTGAGCATATTTAGGAATAAAATCACGATAATATCCCACTGCTCCTAAAAATGATCTTAATTCATGAAGTGATGAAGGGGCTTCCCACTTCTTAATAGCTGTTATCTTACTTTCCATGGGACTTAATCCTTTAGTAGTAAGTTTGTGACCTAATACATCAACTTCAGTTTGAAGAAAATGGCACTTTTCAATATTAATTTTTAACTTGTTTTCTTTAAATACTTCTAATACTTGTTTAATATGAATTAAATGTTCTTCGATACTTTTTGAATAGATCAAAACATCATCAATAAATACATAAACAAATTCACCAATAAAAGGGAATAAAATTTTATTCATTTCTCTTTGGAAGGTTGAGGGAGCTCCAGTAAGTCCAAAAGGCATAACCTTAAATTGATAATTTCCAAACTTAGTAGTGAAAGTGGTTACTTCAACGCTTTCTTCATCCATTAAGATTTGGTGAAAACCAGAAAATAAATCAAGAGTTGTAAATATTTTAGATCCTCCGAGACTATCAAAAATTTCATCTATATATGGAACTGAATAAGAATCTTTTTCTGTCATATCATTGACTTTTCGGTAGTCAATGCACAAGCGCCACTTTCCATTGTGTTTTAGAATGAGTACTACTGGAGATGACCATTCTGAACAGGATGGTTCTATCAATCCTTTCTTAATAAGCTTTGTAAGTTCTTCTTTTAAGATATCTGATTTTAATTTAGTTAACCTATAACTTCTTAATTTTACTGGCTTTGCATTTGCTTTCAAACGGATCTTATGTGGTGAAAGTTTAGAAGGAGTTAGTTCTTCTGTTGAAGTGGCAACTATGTCAATCATTTCTTTGAGAATTTTAATAATTTGTTCTTTATAATCTTTATTTAAGGTACTTAAAAATTCATCACTCTCAATAAATTCCATTGGAGTTAATTCCTTTATAATTTCCTTTTCATTATTCGTTTCTTTAACTTTTCTAATAGTGCAAATTATACTTTCTTCATCATAATATTGATTATTTATTTTAGCTATTTCTTCGTATTCACTTTCTGACAAAAGTTTACATAGACTGTTTAAGGTTGGATGAATAAATAAACAATGATCGATTTGAGTTTTAAAGTTTATTAACATATCATAAAATGAGTCTTCTTTCTCAATAATTCTAAAGTCCGCATTAAATTCATAATTATTAATTTTTACTGGTAATCGAACAATAATTCCTTCCGAGTATTCTTCATCTTGTGTTGCTAGTTGGATTCTTCCACGACTTTTTCCAACTGTTTCATATTCACCAGGTAATTTATCAAAATACTGCTTAGTAACGATGCTTAGGTTACTACAAGAATCAATTAAAAGTTTTCCTAGTACTCCGTCAACACTTGCATCAACCATTGCTAAGTCTTCTTCGGCTACTTCATTACTTTTACTTATGTAGCTATGGTCATAGTTATTTACTAATAAAGTTCGTGCTATTACATTGTCTACAGTTCCAATTATTTTAGACTTTTCTAACTTTAAACCTTGAGTTAATTGTGAACGAATTTTAGGACATGCATTCAAGAGTTGACCTATCGTAATACTGGATTTAAGATTATTTAAATCATCCATAATATTGTAAGGTTCTTTATTATTCATCATTTTGATATTCCTTTTTACTAATTGAGTATTTCCATTATTAGTTTCCTTAGTTTTTGTTGAAATTAATTTTTCCAAAGTATTAGTTTTATTTTGTTGATTATCTTTATTCATTTCTAGATCTTCTATTTCATTATCGATTACAAGTATATCTTCAGATTCAACTTTTTCCTTTCCTTTTGATGAATAATTGTTGTTTTCTTCTTTACTTTCTCTTACTCTTGTCATATTTCTTAATTCCTTTTCTTTTTGTTTTTCTTTGTTAATATTTGGTTGAGTTAAAATTGAAGGAAGTATTTGATTTTTATAAACTTTATTTGGTTTATTATGCAGCTCATTTTCTTTCTTCTTTCTTAAAGCAGGAGTTGCAAAAGGACGTGGATTATCTTTTAAACTTTTATGTACTTTCTTGGAATTATTTTCTTCTTTTTCGCTGTTATTATCCTTCATTTTTCTTTTTACAGCATTTATAATGATATCATCCTCACTTTCAGTTGTGTCACTAAAATCAGATTCTTCAGATTCTTCGTTAAAGGAATTATTATCAATTGGAGTATTCTTAGTAAAAGTATTATTTTGTAAATTATTTAATGAAGCTATTGTTTTGTCATTGGGAGTGCTTCTGCTCCCATTTAGAAGTTTAAAGACTTTTTGGAATATATTTCTTTTTTATTTTTTTCCATAATCTTATTTAATTGAGGGCAATAATATGAGTAATGACCTTCTTCCTTACAGAAGAAGCAAGTTTTAACGGATAAATTTCTCATTTTCTGGGTTGATTCTTCTATAATATCTTGAGGTTTCGGTTTATTATTTGTTTGATTTGTTTGGAAAGTTTCGTTTCTTCTTTTAGGATAAAGTCTTGAAGTAGTACTGTTTTGATTATTTTGATTATGTTGGGAATTATTAACATTATAGGTATTAATATTATTGTTCCTTACAGAAAGTCTATCTACTTTCTCGGCAATTTTGAAAGCTTTATCCATACTTATATCATCTTTAAGGGATAATTTCTTCCAGGCTTCATAATTATTTTGAATAGAATCAATATAATCTAGTACACCAATGCGCTTTCTTCTCTTTTTATCAAGTTTAGTGTACAAAGTTCTATATCTTACATTAAAGTCTTTAATCTTTTCGTTTCTTTTAATTCGCATTGCACGAAGTTCTTTAAGAAGTAAATTTTGGTCTTCTTTAATACCGTAAAAATTTTCAAGACTTGAAATAATTTTTTCAAGGGAAGGAAATTTAATATCATCATCAACATTTTCTTCTTCATCATCATCTTCTTCTTCATCTGATGAATCATCACTTTCATCATCACTATCTTCTCCCAAATCTTCAATAACGCGTTGTACTTCACCAGAGCTGGTAAGTAAACAAGCATTAAATATTGTTTCTGGATCTGTAATACCTTGTATCTTGATCCAAAGTTTTAATTCAGTAGCCCAGGACTTAATATCTAAATTGTCCTTGCTAAGTTTCACAATATCTCTTAATTCTTTTTTCAATTCTTTAAAGCTCAAAGTTGTTTCCTTGGACATTTTGTTTAAATATTTCTTGTTGTATATTAATGAGGTGATTAAATAAGAATAAATTTGGAAATACAACTTTAAAAATATAATTTAATAGGTAATTTAATATCGAATCAATTTTTAAAACAATATATTTTAGTAACTTTTGAAAATAATAATTTTATTTGCTTTCTTTAGTAGATATAAGCTCGAAATCCTTATCGACAACTTAGTAGAAATTATAAAGCACGAGGTTCTTTTCGACTACTTTATTAAGAATAATTTTTAAGTTCGAAATCTTTATCGACAACTCAATAGAATAATTTTAAGTTCGAAATCTTTATCGACAACTCAATAGAATATTTTTCAAGCTCGAAACCTTTATCGACCACTTGAATTTTGTAATTTAGTATATTTGTAGTAATAAATTTAGAAGCAAAGTTTTATTTATTATTTTCACCTTTCAAAAATTTTTCTTTTTAAACGATAAATATTGTATTGTTATAGCTAATAAAATTATTAATTAATTATAATTATTAAATACAAAAAAATAATCTTTATTGTCGTACAATCTGATAGTACACACTGTCTGACGTGCAGCTTACCTAATGGTGTCATGCCACGCGTGTGCCACGATTACTATATTCAATATAAAATATAGCAGTTCAGAGCCTACTAGCCCAATTACTATGTAGGATAAACTTAATCCGATAATCTATGTACGGAATAAAAAAAAAAATTTTAAAAGTATTCAATAATATTTTTATTAACTAATAAAAATTAACTAAAAACACAATATTTTCAAGTAAATTAAGATTCTTTTACAGGAATTATTAAACAAATAAAGTATCAGTAATAAAAAAAAATAAAAAAAATTTAAATGGCGAAGTTAGCCAAAGTCTGATACTTTATATAATAAAGTGCCTTATAACTAGCACAAAGAAAAGTAAAAAAAAATATATATAAAAAAAAAACAATCTTACGCCTTCGGTGACGTAAGCTCCTTATTCGCCAGTGCTTGGAAAGTACCCGCACCTTCGTGTGTTGAAACGTTGAAGGCTGAACTATTATTACCGGGTCGGTAACCAAATACCTTCGTCTACTTTCCAATTAATCTCCAAATTAACTACTATTCAATAACCTACTATGAATAGAGTTAATTTGTTGCTATCTGAGAATACACTGTGTATGAGCTCTATCCGCTCCTTGTTATAATTTTACAAAATTTGTTTTTTTAGAATCTTAATTTTACTTATTTAAAAAAAATTTTTTTTTTTTTATATATATATATCAAACAAGCGCCATAGGTTAATCAAAGGATTAACGACTTACTTGTTTATCAATATAAAATAAAAAAAAATTAAAAAAAAAATCTATGTTATTTACTATTATTTCTATTTAATTCCCCGATATCTCCACCATATAAATGTTAAGGTTTTAGAGAATTAAATAAAAATAAAGTAAGGAAACACAAATTTTATTTATTTATTTATTATTTTTATTTATAAATTTATTTCATTTTATTTTATTTTATTTTATTTTATTTGATGATATTTAAAAATTAGTAGCAAAATTTACAACTATTTATACTTTTTTTTTCAAGGCATAAAAGTTGTTCTTGCCACTAAATTACATTTTATTATTATTTTTCTTTTTATATATAAAAACTATTAAATTTAAATTGATTTTTATAATCAATTATATAAAATTTAATTATAACAATATAAATAAAATACATTTATAATATTAATAAAACTTTTTTTTTTTTTTTTTTTTTTTTTTTTTTTTTTTTTTTATAATCTATCTAAAATATTACTAATAAGAATTTATTTAATTGGCTAAAATTTTTATTACAATCTGTTAAAATATTCAAATAAAAATAAAAATACTATTCTAATATAAAGGTTTTTAATAAAATAAAATATTTTTCAATATAAAATAAAACATTTCGATATAAAATTTTATAATAAAAGTTAAAATATAATATATAAATTTTTAATTATCAATATATAAAAATATTATTAATACAAATTTTCATTATTAATATAAAAATAAAAAAATAAGATTTATTATTAATATTGTTAATATAAGTTTTAAATATATAAAAATATTACTATTAATATAAGATTTAATATAAAAATTATAAAGTTTAATATAATTTTTGATCTAATTTTTAATCTTTGAATTTAAAAATTTATTAAAGTACAAAAATAATAATGTACACATAATGTATTAGAAATAAATCGTAGATTTAATTAAGAATGCATTATTTAGTACATTCTTATCAATTATTAGTAAAATTAGAACTGTGGTTCAATGGTTAGTTACATTGACCATGACCAATACTTCATGGGTTCGACTCACACCTCAACCCATTTTGTATAAATAATTATTTTATTAATTATTTTATTAATTATTAATAATATCTTCTTGAATATTCTTTCTGTATGAATTATAGAAAGTTAAAGAATATTTCGGTTCGTAATTCAACCGAAATGAATTTAGAAATTCTTATTATATAAATTATTTTATTTTTTTTTGATAAGATTCATTTTCATCAATTAAAATCTATATTCTAGAAACTTTACATTATTAATTATTACAAACATATTTCTAAATATTTCTTTAAAATTATTTTTACATGTTAAAACTGTTTTTCCGTTAAAAGTATAAATAGTGCGAACTTCACGAATGAAAATATTTTTCTTCGTGCTTTTATTAATAATAATTAACGTATAAGTAATTCGAAATATTACCTTGTTGATTAATATTAATAATTATTTTAAATTTTATAATTAATAAAAAAATATTTTTTTAATAAAACGAATTATTTATACAGATAGTGTAAACCTATTGAGTTTTCTCCTTTCTGTGTTTCTATTCCACGTTCCGCCGTTACAATAGAAGCACCTCCGTTACACAAACAAAATTTTTCATAAGAAAAATTAGTTTGAGGGGGGAATGTTAATAGAATAGGAAATATATAACATTAGTATAGATTTATATATTCATGTATAAAATAATCTATGAAATAAATTTATGTAATGATGACTCTTTTAAAAAATATAAAAAATATAAAATAAATAAATAAATAAACAAATAAATAAATTATATTAAACTTTATTATCTCTCGAGTTACTACCGGAGAAAGTCGGTTGACAATTATTATTATTATTATTATTATTATTATTTTCTTCATTTGATTCTTTTATTTAAAATAGATAATTTTTCAAATTCAGCTACCACTCTAAATTCAAAAGTTCCTTGTTTCAATCGAATTAAATTGTCACTTGGGTTAATAATAATTCCTAATTCTCTTTGTGTTTTAAAATTCAAGCTAATATCATAAAATTGATTTTCTTTCTCAACTACTCTGAATATTACATTTTTTTTGAATACAACCAATAGTTAAATTTAAAATTGTAAGTTTAGTTATTCCAGTAATACTTGTGTCATCGATGTAACGATTAAGAATATATTTTCCAGAAATCTACGATTTACTAAATTATTTTCACCGCATCCTTTTAAAATACACCTAGCTTCCTTATTATCAGCAAGAGCTAATATTCCCATTGATTAACCATCTACAAACTCATCTAATTCATCCACGTCATCGCTAACTCCAGTTTCAAATCTACCTTTTTGAATTAACAATCTTAACAATTGTATTTTTTCTGTTAGCTTAAATTGATTTATATCCATTTTATTTATATCTATTTTTAAAATGTACTACTAATTAATATTATTAAATATAATACTATTAAAGTAAACAATATTTTTATCTTATTATACTTATATCTATTGTAATTTTATTCCTAAATTTTAACACTTTTAAACTACACTTTTTATATCTTCCTACTCTTATTTTAATTAAAATAATATTCCTATTATATATTTTATTTAAATTATTCACTAAAATGCTAATTAAAATAACAATATTTTTACTATTTCACTATCTCTAATTATTATTATACTACTTAAACTACTTTACTTTTAACATATATATATATATATTAGATTTCCGATATTTATTTATTTTAAAACAATTTATTTAAACTATACTAAAATGAATGAAATAACATATATTGTATAACTTTCTCTTCACCAAAGATAATATAACTATAAATAACCAATAAAAAAAATTAAAAATTTATATCCTAAACAGTATATTTTAATTAATCCTTACTGAAGAGAATTTATGTAAATATATACGGATTTATTATTAATTAATAAAATTACTAAACACCACTACTTATAAATTACTTTTTACACAGCACATCTCCGATATCTCCACCAATTTTTGATATGCGGGACTTTTATGTGCAATAATTTTTAAGCAGTGGGTTTTTAAAATAATGGTTGTTTAGTAAATTTTATTAATAAAATTATAATATTCGTATAATTAAAATAATATTTCTAATTCTTAAAATTTACAAGAGAGTCTTCTATTTCTAATATAGATAATCTAATCTATTTATAAAAAATAGGTATTATGTTAATTATATATTATAATATATAGAACTATATTAATTTTATATGAATTAAAGTATTATAATTATTATAATTTATTTTATTTCAATATGTATTATTATAATTATAATAATTATAATACTTTAATTCATATAAAATTAATATAATTATTATCAAAAAATATAAATTTAATATTTAATAATTATTATAAAATATACAAATATGTTACTACACGTATTTGGTTTATATCACTATGTAATTACATTATAAATTTATTTCTATTCATTATAAATATAACTTTACATTAATAAATTAATGTACTGAGTTCTTCTAATATAAATAAATATATAATATATTAAAATTTATAATTTCTCATTAACATTCGAGTATTTCTACCGATAGTCGGTCAATAATAATAATAATAATAATAATAATAATAATTATCTATTATTATTATTATTATTATTATTATTATTATTATTATTATTATTATTATTATTAATATTATTATTATTATTATTATTATTATTATTATTATTATTATTATTATTATTATTATTATTATTATTATTAATATTATTATTATTATTATTATTATTATTATTATTATTATTATTATTATTATTATTATTATTATTATTATTATTATTATTATTATTATTATTATTATTATTATTATTATTATTAATTATTATTATTATTATTATTATTATTATTATTATTATTATTATTATTATTATTATTATTATTATTATTATTATTATTATTATTATTATTATTATTATTATTATTATTATTAGTAGTAGTAGTAGTAGTAGTAGTAGTAGTAGTAGTAGTAGTAGTAGTAGTATTAAATTTAAATAAAATCATTTTTAAAATAATAAACATAATTTAATAAAATAGAAATAATAAAAATAAAAAAAACTGCTTATAAATAACTTGATAATTTACATGAATAAAATATATATTAATTATTAAAAATAAAGATTTTTAAAAATTTAATTAAAAAAAATGAAAATAAAAATTTCAATAATAACAATTAATAATAAAGTTTTATTAAGCTAAAAAAATTTATAAATAAATATTTAAATTAAAATTGATTTTAAATTAAAAATAATCAAATACGATTTATAGTTCAATTTTATTTATTTGAAAATAAAATCATTTACTACACACATTATTACTATAATATTATTGAAAATTTTTATATGAAATAATTAATATTATTTGCATATGAGTTTTTTGTATTAATTAAAAAATAAAAATAAATGCTAGCCACTGAAGATAATTATATTGACTTAGTCAATATATTAAATCAACCTCTTGGTAAAGTCAGTAATAATCAATTAGAATGGTGTACATCAGTAGTTTTTAATTTCAACTCAAAAGACCAAAAAAATAATGAGAATATTGAAAAAATATTAATTAATCTGTGTAAGCATTGTTTATATACAAAGAAATGGAAATATTTAAAAAAAAGGTAACTTTATTTTAATTTTAGATAAATATATTAATTATTTTTTTTAATAAAATTTAAACTAATTTCTTCATATAGTTTAAAGCAATTTGTATTCATAAATGATAATAAAGAAAACATACATTTTTGTGAAGGTTTAATATACTCAGGTAAATAAATTTTTCTTTTTTTTTTTGAGAATTTTTAGAAATTTTTTTTAAAAATTTAATATAATAAATTTAATTATGTATTGTATATATATAAATATATATATAAAAATTCATATATATATAAATAAGCTCTATATTTAACTAAAACCAGTTTCGATAAAAATGATAACCCAATACCTGAATTTAATGATGCAATGAAACTAAAAGATATATCATTTGCATTAGATAATATCATTAAAGCAGCTGGTATAGCTTTTAATAATAAATGGGTTGATATATTATATAAATGTAGTAAAGCCATGTGGAATATTGTTGAACCTTGGTTTACGTTACATTATGACTTTTCAAAATTATTTGTTTACTATATTAAAATTATATGTAATTATCTTGAAAGAGTAGATATGAGTGACTATGAATGGAAGATTTTTCTTCATTTTAAGTTATCAAAAATTTTATATATAGCATCAACTATAAAAAAGGATATAAAATATATTAGAGCAATTCCTTCTATAAATAATAACAATAATAATAATAAAAGTAACAGTAATAGCACAATCAATAATAATCACACAAATAATATAAAAAATCATAATAATTTCAATAACTTTCAAGTAGATACCTATAATAGTAACACTAATCATACAAAAATTCAAAAAACTACTAGCTTTCTTAATAATGGAAAAAATTCATTAAAAAATTTCCAAACATCGAATCAGATTCAAAATTTAGATGCGAAGATTATTGAGAAATCTATTTTTATAAATATTATAATATTATATCCCGAATTAAATGTAACAATTATATCAATGTTACAAAATTCATGTCAGAGTTCAATAAATTTTATTGATGATTCAATAAAACATATTGAAAAAGCCATTAATTTATCATTAAAATTTGAGCAGCAAAAATATTTAGAACTTTATAAATTTTATATATATATATTGAAAAAAGAAAAGCCTGACTTATTAAATATTTTAATAAAATCCAGTAATCCTGATAAAATATCAAAGATAAAAGCCATATATACAAATATTCAAAGTTTAAAGTTTTCAAATAATGTTTCAAATGATAAATTACTAGATATTGAGAAACAAATTAATATTCTTTTATCTAGTAACAACAATCTTTTTAATTTGAATGAAAGTAAAGATAGCCTTGATGATAGTGAAACGTATGATACAAGTAAAAGTGGAATCAGTGTAGTTACTAATAATAGTTCTCAAGTTGTATATACTAAATGGAATGAGCCACTTTTATTAATTGAATTTTGTCAATTAGCATTAAAAGTTAAAAATTTTAAATTATCAGAAAAAATCATCCGAATTATTTCAAAGTTAAAACAACTTTCATATAATCAATATGCGAAGTATCAGCTTCTTCTGGCAGAATTTATTTTTAATGTAAATATTAATCAAATTGAAGATATTTTATCAGAAAGAGCTATCCGTTTAAGATTTGATTTTCTTAATAAACTTATTAAAATGATTAATTTTTATTCAAAATTAGGAAATGCACCAAATATTGTTCAAGAATATATTATTAAAGTTTGGGAATACGGTATACCTTTATTGCAACCACAGTTTAAGCAATATTACTATCCATATCTTAAGAGATGTTACGAAGTATTAACACAAATAAGTAGTCCATTATATTCCCTTTATTCGATTATATGTAAGGAACTTGCTAAATATAATGATGAAATATCAAATATTTCAGATGCAAAATTATATATTAAATATGCCTATAAATATTGTTTTGATAAAAAGAAACTTGAAGAATCTTTTGAATATAAGAATATCGAATTAAAAATGAAAGCATCTAGTATGGAAAATACGACTTTTTCAAAAATAGAAGAGGCTCTTGCAATGATTAATCAATTAGACTTAAAAAGTAAAAATATTGATGGTTTGAAATCTTCTATTTACAAAATATTAAAAATATTAATTCCTAAACATGAAAATCATCCATTTACTTCAATTATACCATTAATGGATAGTAAATTTTCAATTAACTATGAATTAGATGATAGTAATAATATAAGTCAGTTAAAATTCTTTATTGAAGTATTAAAATTACTGTTAAATATAACGTACAATATCAAATATTGGGAATTAGTGTATGAAATTGCATCTTACATAATTTGTCATGATTTTTCAAATTTTCCTGATCATGATATTTATTTTAAAATAATACGTGCCGATGCTTTGATTAAAAGATTAGAAGCTTTATTTAATATAAAACAAGATATGGTATCAAAAAATAATAATATTGTAAACATTAAACAAGAAGAAAAAAAAGTAAATAGTAATACTATTATATATTTATTAATTAATCAATATTTAATCAAATCTGAAATCGACAAAATGGCTAATGAAAATGAAGATATAGAATTTAATGATATTGAAGATGAAGAAAATCAAAATTTTAAAAATAACAAAGAAAAAGATGTAGATCCTAAATCTAGTCTCAGAGGTAAAAGAATTTCAAAAAAACAGGAAGTAGAAGAAGAATTGTATAGTAATGAAATTCGAGAAATTCGAAAACTTTATGGAAAACTTATTCCAACATTTAATGATAATAATTACCTGAAAAGAGTACTTTTTAATGAAAATGATGTGTTTTCATCTGCAACCGGTTTTTTAACTTTAGAAAATTTACAATTTATTAATGATGTATATATAATTATGGAAATCGGAATATCAACAAATACTTCATGGTATATATATACTTATAAATAAAATATATAAATATATTTGTATAAACAGTATATACTATATAATATTAAAATATATATACAAATTAAATTATTTGTGATTTATTTTATTTAATAGTCTCTAAATATATATATATATATATATATGTATATATGTATATATATTTATACAATAATACGTGCATTTATACTAATATAAACATATATTTTTATATATAAGGTATCTTTATAATGCAACTATATGGTTTATTCGATATTTATTAAATGAGACTTCAGTGGATAATGAATTCCCTAAAAGATATAATTTCGAAAAATGGGTTAGTTATATATACAGAGCATATAAATATTTTTCTAATTATGAAAAAAAGAATTGTGAACTTTTTTATAATTTATCACTACTAACATACCAGGCCGTTTATGAAAGAATAGAAGAAATATTGGTTGAAAATTTCAATGAAGAAAATTTAAATATTAAAAAAAAAATACGAAGTAATGAATCAATAATTAAAAATTTAAAAGGAAAACCATTATCAGAAATGCAAGAGTGTATTCATATAGCAAATGAAATTTTCAAAGCAGTTGATTTCAATAACTCTAATTCTGAATGTGGCTTAAAAATAAAAATGTCTTTTTATGAATTATGGGGAAAAATTCAAAGTATTGAGGGTCAAACAATTATAGTAAATGAAAGCAATACAGATACAATTATTTGTTCATTAATTGAGACACTTCGAATCGAAAATGTTCATAAATCTAATCTTAGTAAAGAGAAAACAAATGCATTATTATATAAACTTATAAATATCACTAAAACTATAGATATTAAGAATTGTGCAACATCTGTTGAATTGTGGTTATTAATTGTTCAATCAGCTATTAATGTTAATAACTTTAATGTTGCATTTTTATGTATTAATAATTGTTTTGATAATTATTCATGTATTTATAATGAAGAAATAATAATTGAAAATAATTTCTCAGACAATTATCAAAGATTTTGGATTATTAAAGCTTTACTAAAATTTAATGATCTTATTCATATAATGATTGAAAACAAAAATTTTTATGAAAAAGTTAATGATATGCATATGAAAGCATTAAAATATTGTATTCATGCATTAATTAACTTAAGATACCTTTCAAATTTAAATTCTCCCTTATATAAAGAGATATTTTTTAGAATATGGAATAATATACTTGAAATAATTAATTTCAAAGAATCTTATATTATTCTTCAAAAATATATAGAAAAAATTGTTGAAGAAGTAAATTACATAAATAGTAATAAAATAGAATCAAAAAATGTTTTTATTCATTTTTCAAGCGATTTAGTTCCAATATTTATAAAAATAATAGAAACTTTATATAATATTTCATTATTTAATAACTCCAAAGAAACATCTAAATATTTAATCGAAAAAGCATTTCGAAGCTTTCCTGCTCAATTTCATAGAGACATTTTGGAATTAAGGGTAAAATATTACTATAACAATGAAAATGGATTAATTTCTGGAGCTTTTCATGAACTTGAAGATGATAAACAAGCAGAACTATGGAACTTATTAAGTTCAATGGAATTTTTAGGTAACAAAAAAGGTTATATTGCTATACAAAATAGTATAAGACTTTCAGGAGATCCAATAAAAAAAGCTGAAAAAATGATAAGACTTGCTGATTGGATGTATAAAAATGAATATGATGATGCTGAGATAAATAGTGTATTAACGATGGCATCATCATTACTAGGAAATATTTTTGAAAATAAAGAAAGTGAAATCAAATTAAATGAAGATTCTATTACTTCGTGTACCGTAGAGCAATTGGAGTTAATAATTAAATTATATTGTATTAAGATTTTAATTCATAATTCAAAAAAAGATGTAATAAACATGATTCGCTGCTGTGGTTACTATGTAAATCATGTTGCTAAAAAAACATACAATGAATTTATTAAAAAAGCATTTGTTGATCATGAGCCAGAACCAAAAAAGAAAGAGAAAAAGAAAAAAGAAAAAAAAGATTCAGATACAAAAAATGAAGACGATGAGCTAGTAAAAGAAAAAAATAAAGAAAAAGAAAAAGAATTATTTTCTTCATTTTCTGAAAAATGTGGTTTCTTTCCTTCAAGTGAAAAGGAATGGCTAATGTTTTCATGGCCTTCTATTATTACTGAATATATAATTTCATATGACGACCAACCGGAAATTTTATGCATGAGAACACTTAATAATGCAATTTATTTAGTTGCAGCATGTTTAAACATTGTTATTGAATCAATTACTTTAGGTTGCTTTTCCTATGCAGTTCCATTTTTATGGTTATCTTTACATCTTACAACATATTGGTTAAATGGCATTGAGCAATCAAAAGCACTATGCATAATATATGCTCTATATTCATATTATGCCAATAAATTTGGTTTTAAAAACTTATATTGCGAATATTATTTTAATGTAAAAAATGAATTAACCAATATTAATTTTGATATATTTGATAGAAAAGGTTACAAAAGAGATCCAAAAATTTTATATATCTTCAATGAAATTCCGTTTGATATAAGATCAATATACCTCCAAATAGCCAATATCTATTTATTACTTAACAAAGATATATGGGATATTCGGTTTATTATCAAAAATGTAGTTGTAAACGAAAATATTAGTGAAAATGAAAAGTCAAAATATTACTTTTATAAAGCTTTTTGTGAGTATTATATTATGCATAGATACAATAAAAGTGAATTAGAATGTAATAAATCTATTGTAAGGAATTGTATATCTTATGAAAAAATTTTAGCTGTTATCATAAAATTATGGTGTTACATAAGACAATTAAAATTTTATAAGTTTTTGAATGGTGATATAAAAAAATATATTTATTATTTTGTTAAACAATATGATTTTAAAAGATGCTCTTCTACGTATTTATATGGATTGCTTTATTATTATGTTTCATTAACTTATACAAGAGTAGCTATTGAAACCTCAACAGAAGAATTATATGATGATATATTTAAGTTTTTAGAAAAAGCTGAGAAAGTATTCGAAAGTCAAGACTATTATTTGTTGTTATTTGAATGTTATAAAACTCATTCTACTGTTTTATTGAAATATATAAATTATAATGCAAAGAATACAAAGGAATCATTCATAAGAAGCCTTGATTTTATGAATAAAGCAGAAATTGTACTAAATGAATATGCTGAATTATATAAAGATACATTAAATGAAACTATAATTAATAACAATATGCGAATGAAATTGGTTGAAATGAAAACTACAGTTTTTAGGAAAATATATAAATATGTAGATCCTATCATTGAAAATAAGGAAATACTAAATGAAAATATTATAAATAATTATTTGCTTAACGTTGACATCAATAAAAGCATATTACAAAAATGGAAAGAGATAAATAATAATACATTTGATGAAATAATGAAATATTATAAAGCATATTCTCTAAAAGATAATAAAACTTCTAAATTCTTATATAATTGCATCAGTTGTTTTAAAGTATTTTTAAAAAACAAGAAAAAAGAATTACCAGCAATATGTCCTAATAGAGTAAAAAATATTAAAAAACAAAATAGTGTCTCTGGAATTCCACAAATAAATAATAATTCTATTTATATTACAGAAACTATTAATTCTCAAATATTATTAAATATATATAAGGAAATTATTAATTATGGGATTAAAGAGCAGGAATATGCCGTATTAAGAAAAGCTTCGGAAGAGCTATTTTATTTAATAATTGATAGCTCTGATGTTCAAAAATTTATGTAAGAAAAACATATATTTATTTATTTATTTATTTTATATATTTATTTTAATAATAATAATAATAATAATATAAATTATTATAAATAATAAGATATAAATTTAATATCTAAATATACAAATATTCAAATATATTATTATTATTATTATTATTATTATTATTATTATTATTATTATTGATTTATTATTATTATTATTATTATTGATTTATTATTATTATTATTATTATTATTATTATTATTATTATTATTATTATTGATTTATTATTATTATTATTATTATTATTATTATTATTATTATTATTATTATTATTATTATTATTATTATTATTATTATTATTATTATTATTATTATTATTATTATTATTATTATTATTATTATTGATTTATTGATTAATTACTTTATATATACATATATATATATATATATATATATTTATTTATTTATTTATTTATTTATTTATTTATTTATTTATTTATTTATTTATTTATTTATTTATTATAAAGATATTTATCATTATATCAAACTTGTGAAATGCAAAAAATAATTAAAAAAACCTTAGTAAATAATACACCAAAATCTTCACCATTATATTGTATTATAAGTCAATTAAATGAAAACAAAGACATGAATAAAAATATTCTTAATAAACTAGCAAAAAGTTTAGAATGTTGGAAAAGATATCTGATACTAAATAATTATATTGAGTTAACTAAAAGTCTTCCATCGGTAATTATTTCATCTAATATATTTCGAAATTACTTCCTTAATTCAATATTATTACTTTGAATTTCTGATATATATATTTTTATCTAATTAAAAAATAATTTTCTATTGCTTTTATTATTATTTTTAAATAAAGAATATTCAATTATTTATTCTTCAGCATTCTTCATCTAAGAAAGAATTAATTGTAGGAAAATATAGAGTTTTACCAACTAAAAGGTCACCACCATCTAATAATGATCCTCAAGAAACAGAAGACAATGAAAATTATAGTGTAATAACAATCAATCATGAGGTTGATTATCAAAATTGGGAAACTTTAATTGAAAACTTTAAATATACTTTACATAATTTCGAAAATTCATCATATGTTATTGATAAAGTATTTGTTTTTAATAAATTTAAGAAATATATAAATATTAACAAATAATAATAATTAAATAATTTATCTTAATTTATTTAATAAAATAATTTTTTATATAGATCATTGAAAAAATAGTTCTTGATAAAATCGGAGAAGATGAAGAAATGGTACTATATAATACTATAATAATAATATACTATTAATATATATTAATTTTATATTAATAATATATATTTTAATTTAATAAATATTATTATTTTCCTATAAATAAGACCAATGAAAATACAACCACAATGGAAAATAAAATGACACAAATAATAGGTTCAAAAATTACTAAATTTTATATATGTAAATAATTATTTGAATTCTAAAATTATGTAACTTAATAATAATTTTTTTTTTTTTTTTTTTGATTACAGATAAAAATATTTCAGAGAAATCTAATAATGAAAATACATTAAGCCTGGAACATTCAGAGGACAAAAAGGAAGATCAAGTTCTTCCAAAAATAGATAAAAGTAATATGTTCTCATCTATAGTACATACAAAAGGTATGAATTCTATTAAAAAAAACATAAGCGATGTTAATAACAATAATTTCATTAAAAATGAAAATTATTGTAATTCCAACCAAGAAAAAGAAGGCATTCTTAATGAAAATAGTGAAGAAAAAGAGAATGAACTTGAATATGAAAATCATTCCAACAAAATGCCAATGATTTCTTTTCCAAGATTATTATCAAATAGAGATATAACACAACATGAACCTATATACAATCCTGATATTTTAGCATCTTCATATCGAAAATTTAAAAGCATTAAATTAACAGAATATAATAGAGATAAAATTTTTAACAGTATGGACGATACTGTTAAAAATGCTTTGAAAAATGATAAAATTAAATTTTTTAAACTTTATGATATACTATATCAAATTTTTGAATATTTATATCCAATCTTGAATGATATAAGAAGTAATAAAAAAAAAAAAAAAAAAAAAAAAAAAAAAAAAAAAAATTCTTGTTATAAATTTATAATTATTTCTAATAATATATTAAAACAAACAAAAATATATATATTTATTTAATAAAAATATTCAATATTAGCTATAATTAACGAAATTGAAACTAAAGGAAATGAAGATAAAAAAAAGAAAAAGAAAAAAGAAAAACCTGTCGATAATGACATCATTTTTGAACTTCATACAATACTATGTTGTGATTCTTCCTTTTTTGGAATACCAATTGAAGCTTTCTTATACTACATGATAGACCTTAAGTTTGTTAATCGTGAATTCAGTACAAACTTATTATTACATAGATTGTTAACTCAATCATATCAAAATAGTACTACAAATGATTCAGATAATATTGAAATAGCAAAAAAAGATTCAATAAAGAAAAAAGAAAAAAATAAAAAAAATAAAAAAGTAAACCAAATTGAAAATGGAATAAGTCAAATTACTAGTTTTAATTGTAAGATTAAATTATTAAATTAAATATACTTCTTTTAAACATATTTATATGTGTAAATTAATATAAACCCATTTATTCTAAATATTTAAAATCAAGATATACTAAATGGAATTCCAGAAAGTACAGAATTATCATTTGTTAATATACCCTATTTTAAAAATTTACTCAAAAAAAATCATATGGTAAAATGGAATGGAGTTGCTTCTTATACGCCAAGGTATATATATCATATAATTTATTTCCAATAGCTTAATATAATACTAATAAATTCTTAATTTCGTTAAGTTTAAAAGATGTACTATTTTACTTTAATAGTCCTTCATTTATATACATAAGTTACACACCATTTTTCTTTAAATTTAGTAAAAAAGACCTTAATATAAATTTATCTAATACAAGAACTGGTATATTTTTAGATTATCCCAATAAAGTAGAGAAACTAAATGAACCAGGCATAAGCCAACTTGTTAATTCCGACGAATTTATGCTTTTCCTTTCTTTACAAGGAATTAATAATATTTGTTACCAACCATTTTGTAGTACACTTAGTAACAACGAATTGATATTTAAATCCTTATTAGGTAAATTCTCATAATTTATTTTAATATTATATACAAAAATAATTAATATATCTTAAATAACATTATACATAGATAATGCAAAACCCGTTGATGTTGTTCTTTATAATTTTTATATTAAAGATAAATTACCAAGATTAACATTTAGAATATATGGTATACCTAATACTATTAACACTAAAAATAACATTATTTAATATTTCATAATATTTCCATGTAAATTTTTAAAATAATAATAAAAAAACAAAAATTTATTTTTTTAAAAAAAAAATAAGTTCATAAATATTTTTAATGATTTATTATTTTTATTCGGGCATTTAATTATGTTTCTACATGTTTTAAAATGATCTAATCGAAAAGACCTAATTTCAATAATTTTAAATAATTATTAGTATTTATTTTTTTTTTTTAATTAATAATTTTAATAATTAATAACTAATATTTACCAAAGCCCATGTCAGAATCAGATTCTTCTTCTTCTTCTTCTTCCTTAGTTTCTTCTTCAGCGGCGGCAGCACCAGAGGCAGCAGCAGCACCAGAAGAACCACTGGCAACTGGGGCAGCGGATAACTTACTAAAACCATCGGCAATTACTTCATCAATATCCTTTCCATTAAGGGCAGCAACAACAGCGTTGACTTTTTCGTCATCAACATCAGCACCAATAGTACTAATGATCTTTTCGACGTCCTTTGCAGATGGAGAGGCGTTACCACCGAGAGTAGCAAGAAGG
>JACVTC010000040.1:695000-802500 GCA_016946835.1 Neocallimastix lanati (nom. inval.) | reverse complement strand
AAGATTATAAGTTTTAATTTATTTCTTTAATTGTTTCATTAATTTTAATAGTATTAACAAATACAACTGTATTATAACAATTTTTATCTTATAAATATAAAAAGAATATTAGGACCATTTTTATATATTTTTTAAAAAAATAATTTTATCCAAAGTAAAAACGAAAAAAATATTATTCAAAATACAAACTATTATAAAAATATAAATTATTTTCATATATATGAAGTGATGAATTTATTATTATAGGAGTTAAAAAATTTTTATAAATTAATGAAATATTTAAATATAAATATATTTAAAATTACATGCAATTTTAATTTCAATATTATATTTTTATTACAGAATCAAATTAATATGATATATTAAAAATTATTTTTTTTTTTACTTTAATATTGATTGGTTTTATATATGAAAGGTTGTAATTATTTAAAATAAATTTTAGTTTTTTGATATTATATAAAAATATTTAAAATAATTTTTTGGAAGTATATTTTATAAAATTTGTTATTTGTTTTTAGGACTTTTATAGGATATGTTGTATTTTAATTAAATAAAATTTAAAATTATTTTTATGCTTGTGAAATAATTATTATATTACATTATTTATAAATATATAATCTTACTTAAATAGTATTAATAGAATTACTTTTAAATGTCAAATACTTTTAAATTAACAAGTATTTTTAAATTACCTGATATAAAACCAAATTATGAAAAAAATTGTAAAAGGAAAAGCTCGACTACAATTAATAATAACAATATAAAAGCAAGAAAAATATCAAATATAAATATTGATAGTAATAATAAAAATAATTATGAATTGAATTCAGACTCTAAATTGCAAGATAAAAGTGTTAAAAATAGTAGTACATTAATTGGAAGATTTTCAAAAGATAACAATATAAGTAATCAAGATAATCATAAAATTAAGGAATATATTAAACCCGAGGATGATATAAAATTAAATAATTGTTTAAATTTAGTTTCACCAAAAATAATTAGCAGTTCTTTTAAAGTTGAACGAATTAATCCTGACCAACCATGTTTAAAAGAAAATGAAGGATCAAAGAGTATTTTAATACAAAACAAAGAGGAGAAAAAGAACCATCAACATGAAAATTTAATTTTTAATTTTGAAAAAATAGATGAAAAGGTAAAAATTAAAAAGATAGATGAAGATGAGAAAAAAGATATTTTTAATAGGAATTATATAAATTTAAATAATGAAACTATAAACGGAAGTCATAATTCAAATAATTTCATAAATAATCATAAAGAAAAATATAAGTTAAATGTAAAAAATAAAAACATTAACAATAAATGTGAAAATAATGAATTAAATAATGAAGATTTTCAAGGTAATAATGTTAAGGAAGAGCTAAATTCAATTAGAAATTCCTATAATTCGAATGCTAAATTGAGAAATAATAAAATTAATAATATAGTTAATATTAATAAATTAAAGGAAAATTCTGAACAAAATTTTGTTGATAATTATGAATCAATTAACAAAAAATTACTTAATAATAATAGTAGTACATGTAGAGATAATACTAAAAAAAATAATGGAGATGCTATTATTTCTAATAACAACGAAATAAAATTTAAGGAAGTATTAACCCCAGAACTTAAAAATAACAACATTAATAGTGAAATAAAAGAGAAAATATCAATTTTTGATGATAAAGAAAAAAAAGTTGATAAAAAATTATCAATTTTAATTTATAATAAAAAAACTGAAGTTAATGGTAACATTAATCCTATTAAAGAGATTAATAACAGTTCTAGAAAAAATATTGAATATAATAATAGTGATATCATCAAAAATAATAATAAAAGTGACAACGTTAATAATGAAATTGTTGAAGAAAATAAAAAAAATAAAAATGATCTTGAAGAGAATGACAAAAATTTAGTTAATAAAATAAACGATAAAATAAATGAAATACAAAATGAGTCTTCATTAAATCTGTCTGATAATAATAATGATAATAATAAAACTATTTATTTTAATAATGAAATTACAAATAAGGTTAATATAAAAAATGATAATAATGAAAATATTAGTAATAATAACAATGTCAGTGTCAAAAATGGTGATATAATAATACAAAATAATTTGATTAAACCTAAGCATAATGATAATAAAACAATTGATGTCATGGAGTCAGAAAATGACAATAAAATCAATGATAATAATAACAAAACTAACAATAATGATAATCAAAAATTAACTAGAAATCAAAAACGAAAAAATAAAAAGAAATCTAAAAGACAAAGGAAAAGGGAGAAAATGAAGGAACTTGAAAGAATAAAAAAAATAAAGATAGAAAAGAAAAATAAAAAAATTGAAAAAAGAAAACGAAGAAAAAACAGAAAGTATGTTTCAAACGATCCTGATAATTCGGATTTAGTTGATTTATTAAAATTGAATTACGATGAAGATAATAATTTTAATATTAGTTCTAATTCTGATAACGATGAAAGTGATAATGAAAATTTTAATACGAAAGAATATAATTTAAATTATAATAATTCAATTAAATCTTATAATGAAAAAGAAAATGATACAAAATCAAATAATGATTCATATTGTTATAATAGTTCTAATTCAGAAAAAGATATTAGTAGTGATAGTGATAGTTCAAATAATTCGGATTCTAATAGTGATAATAATAATAGTAAAGATAATGATATAAAATTTGATAGAATACCTGAAGGATTGCAATATTTAATTCAGTATGGGGGTTTAACTAAAGAAGAAGCATTAAAATTCAATAATTCTATGGAAAATAATAACAAAAAAAATAATTATGAAAATTCATCTGAAATTAAAGATAAAAATATTATTAATACTAAAGATAAAGAATTATTAAAAAAGCAAAAAATTCATCAAATGATTGAAGAAAAAGAAAGAAAGAAGCAACAACAAATTTTAGAATTTAAGAAAACACAACCATGTAATTATTATAAAAATGGATGGTGTTTTCAAGGCAAGAATTGTCCATACAGTCATGATATTGAACAGGTTTCATCTGATAAAAGGCGCCGTCAACCTATTTGTGAGTTTTACCGTTCTGGGGGTTGCGTTAAAGGTAAAAATTGTCCATTTTCTCATGAATTAAAATTATTTTCATGTAAGTATTATTGGATGTATCCTCCTTGTACGGCTGGTGATGAATGTCGATATTCTCATGAAAATCCAACTGATGAACAGGCAAGAGAAATTTATCTTGAAAATACAATGGATAAAGAAGGAAAAAATTTTGATGAATGGTTAAAAAATAAGCGTAAGGAATGGAATTCTCCGAATTATCCTAAAAAGAATATTGTAAAACAAGAGGCAACATATCAGAATATAAATGGTGATTATCATTCAGCTTCTCTTCCTAATGAAAACAATATTCATATCATAAATAATTCTAATAATATAAATAATATTAATAATATAAATAATATTAATAATATAAATAATATGAATATGAATAACATAAATAATATGAATAATGTTAATAATATAAATAATATAAATAATATGAATAATATAAATAATAGGAATGATAATAATAACAATTATTTCACTAATTTTTTAAATGATAATAATTTAAGTAATAATAATAATATTTCCAATCTGTCTAATCCAATAATGAATCAGAATACTCAACAATCCAATAATTTAATACCACTGAATCAATTATCAAATTCATACGTTGATTATAAACATAATAATAATATAAATAATATGAATTATAGTACAATTAATGATAAAATAAGTGAAGGTAATAGTAATATCAACGTATTATCCAAAAATGATAATATAAGCAGTATTCAAAATAGTATTAATAATAATAATCACAACAATAATTCATTTAATTATAAAATTCCTTCTATACCAACAATTTCATCAATGGCATCTTTTCCAAAAATTCCATCAATTCCATCAATTCCATCAAAATCAACAGAATTATCTGTACCTTCAGTTCCATCTTTGCCTACAATACCTTCATTAAATCAATTAAAACATAATCAAACTGATTTTTCAATATCATTCTCGATATCATCTTATTATGAAAATAAACCTCGATCTTTATCATATACACCTGGAAAGGACAATGATGATATTAATAATTAAATTTAATAACTTTATTAAGTTTAATGCTTTCATTTAAATATTAAGTGTAATATTCAAATATTCAAATGATAACTTTTTGAAAATTCATATTCTATCTAGTAATTGTTTATTGTAAATAGTATATATTAATTTAATTAAAATTTTATTTTTAATAATTTGTTTTTTAAAATACTTTTGGAAATACTTTATTTGTTATTTTTATTAAACTTTAAAAAAGTAAATAAATAAATAAATAAATAAATAAATAAATAAATAAATAAATAAATAAATAAATAAATAAATTAGTATGCATTTTAATATAACTACTATTTCTTTTTTGTTTTATTCCTTATTATATAAATTAAAAATTTATTTATAAACAGTATATTAATAAATTTAATATATTTTTTCACATTTGATTGGTTAAATAGTAATATCTCATCATGAAAGTATTATCATAAGTAAATTTTGAGAAGTTTTATTAATAATATTATTTTTTAAATAAAAATATAAAAAAATGACATTATTCAAACCTTGTATTGATCTTCATAGTGGTCAAGTTAAACAAATTGTTGGAGCTTCTTTAAGTGATTCAGTTCCAGATAATTTAAAAACTAATTTCGTTTCAGAGTATGTAATATTATTTTTGCTTTCATATATATTTCAATAATAGTATATAATTTTAAAAATTTAATTTAATGAAATTTATTATTAAATATAAAATAAATAAATTTGAAATGTAATCAATAAAATATATAATAGAAAACCACCGTCATATTATGCTAATTTATATAAACAATACAACATTCAAGGTGCACATGTTATTAAATTAGGTCCAAATAATGATGACGCTGCAAAAGAAGCTTTAAGAACATGGCCAGGTATTATAAATATAATAACTATTATTATTATTAGTAGTAGAATTAGATTTCTTTCTTTTTTTTTTTTTTTTTTTTTTTTTTTTTTTTTTAATATTTTAAGTATAAAATTTTAAGTAGATGATAAATTTAATAAGTAATATTTATATATACTTAAATTAAAAATATATTTTGAAAACTTATTATTTATTTATTTATTTATTTTTAAAAAAGGAAATTTACAAGTTGGTGGTGGTATTAATATTGATAATGCTCAAGAATGGATTGATAATGGTGCTAGTAAAGTTATTGTCACTAGCTGGCTTTTTCCAAATGCTAAGTTCAGTGAAGAACGTTTAAAGCAACTCTCAAAAAAGATTGGTAAAGATAAATTAGTTGTTGATGTAAGGTAATTTTTTTAGAAAGTTAAATTTTATATAATAATTTAATTTTTTTAACATTTTTAACAAATTATAAATGTTATAAAGTTGTAAGAGGGTTGATGATAAATGGATTGTTGCTATGAATAAATGGCAAACGTTAACTGACATGGAAGTTTGTAAGGGTAATAATATATGAAATAATATTAGAGTTATATTATAAATATATATATATTTAAATGATAATAAAAAATTTTAATTGTATATATTTATGAATTAAAGAAACATTAATTTTGCTTTCTCAATATTGCAGGTAAATAATAAATTAAATTTAAAAGTAAGATTATTTTTTTCTAATAATTTATTTATATAGTGAATTTTTAATTCATGCTTCTCACGTTGAAGGTTTATGTCAAGGAATTGATGAAGAATTAGTCAAAAGTAAATTTTTGGAACTTAATATATGTATAATAGTAATATTGTTATTTTTATTAGTATTATTAAATATAAAATACATATAAAAGAATTAGGTGAATGGGCTACTATTACTTGCACATATGCTGGTGGTGCTAAAGGTAATATAAATCAATTATAAAAAAAATTATAAATTTAATTTTAAGCTAAGGTTTAAAATAATTTATATTAAAATTATTAGTATAATTAATATTTGTATTTTATTTAAATAGATATCAGTGATTTGGAATTAGTTAATAGATTATCCAATGGCAAGGTCGATTTAACCTTCGGAAGTGCCTTAGATATTTTTGGTGGAAAAGGTGTAAAGTTTATGGATTGTGTTGCTTATAATCAAAAAGTTTTAGGACAGTAAATTGATTTATTATTAATCGTTTTCTAAAAATAAATAATAAGATATTTTATTTATTAATAAATAAAAATATTAAGTTAAAAATATAAATAAGATTATTAGATTAATAAGTATTAATTTATAATAAATATAATTAAAGCAGTAATCTTTTATTGTAAAAAGACTATAAATAATTATTTTATTTTATATTTTTCAATTTAAATAAATAAGATTATCAGTAATTTTTTATCATAAAGATTATAATTATTTTATTTTATATTTTTCAGTATAAATAAATAAGATTTAGTAATTATTAATTTATATAATAAACATAATTTATTTTATTTTATTCTATATTTTTCATTATTATTTTTTTTTACTTCAATTATTTATTTATTTTATATTTATTTTTTTTTATAGTTTGAAATTGTTTTCTTTTTTTTTGTTTTTAAATTATTATATTTAATATATTAATCAATCTAATAATTTTAAATTTATTTTTATTTTATATGCAATTAATGTATTAAAATCCATATTATATGCAATTTAATTAAATAATCATATACTTTATGCTTTTTTTTTTTTTTTTTTTTTTTTTTTTTTTTTTTTTTTTTTTAAATAAATTATAATATTTTATATAAATATATAAAAAATATATAAATAAAAAAAAATTTTACAATAAATTCTTTGACATGTTTTATTTAAATAACTCTAATAATTAAAAAAAAAAAAAAAAAAAAAAAAAAAAATAATAATTTAAAATATTAAAAAATTTATTTTGATACTAATTATTAAAAAATTATGTTTCACTTTTATAAGTGCATATGTGAAATTTTATAATAATTGTATTTAATATTTACTAATTATTAATTATTAAATAGTTATTTTTAATAATAATATGAACAAAATTATTCTCTAATATCCGTATCTCTTTAGTTAATAATTTCTTCTTTTTCTTCAACAACTTCTTCAATCCATTCTTCAACATATTCAATATCCTTTTCAACTGGTCTACCTTCACCATCACTTTCATATCCAGATAATTCGAAACGTAAAGCCTTGTCTTTCTTGTATTTTTCTTGGCATTGGGCACGGTATTCCTTCCATTCCTTGTAAAGCTTCTTTCTTCTTTCAACAGTTTCACGAGATACCTTAGTCTTCATTAATGAATCTTCTTCTTCGAATTTAGTAGTGTAATTCTTTAAGTTCTTACGAATCTTCTTCATTTGAGATGTACTAAGAAGAGACTCTGGACGAGGACGCCAGATAATTTGCTTGAACATTGGCATTGGTTGTTTGAAGAGTGGTTTTCCATTGAATTCCCAAAGTTGGTAACCGGTATCACTCTTTTAATTAGAAATTTTTAATTTTAATAAATAAAAGTATATATTAATAATTATAACTCTTAAAATATTTAAATTAATATAACTCTATTATTATACTTACTTTAACCTTCCAAGCACTAACACTACTGATTAAGTAACGACCAGTTGGATCCCATTGAATATCAGTACATTGAAAGTGTTCACCTTCAGCTAATTCACTTAAGTCATTACAATCATAGAAACTTAATTCACCTTGTCCCTTTAAATTTGCAAATACTATAAATCTACCCTTTGGATTCCAACAAATAGTATTAGCACCTTTCTTTTCTATAGTTACAAGCTCCTTAGCCCCATTATTTATATCCTTACCGTCAGTAACTTGGAAGATATGAATACCAGCTTGTCCATTATTCATTCCCATAAAAGCAAATCTTTTACCATTTGGTTCCCAAGATAAAATGTTAACAGTTTCATTTGGATCGATTTCAACCACATCAACAGGAATATCCTTTTCTCTCATACGGAATAATTCGAAGTTCGTAAAAGCATTCTTTTTGGTCTTCTTATATCTATCAACTCTAACAAGTAAATAATCTCCCTTTGATTGCCAGAATAACTTACAGTCTGTAACATTAAAAAGATTTTTAGTTTGAACGATAGACCTAGATGGAACACTTAATAAAGTAACACGTGCTGGAGTATTATCATTTTCTGGAGTCCAATAAGCAATAATATTATCTGATGGAGACCATGAGAATGCTTTTAAATCTTTAACCTATTATAAAAAACATTTATTTTCATATATATTTAATAATTATTAAAATAATTATTATTGTTATAATAATCACTTTAAACTATCTGATAATAACCTTAATACTCTTTTTTTCTAATAAATTCATTGATGGTAATTCATAGATACTAATAGCTCCCTTTGGTCCTGGTGTCATTCTAGCAATATATTTATCATCATGTGACCATTTGAAAACAGGCCATTCAATCATTTTAGTTTTTTCATTAATATTTAATTGTTCATTTGTAACAGCGAATGAACGAAGAAGGGTACCAGTATTTACATCCCATACAATTAAATTCTATTAAAGATATATTTCATAAAATATTTATAATTAATTCAAAAAAAATATTTTTATAATTTTAATTTTAAATAATATTGATATTTAATTTGTCTTTTATATTTTAAACTTACGTGTGGTTCACCAGTAACAGACATAAATGGTTCATTACTCCACGTAACCATATAATTTTCATTTGGACTAAAGTCAATATATCTAACATCTTGATGAACAAATCTAACAATTTTATTCCAACTGTCACCACCCCATAAGGCAACACCTTGTCTATGGAAAGTAACTAAGTAAGTACCCTTTGGAGACCAACTAACATAAGTTTCGGTCCAATTCTATATATTAATATAATATTCATATATATAAATAAATAACTTTTTAAGTTTGTATTCTCTACTTATTAATTTTTATTATAATATTTACATTTCTACTATGAATATGTTCTGGTTGTTCATCCTTATTATTCCAGTAAAGACTAACTACATTATCTTTTAAGATGACCCACTGATCTCTATCTCTTTCATCAGTTAACCAACTCTTTAAATGTTCCTATTATTATATTTTTTTATTTATATTTAATTTTTTGAAATTATAAATAATTAAACAAAAATATATTTAATATTATAAATATATCTTTACTCTTTCGGTAAACTTCTCTAATTCTGGTTCTTTAAATTCATCTTCCATTAAGGAATATTTCTCAATATCTTCAAAATGATTTACTGCGAGAACGTGAGAACGATCAAGCTGATAACCGTTAGCTTGTTTAACTGCAAGATCAGCTTGTTCTGGAGTTTCAAATTCTATGAATAAATAACTATTCATATATATATATAAATTTGTAAAAAAACATTAATAAGCTATTTTACAATAATATTTATAACTTTTTTATATACTTTAATTTTATTTCGTACTTATTTATTTATTATAATTTCATATTAAAAATCATCATAATTGTTTTATTAAATTTCGAATTATTATTGTAAATTTAATTACTAAGATATTATACAAAATTAATGATGAAATATTAAAACTATATTTATAATTAAATAATCCAAATATCCAATATAATAATAATAAAAATAATACTTAAAATACTCATTATTATATTATTTATCCCTCTTCAGTTATTTGTTTAATTTCAAAAAAAAAAAATAAAAAAATTTTAAAACTTACCCTTTAGACATATTAGTTTCTGGGTCTCTTGGCATGTTAATACCATTCTCAACAATTTTACCGATATCTTTGAAAATCTTCCTAAAGACATTAAATAATTTAGATTCTTTGGTTTCGTCAATTATTGGTGCATTATCAACAACGACAACAGATCTTAATGAAGTTGCAAGACTCATAGTCATTTCATATTGCTTTTCAATATCTGAGAAATCGATTTCTGAATAATCAATTCCTAGTTCTTCATCTGTGAATTCTTCTTTACGATGTTTAGCCGGCATGGTAATATATTAATAATTTATCCCCAAAAATATATATATATATTGATATAATTTTATGATTTTTTGAAAATTTCTAAGTTTTAAAATAATTTCTATTTAAACTTCTGAATTTGATATTATATAAATTTAAAAATTTAAAATATACATCAATAAAAATATATTAAAAAGATATTAATTTCCAAATATTAATAATTTTATTTATTAAAATTAATTTAAATATATATACATCATTTAATTTATCAATTTTGTTTTTTTTTATTCGTAAAATGAAGAATTTTAATAGTTTTTATTTCATTTTAATATAAAATTTAATTAAAATAATATATTTTTTTTAATAATAAATAAGTAAACTATATTTACTTTATTAATTTTTGTATCATTTACACTTATTTATATATTTTATAATTAAAATTATACTCTTAATCCTACCTTTTTAAAAAATAATAAATGCAATAAAGCGCAAAATCATAAAATTATTATTTTGTTAAACTTTTTAAAAAAAAAAATATTACAATGTATTGTAATATATTATATAAATATATTATTATATTTATATAAATATTAATTATACATTATAAAAGAAATACATTTTTATTAATAATAAAATACTTTTTATGAAAGATTGATCTAGCCAATCATAAAATGATACTATTATGGGCTGAATATAAGTAAATATATTCAAATATAAGTTTTTTTAGTTTTATAAAAATTAATAATATATGAAAGTTTTAAATAAAATTATGTGATCATTTATATATCATTTGCTTTATAAATTTAATTATAATTATAATTAAAATATTTTAATTATTTAAAAAAATTTTTTTTTATAAACTACCTTTAATAAATAAAACTTATATCAAATTATTTTAAAAGTATAAAATGAAAATGTACAATATAATTTGAAATTTTACTTGATTAGTTTAATATACCTTTACAATTTTCTTTACATAAACAATTTATTTATAACAGCATAACAACAATAAAAAATAAAAAAAAAAAACATAAATATATATATGAAATTAAATTTCAATTAATTTTTTATTCGTATTATGTTGATATTATTCAAGTTATATTGTTAATGTGATTTTTTTTTTTTAATCATTTAATAATTTATATTTAAATCATTTAATAATTTATAATAATAATTAATAACAAATAATTATTATTTATAATTATATAAATATTTTATGATTAATCATTAAAAATTTAATAGATTATACATTTTTTAATATGTGAATATTGTTTTTGATATATTCAAAAAAATATACTAAAGGTTATTAAATTATATTACTTTATTAAAATTTAATATAATTATATTTAATATTTTTTTAATAATAAATCAATAAAATATATATAATTAATAATAATAATATAAATTTAAATATTTTGTTAATTATAATACGAACAATAGTATTAATAGTATTTTATAAAAATTTTTAAAAAAAAAATATAAGAAGATGTATTTTTAATAAAATAAAAATATATATATATTAAATCTTTTTTTAAATAATAATAAATCAATATATATAATTAATAATAGTAATAAATTTAAATATTTAGTATTTTGTTATAATAAGATAAATAATATTAATAGTATTTTATAAAATTTTTTAAAAAAATATATATAAGAAGATGTATTTTTAAACATAAAAAATTTTTTCTTTTTTATAAATATAAAATTTTTCAATTATATAAGATTTAGTAAATATTTAAATACTTTATAATAAGTATAAAGTCTTTATTTTATCTGTTACAAATTTAACTTTATAATTTTTTTTTAAATTACAAAAATATATAATTTGCTATTTAAATTATTTTTTGTTGATACACTAAAATACATTAATGTATTTATAATATCTGATCAATAATAATGTAATAATTTAAAAAATTTTTTCTAATTTTTTTTAATTTTTTCCTTTTTTTTTTTTTTTTTTTTTTTTTTAACACTACTTTTTTTATTATAAAAATTTATCTTATTGTTATAAAATATAATAAAATTTAAATAAACTATAAAAAATTATTTATATTGTAATATAATAAAATTAAAATAATTTAATATTAAAAATGAAGAGAGCTAATGAAACAGAACAAACCTCTAGTAAGAGAGGAAAAGTTTCAAATTTAAAGAATGAAATTCCCCGTAGTTCATCTCCACCTCCAATTTTTACTAATGTTAATGTTGTTAAGGATGAAAATACTAGCCCATTACCAAATGAACCAGATTATCTTAAGCTTATATTGACCGCAAACGTTTACTCTGGTAATGTTGTTAAGGAAACTCCACTTTTTAAGGCTGTTAATTTATCTAATCGTGTTGATAACAACATTTTATTAAAACGTGAAGATCTTCAAGATGTATTTTCTTTCAAGATTAGAGGTGCTTACAATAAAATTTTATCTTTATCTGAAGCAGAAAAAAAGAAGGGTGTTATTGCTTGTTCAGCTGGTAATCATGCTCAAGGTGTTGCATTATCTTCCAAAAAACTTGGCATTAAGGCTACTATCGTTATGCCAACAATGACACCACCAATTAAGGTTAATAATGTTAAGCGTCTTGGTGGTAATGTAGTTTTACATGGTGTCGATTTCGCTGAAGCTAAGGCTAAATGTGAAGAACTTTCAAAGGTAATTTAATGAAATAGTAATTAATAAAATGATAGTTTTTATATATGATATTGAAAGATTTATATTGATAATAATAATAAAAATAATAAGAATAATAATTCAAAATTCATATTTTAAAATTGTAATAATTTATACATATATTAAAATTTGTATGATTTCTTTAAAAAATAATAATTAATATATGATAAATAGGAAAAGGGATACGTTAACATTCCACCATATGATGATCCATTAGTCATTGCTGGTCAAGGTACCATTGCAATGGAAATTCTTAGGCAACATGACCCAAAAACTATTCACAGTATTTTCGTTCCAGTTGGTGGCGGTGGTCTTGTTGCTGGTATTGCTGCCTATGTAAAGCGTATTTGCCCTAAGATAAAAGTTGTTGGTGTTGAAACTTATGATGCTGATTGTATGTTCCGTTCCTTAAAGATGGGTAAGATTCAAAATTTACCAGAAGTTGGTTTATTTGCTGATGGTACTGCTGTTCGTCAAGTTGGTACTGAAACTTTCAGAGTTTGTCAAAAATACGTAGATGAAATCATTTTAGTAAATACTGATGAAATTTGTGCCGCTGTTAAGGATGTCTTTGAAGATACTAGAAGTATTCTTGAACCATCTGGTGCCTCTAGTGTTGCTGGTGCAAAGAAGTATCTTGCTGAAAGAAACCTTCATGGTGTTAATGCAATTGCAGTTACCAGTGGTGCTAATATGAACTTTGACCGTCTTCGTTTCGTTGCTGAACGTACTGGTTATGGTGAAAAAAATGAAGCATTAATTGCAGTTACCATTCCAGAAGAACCAGGTAGTTTCCACAACCTTTATGACATTATTGATCCACGTGCTGTTACTGAATTTGCTTACCGTTATGGTGATGAAAAGTTGGCAAAAATCTTCATGTCTTTCAACATTAAAAAGGGTACTACTCGTAAGGAGGACGTTAGAAATATTCTTTCTGAATTAAAGAAGAAAGATATGCACGGTATTGATCTTAGCAAGAATGAATTTGCTAAGTTACACGCAAGATATCTTATTGGTGGTAGAAAGGAAGTACCTAATGAACATCTTTACCGTTTCATTTTCCCAGAAAGACCTGGTGCTTTAAAACATTTCTTAGATAGTTTAAAAGGAAAATGGAATGTTTCCTTATTCCATTACCGTAATAACGGTGGTGATGTTGCTAATGTTTTAGTTGGTATTCAAGTTCCTAAAGAAGATGATAAAGAATTTGAAAAGTTCTTAAAGAATACCAAATTCCCATATGTTAATGAAACTAATAATGAAGCTTACAAACTTTTCTTGCAATAAATAGATTAATTAAAACGAAAAATACATAATTATTAATAGCTCGTCTTATTTGAATTAATTAATTTTTCTATTAAAATGAATAAAATTTATTTATTATTAATTTCAAAAAATCTAAATCTAAATACAACAAATAATATATCCTAAATTAATTTATAAACTACTCTCTCTTCTCTAATAAATAAAAGAATTTACCGTTCTCTGAACATAATACCATTTTTAACAAAATTTTTTATTTATTTTACATTTTCAATATATAAAATAAAATAAAATAAATAAATAAAAAAATAAAAAAATAAAAAAAGAAAAAAAAAAAAAGAATAATCAATAAGTTTTGTTATAATAATAATTAAAATTGTTAATATTATTATTATTTTTTTTTTTTTTTCTAATTAAAATTGAGTCATTTAGCCTTTTTTACATAAAAAAGAAGAGAATTATACATTTATTAAACGTAAATTAATACAAACACAAACTAACAAATAAAAGTTTATAAACAATATATATCCATAGAATAACAATAATCCTCATTAAAAAGCAAATATTTATAAAAGATAAAAGATTAATAATAATAATAATAATAATAATAAAATAAAAAAAATAAAATAAAATAAAAAAAATAAAATAAAATAAGAAATATAAAATAAAATAAAAAATATAAAATAAAATAAAAAATATAAAATAAAATAAAAAATATAAAATAAAATAAAAAATATATATAAAAAATTATTTATAAATAATAATGAAATTAATAATAATAAAAATAGTAATAATAAATTATTTTTTTTTATAATCTCTTTTTCATATTTCCTTAAATGTTTATATATATATATATATATTTAATTAATTTGTATACTTGTAAATCAATATGGTTAATGTTAAAAATTTATAAATTTTAATTATTAATTTCATTTAATTTTATATAAAATAATTATAAAATTTATTATTTATTATTTTTTTTACTAATGCTCTACAAAAATGTAATATTTTTAATTATTAATTTTTATTCATAATTATATTTGCTTTACATTAATTTTTATTATAATAATTCTATATTTAAATGCGTAAATATTTATGTATTGTTTCTTTCTTATATATGCATTTTAACAATTTGCTTATATTGGTAATTTTCGGTATCCTCTAACAACCCTATTTTTAGTAATATTAATTAATGAATTTATAAAATTAAAATAAATAAATAAAATATAAAATAAATCATTAATGATTTATGGAATAAAGAAAAAAAAAAAAAAAAAAAAAAAAAACTTACTTTGTAATATATAAGTATAAAAAGTCAGAATAGAGCAAAGTTTGAACAATACCGGCAATTATAGCAATCCAATCATAAAAACCTTCAGCAAAGTAGCGATAAATCCAGTTAATAATATATAATGCTCTGTAACCACCTAAAGCAAATAAATAATGACTTGTAATAGATTCAGCTTCACCAGTTCTTTGTAATTGGAATAATTGTGGTAAGATAGCAACTGATTCGAGATATATTGAGAAAGACCATAATATCTTTTTTAAATATATAATATAACAAGAATTATTTAATTAATTAATAAATAAAGTTCATTTTATTTTATTTCATTTTTTTTTTTTAAATATTGCTATATTGCTTTTATTTTACTATAAAAATTTTATAATAATAATAATAATAATATTAATAATAATAATAATAATAATAATAATAATAATAATAATAATAATAATAATAATAATAATAATAATAATAATAATAATAATAATAATAATAATAGTAATAAATAAATAAACAAATAAATAAATAAAAAAAAAAAAAAAACATAAAAAACATACTTCCAATATAGTAAATTTATGATTAAAAATGAGTGCTAAGATAGCTGAAGGAATAATTAAAAATTCTACTTTGAACGTATCAAGTGATGGTTGCCATGTGGCCTGTAATTTAAATTTCATTAAATATACAATAAAGATGGAAGAACATAGGAAAAATATTTTCATTACAGTGTTATAAATAGAGACATAGTTGGTGAAAATATCTAAATATCGAGTACAAAAAACAACAACATATAATACTTGGGATTTGAATGAAATTCCTATATTTTTGAATTAACGATAATAATTAATAAATATTATATATATGCATATATAAGGTTAATTTGTTATATGTTGTTTATTATTTAAAGCCTATTATAACTACTTCGATTATATATATATTTTCATAAATAATAATAATAAAGAAAATTATTTATTATAAAATTATTCCCATGAAAAATATGTATATTAAGTATTTTGTTTGCAATAAACTTTTGAAGAAACTATATTTATTTGTAAAAATTAACTTATATTTTCTTTTTAAATATATTTTTATTGTTTCAACTTTTTATGTATTAATAATAATTCAAATTCATAATATCCTTCCTATCTCATTATTTACCTGAAGCTGATTTTGTTTTATATATTTTTAAAAGGAGAATGAAAATTGATGCTAAATGCATCAGATCTGCAACTAATCGAAAAATATTCATCTTTTAGAGCTTTTCTTTTTGTTTTTATTTTATATTATTATATATGATATCTATTGTTCAGTTTTTTTATTCAAAAAAAGTTTTTTTTTCCTTTGTAATTTTGTTATTACTGCTATAAATTATAGTGATAATAAAAAAAAAAAAAAAAAAAAAAAAAAAAAAGGAAAAAAATATTTATTAAATATTATATATATGAGAATAATAATAATATATAGTATTTATTATTATATATTGACTATTTATTTATTTTTGGTTATTTTTTAATTTTATTAAGTGATGTGTTTATTTATTAAGATTTAATATATAATTAATAATAGGTTATATAAAATTAATATAAATATTATAGTAATATTACATTTATATTTCTGAATTATGTGAATTATATAATCAAGGTAAATATACTTAATAATATATCATTGTATATTATTAAGCAATAAAAATCAACAGAAATATAATATAAAAAAAAAACATTATTATTTACTAAATTAGATAAAAACGGCGGGAATCGTTTTTAAAAATTTATTTATAAAAAAAAATTTTTTTATTAAAATGATTATATACATTTTTTTATTATAATTTTAATACTACTATTTATATAATAATAAAGTATGTTTATTAATCTTAAAACAATAATTATTATAGGTAATTAGATATAACAATACTTTAAACAAAAAAAATTTTTTTTCTTATTTAAGAATTATTTGGTAGATTCCATAGTAATAAAAGAAAAAAAAATTTTTTTTTTTATGTGAAGATAAACAAAATTTTTAACATTGCATATATTAATAAAAATCTTTTATAATTGTTTTATATGTAGTAATATATTAAAATCAATTTAAAAATTTAAATGAAAGTATTAAATAAAATTATATTTTCTTTTAAAAGATTTAATTATTAATTATAAATATTATATCGTTTTTATAGTTTTTATAGATAGTTATTTTTATTACTACTGTATCAAATAAATTATATAAAAATTTATCAAATAATATATTAATTTTTAGATTTATTAATATAATTATATATATATGAGTTATAATAGCTTATTCTAATAGACAGTAGTTATTAATTAGCTTTTAAATAGTATCTTAATTTATACAAACTATACCGTTTTATAATTTTTATGGACAGTTAATTTTATTATTTTTATATCAAATAAATTTTATATAAATTTATCAAATAATTCATTAATTTTTTTAAATATAATTTTAATTAAGAAAATTTCGAAATTAATGATGTCAATAATAATAATAATAATATTATTATTATTATTATAAATTAATATTTATAATATATTAAATCTTAAATAAAAATAATATATCTTATTTTTACTTTAACTTGTGATTTTATTTTTTATTTTTATTTTTAAATGTTTTTTTCAAAAAAAAAAAAAAAAAAAAAAAAAAAAATTGATATATATTCATTTGAAGTTTTAAATTTTGAAAGAAAAACCATTTTGCATACGTCTATTGCCATAATAGATATTAATTATGAAAATAATTGCTTTTTTTATAAAATATGAACTCTGTTAAAAAATATTTATTCTTATTATTACCTTTTACAAATAATTTATATTTTATTTTTTTTTTTTTTTTTTTTTTTAGACTATCCCTTGTAGGTCTTGATCATATCATCCCAGCCACAACAGACAACTAATATCAGACAAACTTTATATCGGGTGTATCAGGATACAACAAAGTGCTCCCATGCCATACCATTTCGGCGTCGACGCTCTCAGTCACGGATTACAGAACCACAAGATTTGAAGATGATGGATACGGCAAGCCACAACTACTACACTATAACATTATTATTTATTTACTACATTACCTTTCTCCAAATTAGGAAATCTATCCTAACACGTGATGAACACACAGATACATTAACTAATGAGGATTTACAATACGCAGGAATCACCCCGCTTCAGGCAATGTATACGTACAACTGAGAAGCACGATCATAGTGTAGACGATGACTCGTTCGATTTAGGGTTAGGCTGTCAAATGGATTATAATGGGTGGTAAGGTGGAATCGAACTCCGGACTATTGACCTCAGGGTATACGCGCTAACCATTGACCCGATCTCACGGAGTTCTAATTTATATATGTAATAATTCTATTAAGAACTAACTCAAAATAGAATTATTAACTACAACTTAACGACTAATTCATTAAGTTGAGAAAATAAAATAAAATAAATTTTTTTACCTTTAATGTAGAGTTTATTATAAAATTAATTATAATAATAACACAAAATGTAAGAGAAGAATTGTTTGTATAAATTGATCTTAAAAATATGTTTTTGAATAAGATATTTTTATTAATTTATTAAAGTTAAAAATATAAAAATGTTACTATTATAACTATGTTTTTTATAATAATAACTCTTGATTTCTCAAAGAGAACTCAAGAGCCTTATTTATATTTTTTTATGAAAATAAGGTTAAATAAGAAAGGGTTTTCTAATCTTAACAAATCTCTTATCTAGGAAAAGATTAGATAGAAAAACCTAGATAAGTTTTCGATCGATATTCTATCCATATCGATCATCGCATTAATTAAGTAAAACCGATTACTTCTAAAAAGTAATTGGAAAAAATCTTAATTAACCGATTTTCCAATCTAATGATCGAAAATAAAAGAATAAAATAATAAAAGATATTTCGATCATATAATTTATCCTTATATTAAAAATATAAAATTAAATAGTTAATAAAATACAGAATACATTATAAAATACAGAATACATTATAAAATACAGAATAAAATACAATACAAAATACATTAAATACAGTAGAGAATTTAGCATATTGTAAATATATTATTTAAAATTAATTAAATAAATTTTGTTAAATTAATGAATATTTAAAATTAAATTAAATAAATTTAATAAATATTATATGTAATTAAATAAAGTTATAGTTATAATAACTTAACTAAGAAAATATAATTATTTGCTAACAAATAATTATAGATTCTTACATTGCTCTGTTTAATTATGATGTTTCCATTAAGTCTTCATTTCTTTTAGTATATGGTTCCAATTGTGAGATATGAAATACCGGATGGAGATGTAAGTTCTCTGGAAGTTCCAAACGGTAATTCATTCTTTCCCTTTTCTCGATGATTTTAAAAGGTCCAAGATATTGAGTGGATAATTTTCTAGAGGGTTCATTCGTAAAGTAGTATCTTCTAAGCATAACCAAATCATTTACCTTAAAGTCAGGTCCTACAGATTTTTTATTGTCAGCATATTTCTTAAAATCTTCTTTGGCTTTAACTAGATGTTGACGAAGGGCATTGAAATGTGAAGACCAATCCCTAGTAAGAACAGAAGCACTATCTTTTAGCAGAATCGGTGGTGAATCAATAACACAATTTGGGTCAAATCCATAGTTAGCATGAAAAGGAGTTTGAGCTATTGATTTGTGAATGGAGTTGTTGTAGGACATTTCACATAAAGGGAGGTAGAAACACCATTCGTTTTGAGCAGAAGAACAATAGCAGCGAAGATATTGTTCTATTACAGCATTAGCCCGTTCAACCTGACCATTTGATTGTTGGTGGTGAGCAGTAGCAAGTCTTGGTTTAGCACGAATAGCATCGCACAACGAAGTCCAAAATTGAGAAGAGAATTGGGAACCATGATCAGACACAATCACTTTAGGAAAACCATGATACTTAAAGACTTGGAAAAGTAAGAGCTTAGCAGTTAAGTCGGCAGAGGGAACATCGGAGCAGGGTACTAAATGAATCATTTTGGTTAAATGATCAGAAACAACCATGATACAAGTGCAATCTTGTGAAGAAGGCAATGAAACAATAAAATCGACGCCAATAACTTCCCAGGGTTTTGTAGGAGTAGGAAGTGGTATTAGTTTACCATAAGGTTTATGACGACGGATTTTATTTCTACAACAAACATCACAAGAAGCCACATAATTTGAAATATCTTTTTTCATATTAGGCCACCAGTAGTTCCTTCTGAGTTTTTCAAAGGTCCTATCTACCCCCTGATGGCCACTAGTGGGTGCATCATGGAAAGACTTTAAAAGTCTAGCCCTGAGACTGGAAGGGATAATAATACGCTTTTGAAAGTGGAGTACGCCATCGACGAAGGAAAATAAAGAACTTTTGATGTTGTTTGACTTATCCCTTATTTTTAAGAGGATATTTTTACAATAATTATCAGCTTTCTGTGCTTCAATAAGACTACTAATATTGTCATTTATAGCACAACAGAAAGCATTATTGTTAATTACAGGTTGTGATTCAGATGAAGAGTCAGATTTAAAATCTGGGCGTCTTGAAAGAGCATCTGGTTTGCCACTTTTAACGCCTGATCTGAATGCAATCCTATAGTCAAACTTTGATAAAAAGAGACTCCAACGAATTTGTCTTTGATTTAAATGTTGGGGTTTCTTAAAATACAATAAGTTCTTGTGGTCTGTTATTACTTGAACAGGAAATTTTGCGCCTTCTAAATGATGCCTCCAAGTTTCAAACGCAGTAATTATAGCAAGAAGTTCTTTATCATATATAGTATAATTGACTTCTGCTTTATTGAGGGATCTAGAATGGAAGGCTACGGGATGCAATAAGTTATCAGTGTCACTAACCTGAGAAAGTATGCATCCGACAGCAAAGTCGCTAGCATCTGTTTCAACGATGAATTCTTTCTCTGGATTATGAAAAATGAGCACTTCATCAGCTTTAAAAGATTCTTTCAATTTATTAAAAGCTTCATTTGCTGATTCATCCCAATTAAATGTAGTATATTTCCTTAAAAGTCGACGAAGAGGTTCCATATTTTTGGCAAAATTATTGATAAACTTTCTATAGAAATTACATAAGCCTAGAAAACTTTGTAATTCCTTTTGATTCTTCGGAATAGGCCAATTCAGAACAGATTTTACCTTATCCTTATCCATAGTGAGACCATCTACAGAAACAGTGAAGCCTAAGAAAGTGGTTTTAGTAACATGGAAGTCACATTTCTCTAATTTAGCATATAATCCATTGTTGATGAGAAGTTGAAGAACGATCCTAACATGTTTAATATGTTCTTCTTCGTTGTTAGAGTAAATAATGATGTCGTCCAGATAGACTTGCACGAAAGAACCAATGATATCACTGAAGATATCTTGTACAAAACGTTGAAAAACCGAGGGAGCATTTCGAAGTCCAAAAGGCATAACGAGATATTCGAAATGTCCTAAAGGGGTTCTAAAAGCAGTAAGATATTCGTGACCTTCTTTAACTCTGATTAGGTTATAAGCGGATCTAAGGTCAAGACGAGTAAATATCTTAGCTCCTTGAAAGGATTCAATCAAGTCATTTATTCTTGGAATTGGGTAGCTATTACGGATTGTGATAGCATTTAATCGGCGATAATCTACACAGAGTCTAAGGGTACCATCGCGTTTCATTACAAATAATATAGGAGCACCTGCTGGTGATTTTGACTTCCTAATGAATTTCTTTTTTAAGTTTTCCTTAATATAATCCTTTAAAGCTTTCAGTTCTTGTACAGTAAGAGAGTATATTGGACCAAAATAAAGTTGTCCACCAGGAATAAGCTCAATAGCAATATCATAGTCACGATGGGGTGGTAAGTTCTCAGCTTGTTTCTTTTCAAATACTATTTTAAGATCCGAATAGTATTTATTAATAATCTCTTCTTTTCCCTGAACGTCAGTGTTTACTTCTTCTGAATCAATCATTGCGGCACATAAATCAGAATCTGAGATATCTGTATCAAAAGCCGAATTTGGTAATACTGAATCTTCTTCTGAATTTTCCAACATTGAAGCAGTAATATTTTTATTTTGATAAAAAAACTTATTACTTTTGGAGGATGGGCAATGTGAGCCACAGTATCTACCAAGGAAGTAGATTCTATTATTTTTATAATCGATGAAAGGATTGTGAACGGATAACCAATCCCTTCCAAGAATACCATTAATGCCCTGAAGAGATAGATTAGCAATGCAGAATTCAAAAGTTTCCTTATGATCCATAAATTTTAATTTAAGGGGCTTAGTAGTTTGCCTGATATTCATACTTTTCCCATTAGGAAGTTGGATGTTGATTTGGGAATTGAGTCCTAACACAGGTAATTTATTAGAATTTGCGAAGTTTTTACAAATAAAACTTCTGGCAGAACCCGAATCAATTAATAGATTTGCCTTAATATTTCTTCCATTAATATCAAGGTAGAAGGTAGTTGTGATTGTTGTTTTAATATTCGGGGTGTAATTTGCTGAAAGTATGTCGTTTTTTGACTTATTTTTTCTGAAATGAGAATGTTTAGAATTCTTTTCTGATTTTAATAAATCGTTTCTCTTCCTATGAAACGACATTTTTCCATTAAATTTATTTTTTTGATTGTGGCGTAGACGACTTTCCAAAAAACACTTCTTATCAATTCCAATAATAATGTTGGTAGCTTCAAAAAGAGTAGATGGCTTTTCGAGTTTATCAAACTCTTCGCGGACTTTGTCAAGTAGACCCTTACCGATTATATCGATTAAAACTTCGTCGGGCCATCCTAAACGTCCAGCCAATCTCCGAAATTCAATAGTATATTCAGCAACATTTCCTAATTGAAGTTGTTTCAATTTCCACAACTTTTCCATGATGACATATTTTTGCTTCCTTTCATTCCCAATATCAAAGTTATCCAGTAAGAGCTTCTTAAACTTACTAAATTCAAGGTTCTTTAGAGTACCATCAGTTAAAAGAGAAAGACCCCATTTTCTGGCGGTACCAGTAAGTTTATTAATAACAAAAGAACTTTTTAGTTCATCCTTTTGAAAAGAATTTGGATGCTCCTTAAAGAAATCTTCACTTTGAATTAAAATTTCTAATATATTTAGTTTATTGCTTTCATTTTCCTTTTGGAGGACACCATTAGGAGAAAAGAAAGCAGGAATGAAGTCAGCAATTGCAGTAATAAGTTTGGATGCATTTTCATCATGGAGATAGGAATTATTAACTTCACTTGAGGAAATTGCTTGTTTATTACTATTGAAATCCATTTTTATGCCTTTAGTATAGATAAAAATAGGATAGAGTTAACAAAATGGACATTTTTATTACACAAAATTAAGAATTATAATAAGGATTTTGATTAATAAATATTTTATAGAATACACTTTAATTTCTTCCTTCCCGTGTTACCGTCATTTGGTTTATCAACCAAAGGGCTGAGGTGTAGGTCTAATGTTACAGCCTACCAGTAACGGTCAACTACGTACTTGGAAATTAAATTAAAATGATTAACAAAATATTATTATAAACTTATCCTTTATTATAAACTTCTGCATAAATACAATATTTAGTATTATTTTAATTAAAATTCAATATCACTTTCTTATGCCTTACAACATTCAAAAACCGGCAAAAGTGATCCATTAAAACATAAAAAAATATTTTATGTTTTCCATAGCAGTTTTATATAATCAAGCATAAAAAAACATAACTGCTATAACCAATTTTGTTTGGGATAAACAAACTGTTAAAACCCATTATTAAAATTAAAACTATATAATTTTACTTCAATACATAATATTGAAGAACCTCGAGGCCTTCGGTGACCAAGAGTTCCTTATTCGCTAGAGCTACATTCGGATAACCTATACTTTCACGTGAAATACTGCATTTCCGTACAGTACAAACCGCTACGGTATAGGAAAAGGAGACCTTTCCTTTATTACTACCTAAAAATGTACTCACCATCCCCAATTAGATGGCTAACTCTATATATGAAGGTATTATTACCTTCTCAGTTTGTTATTTTTAATTTATTTTTTAATGTTTTTATTTATTTCTTTATTTATTTATTATTATTATAGTTTTTTTTTTTTTTTTTTTTTTTTTTTTTTTTTTTAATTATTTTAAATTATTCTTTCTATTCTTAATTATATTATCTAAAATTATTTATTATTCTATACTATTAATTCTAAATTATTAAAATAATTCTAATCTATTATATATTATTATATTTATTCTAAAATTATTTTAATTAAATTATTATAATCTAAAACTATTCTATAATATTAATTTATTATTCTATTATTAACTATTAAAAAAAATTTTTTTTTTTTTTTTTAATATAAATTTTTTTTTTTTTTAATATAATTTTTTTTTTTTTCAATCAAAATTGCTAATAAAAAAAAATTTTTTTTTTTTTTTTTTTTTTTTTTTTTTTTTTTTTTTTTTTTTTTTTTCGTGCCACTCTAGCTATATATTATTATTGTATTCTAATATATATAATTTCAATAGACTAATTCACTAATAAAATTTTCAATGTTACACTATTCTAAAAATTTTTCACATTTTATCTAACCCTAAGCTAATCTAAGAAGAGTTATTATTGTAATAATTCTATTAAGAACTAACTCAAAATAGAATTATTAACTACAACTTAACGACTAATTCATTAAGTTGAGAAAATAAAATAAAATAAATTTTTTTACCTTTAATGTAGAGTTTATTATAAAATTAATTATAATAATAACACAAAATGTAAGAGAAGAATTGTTTGTATAAATTGATCTTAAAAATATGTTTTTGAATAAGATATTTTTATTAATTTATTAAAGTTAAAAATATAAAAATGTTACTATTATAACTATGTTTTTTATAATAATAACTCTTGATTTCTCAAAGAGAACTCAAGAGCCTTATTTATATTTTTTTATGAAAATAAGGTTAAATAAGAAAGGGTTTTCTAATCTTAACAAATCTCTTATCTAGGAAAAGATTAGATAGAAAAACCTAGATAAGTTTTCGATCGATATTCTATCCATATCGATCATCGCATTAATTAAGTAAAACCGATTACTTCTAAAAAGTAATTGGAAAAAATCTTAATTAACCGATTTTCCAATCTAATGATCGAAAATAAAAGAATAAAATAATAAAAGATATTTCGATCATATAATTTATCCTTATATTAAAAATATAAAATTAAATAGTTAATAAAATACAGAATACATTATAAAATACAGAATACATTATAAAATACAGAATAAAATACAATACAAAATACATTAAATACAGTAGAGAATTTAGCATATTGTAAATATATTATTTAAAATTAATTAAATAAATTTTGTTAAATTAATGAATATTTAAAATTAAATTAAATAAATTTAATAAATATTATATGTAATTAAATAAAGTTATAGTTATAATAACTTAACTAAGAAAATATAATTATTTGCTAACAAATAATTATAGATTCTTACAATATAATACAGAATGAACAAATAATACTAATTGTGCTAGAATAATATAAATTATTCTAACCTTATAGATTATTCTATTCTATATAATTGGAACTTTCCAATATTCTTCAAATATTACTAAATAGAAATCTTAAGTTAATAAATCACTAATTAACTTATAATTCCTTTTTGAATTATCGATCCGATTCCATTATAATGTATTAAAAATCTTTAGCCAAGAATATTGTCCTTGCCCACTTAATATATTAATATTATATTTCTTTTGTATTATGTTATATTGAAAATAATCAAATCTATTTAATTAGTTATTAAAATTTTCGTTATCAATTTAAATTTATTTTTAATTACTAAATTTAACTAAACCACAATAAAATATTCTGTATAATCTCTTTATTTTTATTTTATATATATTAGTATTAAACTATTATTAAATAATTAATAATTCAATAATATATAACTACTATTTATAACAATAATATTATTAACTAAAATAATAATTCAATTTCAATTTAAATGTTTTATTTATAAAAATAATTAGTAATTAGTTTATTAAAAAAATAGTTAGGCTTTACAAATTTTAATTTGATAAAAAAATATAAATACATGTAATTTTAGTGAAATAAAATATAATCAATAACTTTCTTTTTATTAAATAAATAATTATATTATTATTTTTTTAAATTTAAATAAATAAATATTGATTTTAAAACAAATTATTTTTTTTTTTATTATTGTAATTTTATTATTTGTGTTAATTATTATTATATTCCTAAAATTATATGAACCATACCATATATTGTGTAAGAAACTCTAATAAAAAGAAATTTTTTTATAAGAGTTTATTTTTTATATTGATTGAGTTTATTATTAAAAAAAAAAATAAAGAAAAATACTTATATTTAAATAGACGAAAATTAGAAAAAGTAGAAGACTCGTATATAAAAATAAGTTTTTAAAACACAAAATTTTATTAAAAAAAATTTTAAACTTTAAATTTTAGGTTATTATTATTTTTAATATTTATCTTTATTAATATTTTTAATAATAATAACTCTTGATTTCTGAAAAAACAGAAATCAATCGTTATTTTATACTTTTTTATTTATTAATTAATCTTATTTTATATTTATTTATTATTATTATTTTTTTTTTATCATTTGTCTGTTTAATTAATTAATTATTATTATTTATTTTTCATGTGTTTATTTAATTAATAATTATTTAATATAATATATTAATTATTTCTTAATTAAGCTATTGTTTGCTAGTCAGCTGTTGTATCTTCAGGAAAAGACTAGCAGAAAAACCTGAAGATTTTCTTAATTGTATTAAATTAGAACGAATTATTTCAAAGAAATTTATTATTTAATTTAATTTAATTATTATTTAATATTATTGTGAAAATAATTTTAGAATATTAAATATTAATTTTAATTTATTTATTATTTAATATTATTGTGGAAATTATTTAGAAGAATTTTAAATTTTAAACATAATTGTATTTGTGAAAATTCTATTATTATTTTTTAATATTTAACATTATTATACTTACGTATTTTAATTTTTTAATTAATAAAATTTATATTTAGATTAATTTGTAATTAATAAAATTTATATTTAGACTAAGAAATATAGAAAATATTTCTATATTTCTTACATTGCTCCCTTTAGAAAAGATTTTTGTGAAAATCTCTATAATTATTTATGTTATTATTAACTTCTATTAATTCCTTCTTTCTTTCCGTATAGGGTTCCAATTGGGAGATATGAAATATCGGGTGGAGATGCATGTTTTCTGGTAATTCCAACCGATAATTCATTCTTCCCCGTTCTTCTAAAATTCTAAAAGGGCCAAGATATTGATTTGACAGCTTTTTAGCAGGCTCATTTGTGAAATAATAACGTTTGAGCCAGACTTTATCGTTAACCTTAAGAATTGGTCCAGAAGATTTTTTATTGTCTCCGAATCTTTTAAAATCTTCCTTAGCCTTAATTAAGTGTTTCTTTAATGAGTCAAAGTGGGCAGCCCAGTCACGAGTAAGAACGGAAGCATTATCTTTTAAGAGGATTGGAGGAGAATCAATGTTGCAACATGGGTTGAATCCATAATTGGCGTAAAAGGGGGATTTACCAATTGATTTATGTAAGGAATTATTGTATGCGATTTCACACAAGGGAAGATAAAAACACCAGTCTGTTTGGGCAGAGGAGCAATAACAACGTAGATATTGTTCGATCACTGAGTTTGCTCGTTCGATTTGTCCATTACTCTGCTGATGGTGGGTTGTCGCAAGGCTCGGTTTAACTCCTAAGGAGTGGCATAAGGAAGTCCAAAATTCGGATGAAAACTGGGATCCATGATCCGAAACAATAACTTTTGGGAACCCGTGATAGCGAAAAACGTTAGCAAGAAGAAGTCTTGCAGTTAATTCAGCTGAAGGTACATCTGAACAAGGGATCAGATGAATCATCTTGGTAAGGTGATCCGAGACAACCATGATACACGTACGATTTTGTGAATTGGGGAGAGAAACAATGAAATCCACACCGATGATTTCCCAAGGTTTGCTGGGAACTGGTAATGGTTGGATTTTCCCGTACGGCTTATGGCGGCGTATTTTGTTCTTCCCACAAACTTCACAAGAGTATACATAATTTTGAACGTCATTACGCATATTTGGCCACCAATAATAGCGCTTTAATTTTTCAAGAGTCTTATTGACACCTTGGTGACCATTAACTGGTGTGTCGTGGAACGACCTTAAGATGTTAGGTTTTAATGGAAAAGGTACAATGATCCTTTTCTGAAAGTGAAGGATTCCTTCAACTATGCTAAAAACAGAAGATTTTAATTGGGAGTCTTTATTTTTTAGTTTTGAGAAAATGTCTCTACAATATTTGTCTTTTTTCTGAGCTTCTATCAATTTGTTAATATTTTCTATAGTAGTACAACAGAAATCTTCTTCTTTTAAAAGAGTTGTCTTGATAGATTTTTTACCATCTTGCAATTCCTTGTAGTCTGGTCTCCTGGAAAGTGCATCTGGTCTGCTGTTTTTTTCTCCAGATCTATATGATATTCTGTAATCAAATTTTGAGAGAAATAAACCCCATCTTATTTGTCTTTGGTTTAAGTGATGAGGTTTTTTGAAATAGAGTAAATTTTTATGATCTGTTATAATTTGAACTGGTAGCTTTGAACCTTCCAAGTGATGTCTCCACACTTCTAATGCGGTTATGACAGCTAAAAGCTCTTTATCATATATAGTATAATTAGATTCAGTTAGGGTCATGGATCTAGAATAAAATGCTACTGGGTGAAGCTGATTATCTTCTTCACTTTTTTGAGACAAGATACATTCAACGGCGAAGTCACTTGCATCTGTTTCTACAATGAATTCTTTATCTGGGTCAGGATGAATAAGGAGTTTGTTACTTTTGAAGGATTCTTTTAACCTAGTAAATGCTTCATCGGCTTTCTCATTCCATATGTACTGATTATCCTTTTTTAATAATTTTCTGAGTGGCTCCATGATTTGAGCAAAGTCTTTTATAAACCTCCTATAGAAATTGCATAAGCCAAGAAAGCTTTGAAGTTCCTTGAGATTTTTTGGAACGGGCCACTCTAGAATAGATTTCAGCTTATCTTCATTCATAATAAGTCCTTTAGAAGAGATTCTGAATCCTAAGAAATTTGTTTCCTGGACATGGAAGTCGCACTTTTCTAATTTTGCGTATAATCCATTTTCTATTAGCCTACTCAATATGAGGGAAACATGACTTGTATGTTCTTTACTACTTTTAGAATAAATAATAATATCATCCAAGTAGATTTGAACAAATCTTCCAATAACATCAGAGAATATATCCTGTACAAAGTGTTGGAAGACTGAAGGTGCATTTCTTAGCCCGAACGGCATTACTAAGTATTCGTAATGTCCTATGGGAGTCCTAAACGCCGTCAAATATTCATGTCCTTCTCGTATTCTTATTAAATTGTATGCTGATCTGAGATCCAGACGTGTAAAAATTACCGCACCCTGGAAGGATTCAATAAGATCATTTATTCTTGGTATAGGGTAACTATTTCTAATAGTAATTGAATTCAACTTGCGATAGTCAACACAAAGTCTTAACGTCCCATCATGTTTTCTTACAAAGAGAACTGGAGCACCAGCGGGTGAATTCGACTTCCGAATAAATCCCTTATTTAAATTTTCATTTATATATTCCTTTAAGGCTTTCATTTCTGTGATGGATAAAGAATATATTGGACCGTAGTATAGTTGACTTCCTGGGATTAAATCTATAGACATGTCATAATTTCTGTGGGGTGGCAATTTGTCGGCTTCTTTTTTCTCAAATGTTTTCTTTAAATTGAAGTAATATTTTTCAACAATTTCTTTTTTTGTTTCAATGCTTTGTTCTTTAGTACGTTCAATAGGGATTTCTTGTAAAGCAGCACAAAGATCTACATCATTTTCTTCATTAAGAAGATTATCGTAGACAATTGTATCGTCAGGGACCATAGAAGCAGTGAAATCTTTAGAATGGAAGATAAATTTATTCCCTTTTGCTGAATCACAATGTTTTGCACAGTACTTTTCTAAGAAGTAAATAGTATTTTTTTCAAAATTTATATAGGGCTTATGTTTGTTAAGCCAATCTCTTCCTAGAATTCCAGTAATTCCTTGGAGTTGTAAACTGGCAATATTAAATTCAAATGTTTCATGGTGATCCATAAAGCTGAGTTTAAGAGGTTTAGTCACTATAAAGTTTTGATTTAAAAAATAGATTATAAGTCAAAAATTATAATAACACTAAATAACACAAAAATGTTTTATAAACAAATAAGTTTTATTATATTTAGATTTTAAAATAATCTTTATTAATTATTAGTGTTATTAACAATAAATCGTTAATAACAATTACATCGATTAAAATACATGAAATTTGGTTAACTATTTATATTTTTATCTTATTACATTTAGAATATATAATTCCTATTGAATTATATTATCTAACTATTTATTTAAAAACAATACTAACCTAAACTAATAATAAATAATTAACTATTACTAAATAAAGAGAATTATAATTAATAACTAAAATAAATATAAACAATTTCAATCGAGCTCATTTATTATTTATTTATTATTTAAATATTATTAATAAATTCTTATTATATTTTCTATTTAAAATTAATATAAAAGTTGTCATAATTATTTAATATGATTTTAGCATAAAATGCCGCAAGTTTCAACATGACTAATTGCATAGTTTCATGTTGTTAATTTATCTTGTAAAAAACCTTAACTCTTATTATTTAAATTAAATTACATAAAAAGAAATGATTTTCAATTACTAGTTTCACAAGAGAAATTTTTAATTTATTAATATGATTGGGAAGAAGTCGAAGTTTTGTTTAAAATTATTTGCAATAATTTTATACACGTGATTTTTAATAGATTTATTTCAATTTTACTTAAATTTATGATTAAATTTAATTAAAATTTATAAAGATATTAATAATATCTTTACAGTCACATACTTAATATTCATAGATTTTCCATTTGGTAGTTGAATGTTAACAGGAGATGGTAGACCAGAATACGGAATCTTATTTATTTTAACGAAATTTTGACAAATGAAACTTCTGGAAGAGCCAGAATCTATTAATAATTTAATTTTAATTTTTTCATTGTTGACTACTAATAAAAAAGTGGAGGTCATCATATTTTTCTTGTTAGGAGTGAAATTTGCTGATAATAGATTATCAATTTTACTTTTCTTATATTTCTGATAATTTTTATTTCTATATTCACTCCTTTTGGATTCGGAGAATTTCCTTTTGTGATAGGTATCCTTAGGACTTTTATCTTTAGACTTTAGGTTGGTTTCCAAATAACATTTCTTATCCAATGTGATAATCAAATTAGTAGCTTCAAATAAGTTAGAAGGCCGTTCGGCTTTATCAAATTCTTTTTGAACTTCTTCTAGGAGTCCTCTTCTTATTAAGTCAATGTAGACTCCATCATTCCATCCAATTCTTTTGGCAAGCCTTCTAAATTCTATAGTATAAAAGGTTGCCTTTCCAAGGGTCCTTTGTCTTAAATTTAATAGTTTTTCAATAAGAGAATACCTCTGTTCTTTGCTATCACCAAAATTGTTGATTAGTAATTCTTTAAATTTCTCATATCCAAGTGTTTGAAGAATCCCTTCTTCCTTAAGAGATAAACCCCATTTTTTTGAAGGACCTTGTAATTTGTGAATTAAAAAAGAACATTTACTTTCTTCAGCAGTAAAAGAATTTGGGTGGTCATGGAAAAAGAGCTCACATTGGCTAATAATTTCTATCATATTCAAGTTATTTTCATTTTCTTTTTCTTGTGTTAGTATGCCATTGGGTGAGAAGAAGGTTGGAATATACTCCGTAATAGTTGAAATTAACTTTGATGTTTCATCCGGCTTATTTTTTGAAATGGAAATGTCATTATTTCCATTGTTTTCTGAAGTACCTGCAATATTAATATTCATTATGAAATAAAAATAAAGTGAATGTATAGAGTATAATATATTTTTTATAAAAATTATAATAATTTTTTTTTTTTTTTTTTTTTTTTTTTTTTTTTTTTTATATTTTATTTTATTTTTAACTATAATTATTATTATATATAAAATTATTATATATAAAGGAAGAGTTATTATTGTAAGAAACTCTAATAAAAAGAAATTTTTTTATAAGAGTTTATTTTTTATATTGATTGAGTTTATTATTAAAAAAAAAATAAAGAAAAATACTTATATTTAAATAGACGAAAATTAGAAAAAGTAGAAGACTCGTATATAAAAATAAGTTTTTAAAACACAAAATTTTATTAAAAAAAATTTTAAACTTTAAATTTTAGGTTATTATTATTTTTAATATTTATCTTTATTAATATTTTTAATAATAATAACTCTTGATTTCTGAAAAAACAGAAATCAATCGTTATTTTATACTTTTTTATTTATTAATTAATCTTATTGTAAAGATTTAATAAAATCTTTAATAAATTAATTATTACATAATTAATTAATGTAATAAAATTACATAAATTTATGATTTACGTATATGAAAATTAATTATAAATTTATGTAAAGTTTTCATAAAGGAAAAATTATTATTTAAATAATTTTGGATAATAACTTAAATCTAAATAATTTATTTAAGTTAGTTAATTTAGTTTAGTTTATTTAAAATAGTTATTCTATTTAACTTAGTTAATTTAGTTTAGTTAGTTTAAAATACTTTAAAATTAATTTCGGAATAGTTTTAAATAGTTAAAATTAGTTTAAATAGTTTACAAAAATAGTTTTGAATTGTAAATATATAAACATTAGTATTAATAATATTTATATAATAAATATATAATAAATGAGTTGTTATTGAATTTAATTATTATTGTAAATAAGTTGAAAGTTTATTAAATTAATTATTGTTTAGTTTAGTTAATTATTATTTAATAAAATTATTAATAAATATTTTGTTTATAACTAAATAGTAATATATGTAAATTAGATAGAAATAATATATTATAATGTAATAATGAAAAAATATAAATACATGTAAATTTCTATAATTAAATCGATGTATTAGTTATTGACTATATGATAGTTAATAACAAAAAAGAGATTTAATTTTTTTAATTAATAAAGATTATTTTATTTAAAAAAACGAATTTTTATTACGTGTTTTTTTATTTTTGTGTTAAAATTTGTTATTTGTAATCTGTTTCTGATAGAACTCTTTACAATAACTAATACCTTTTAAATAAAAAGAAACACGTTACAAATAATAAAACTTTCTACTGATTTAGGACTCTACTTTAGGACTCTACTTTCTACTGATTTAGGACTCTACTTTAGGACTCTACTTTCTACTGATTTAGGACTCTACTTTAGGACTCTACTTTCTACTGATTTAGGACTCTACTTTAGGACTCTACTTTCTACTGATTTAGGACTATACTTTAGGACTCTACTTTCTACTGATTTAGGACTCTACTTTAGGACTCTACTTTCTACTGATTTAGGACTCTACTTTAGGACTCTACTTTCTACTGATTTAGGACTCTACTTTAGGACTCTACTTTCTACTGATTTAGGACTCTACTTTAGGACTCTACTTTCTACTGATTTAGGACTCTACTTTAGGACTCTACTTTCTACTGATTTAGGACTCTATAATTTTGACTTTTAACATAGATTTTTATTGCTCTTAAGCATTGTTAACCCTTACTGATTTTGGACTCTTATTATTGTTGCTATTCAGGTTGAAATATTAATAATAGTTATATTATTCTATATTTTCTTCGTTTACTCGTTCGACACCTTTTCAAGTGGATAGAGTCTGAACGACTTTACGATATTAAATATAGACATATTAATAACTTGTATAATTAATAATAAGAGATCAAAAAAAAAAAAAAAAAAAAAAAATTTAATTATTAACGTCACTTTAACATTAACAATCTGGAAGAACTAAATCGCATATTTCAAAACCTTAATCTTGATGATAACATGGAGGGTCAACAACCAAACCAACTACCGATTCATCCTGCTACTCAACTGAAAATTATTAACGATCCACCGTTATTTTCTGGATCTACAAAGGATCTTGATGGTTTTTTAACTCGAGTGGAATTGGCAATTGAGGTGAATCCTCATAGATTCCCCGATGATAGGAGAAGAGTAATGTTTGTAATCTCCTATTTAACAGGAAAAGCTTTAAATTGGGCTTCATGCCTTAGAAGGAATAACAATCCTGTCTTAGGAAATTATGGAAATTTTATTGCTGAACTTCGTAGAAATTTCGGAGACCCTGATGTAGAAGCTGTTATTGCTAACGGAAAATTGTGTAACATACGCCAATTTAAATATGGACATGTTGTAGAGTATATCTCCGAGTTCCAAAAAATAAGTCAATACTCCGACTTTAATGAACCGGCCAAGATATACATGTTCATAAAAGGTCTCCATTATAAGATGAGAGAAAAACTTGCTATTGTTAATCCAAACCCAGACAATTTGGAAAACTTATTTAGAGAGGCCGTAACGATTGAAAATCTAACAAAAAGAAACGATCTTAGAGAATATTATCTTACTCATCAGGACAGACGGAACTACAACCAAAATGACCCCATGGATGTCGATCTTTACCGAATTAAAAAGGGTCAAACTGCTACTAGATACTTTCCCTCTCACAGAAAAAATTACAATGAGCAAAATAACCCTTTTAGGGAAGAACGAAAAAGAAAGGGCTTATGCTTCATTTGTGGTAAGGCTGGGCATTTACAGTTTAATTGCCCTAACAAGAAAAGACCAAAAAATATAAAACTCATCAATAGAGCATCTGATACAGAAGCAGCTTCAACTTCTTCCTCTGCGCCGACTTCTTCTGTCAGACGAATTAAAAAGATTTGTGAAAATGAAAATGTTTACAGAATTCTTGATATTGTTGAAAAAGAAAATATGTTCTTTAAAGGTAAAACAAATATCCTTGATTTCTACATTAAAACCAACAATTCCGAAGAAACTAAAGTGAAGGTTCTTATTGACTCAGGTTCTGACATTAACTGCATGCATCCTGAATTTGCTAGGGTTAATAAAATCAATTTGATCAATGCTGATAATTCCTTTAAAGTTGCTGGTCTTGGTTATGGTTTATCTACTGTTAAGAAAATGACAGAAAAATGTATCCTCCGTTTTAAGAATCACTTGGAAGTTATTCAATTATACGCCCTTCGTATCCCCGATGTAGATATCATTTTAGGACTCCCTTGGATTGAAAAACATTGCCCTATTAACTACCATGATTCAAAGAAAATCTCTTTCAGTTCAGGATACTGTGCTCGACACTGTAATGTAGGGAAAAGAAATAGAAAAAATAAGAATAAAAAGAAGTTAAATAAAATTTCTACTAAAGGAAAGGAACCATATGAAGAACTTTCCGTAACAAAGGAAAAAAATAATCCTAAGCGTAAGTATTCCTTCGAATCTGATTCCGATATGGATTCTGATGAAGAAATTACGATTAGAGGTCGTCGTACTCGTATTAAAACTTGTAGTGAAAAAGAAGAACTTAATGATGTAAAAAATTTTTGTATAATTAATTATGATAGTGATGTAAATGATAGTTTTATGTTTGATAATGATGATGAAATTTATGAATTTAGTGATAGTAATAATATTAATTTAGATGAATTAAATAAAATTTGTAAAATTGATATTTTATGTAATAATGTAACAAAAAATTGTAATCATAATGATAATTTTAATAAAGATGAAAATAAAAAGTATATTTCTAAAAAGTGTTCTGTGAAAAATTTGTGTTGTATCTGTAATTGTTTAAAAATTAGTAATTTTGAGAATAAATTAAATCAAAAAATTATAGGAATACCTCCTATTTATAACAATTACGCAGAAGTATTCAATGAAAGAAATTGCAACGTACTCCCTCCACATCGTGAATATGATTGTGAAATAAGATTAAAGGATAATTCAAATTTATTTTATGGTCCAATATATCCCTTAACTGAGGCAGAACGAGATGAACTAAAAAAGTATATAAAAGAAAATTTAGAAAAGGGATTCATTAGGAAATCCAAGTCACCCGCTGGTGCACCTGTATTATTTGTTAAAAAGAAAGATGGTTCATTGAGATTATGTGTTGATTATAGAAAATTGAATGAAATGACCATCCGTAATTCTTATCCTCTTCCTTTAATAAGTGAATTATTAGATAGAGTTAAAGGTGCAAAATATTTTACCAAGTTGGACTTAAAGTCTGCCTATAATTTAGTAAGAATTAAAGAAGGTGATGAGTACAAGACTGCATTTCGTACTAGATATGGTCATTTTGAATATTTAGTTATGCCTTTTGGCTTAAAAAATGCTCCAGCCACCTTCCAGCATTTTATAAATGATGTTCTTAGCGATTACTTAGATGATTTTGTTATTTCTTACATTGATGACATATTAATTTATTCGAATAGTTTAGAGAAACATCATGAACACGTTAAAAAGGTGCTTAAAAAATTATTAGAAAATAACTTGTACATTAAATTAGAGAAATGTGAATTCGATGTTACTGAAACCTCTTTCCTTGGTTACATTTTATCAAAAGATGGTTTGAAAGTTGATCCTGAAAAGGTTAAAGCTATCCTAGATTGGCCTGTTCCTTCTAATGTAAAGGAAATACAATCATTTATTGGATTATGTAATTATTATAGAATTTTTATCAAGGATTTTGCTAAGATTGCGCGGCCCTTACATAAACTTACCAGGAAAAATGTTCCATTTCTCTGGGGTTCTGATCAACAAAAATCCTTTGATAAATTAAAAGAACTTTTTACTTCTGCTCCAATTTTAAGAAATCCTGATAGTAACAAACCTTTCATTGTGGAAACTGATGCTTCTAATTTCGCTGTTGGAGCTATACTTTCCCAAGAATTTGATGGTCAGTTACACCCAATTGCTTTTATTTCTACCAGTCTAACCAAATCTCAACTAAATTACCCCATTTATGATAAAGAGCTTCTTGCAATTAAAGTTGCTTTGGAAGAATGGCGTCATTACCTTGAAGGTGCTCGCCATCCATTTACTATTTATACCGATCATAAAAACCTTACTTTTCCTAGGAAGCCTGAGCTACTTTCTCAACGACAAATTCGTTGGTATGAATTTCTTTCTCGTTTCGATTTTAATCTTGTGTATCGTTCTGGTAAAAAATCTGGTAAACCAGATATTTTGTCAAGAAGAAGTGATCATTTATTTGATTGTTCTCGTGATGTTTCTTGTTGTGTTATTAATCGTAACTCATGTGACGAGTCCTTAATTAATTCTATTTTGAAATCTTTAAATAATGATGATCTTTTTATAAAAATTAAATCATTTATTTTAAATAATAGTAATGTTAATCCACCTATTAAATTTATTGATAAGTGTAAAATTGATAAGGAAGGTTTCTTACTTTTTGATAACTTAATTTATGTCCCTCAGAATCTTCGCACAAGAGTTCTTGAAATACACCATGACTCTGTTACTGCTGGTCATTTCGGTGTACGCAAAACATTTGATTTGATTAATCGTAACTTTTGGTGGCCTAAGTTACGTAATGATGTTAAAAAGTTTGTTAAGTCCTGTGAAACTTGCTGCAAAGCTAAAGTTCCAAGACATAAACCCTACGGTCTTTTATCTCCTTTGTCTACCCCCGACAGACCATGGTCAGACATCTCCATGGATTTTATTGTTGAATTACCGAAATCCAAAGATATGACCACTGTCATGACTGTTGTAGATAGATTGACTAAAATGGCACATTTTATTCCTTTACGTTGTCTTCCTACTGCTTCAATTGCTGCCGATTCTTTTATTAACCATATCTTTAGGTTACATGGCTTTCCTGATTCCATTGTTTCGGATAGAGGTACGCAATTTACTTCTGATTTTTGGAATCGTCTTTGCGAATTATTAAACATTAAGTTGTCATTCTCCACTTCGAACCATCCGCAGACTGATGGTCAAACGGAGAGGGTGAACGGAATATTGGAACAATATCTCCGTTGTTTCATAAATGAAAAACAAAATAATTGGGTTGACTTGTTGCCTTTTGCCGAATTTGCTTATAATAATACTCTGCAACAATCAATCAGTCAATCACCATTTTTTGCAAACTATGGATTTAATCCAAAATTTAGTTTAGAAATTCCTTCTTCAGATAGTCCTCATAGAGCTGATGTTAGAGTGAAAGATATAAATGAAAATATTAAATTTTTAAAGGAAAATTTAGAGTCAGCTAAAGAAACTTATAAAAAGTATGCCGATTTCAAAAGATCATCCTCGCCAGATTTTGAAGTTGGTAAAAAAGTTTGGTTACTCAAAGGAAATACAACTAAGAATGTAAAAAGGAAATTAGCAGACCAAATGCTTGGTCCATTTGAAATTGTGAAGAAAGTTAGTTCATTAGCCTACGAACTCAAATTACCAAGTAATATGCGTTGTCACCCTGTTTTCCATGTATCTTTACTGGAACCATTTTATGAAAATGAATTTGCTAATAGAAATAATAGGAAAAGAAAGAATATTAAGTTAACTACCGATACCATAGATAAGATTCCTGAAAGAATTATTGATATGAGGACATATAGAAGAAAAAATCGTTTCCTCGTATCTTGGAAAGGCCTAGATTCTGTTGAAGATTCTTGGATCGATGAAGATCAAATTTACGATAGACAGCTAATTCAAGAGTACTTTCGTAAATCTAAAAGGAATAAACGAAATAATGTGGTTGATGATGGTGATAAAGATTTTAATGAAGAATACATTAGGCATAAATATCAACCATTTATAATTGACATTCCTTCCCGGAGATTGAACTCTATAGTTCGCAGGAGCTCAACTTAAAGGGCGAGAATGTAAAGATTTAATAAAATCTTTAATAAATTAATTATTACATAATTAATTAATGTAATAAAATTACATAAATTTATGATTTACGTATATGAAAATTAATTATAAATTTATGTAAAGTTTTCATAAAGGAAAAATTATTATTTAAATAATTTTGGATAATAACTTAAATCTAAATAATTTATTTAAGTTAGTTAATTTAGTTTAGTTTATTTAAAATAGTTATTCTATTTAACTTAGTTAATTTAGTTTAGTTAGTTTAAAATACTTTAAAATTAATTTCGGAATAGTTTTAAATAGTTAAAATTAGTTTAAATAGTTTACAAAAATAGTTTTGAATTGTAAATATATAAACATTAGTATTAATAATATTTATATAATAAATATATAATAAATGAGTTGTTATTGAATTTAATTATTATTGTAAATAAGTTGAAAGTTTATTAAATTAATTATTGTTTAGTTTAGTTAATTATTATTTAATAAAATTATTAATAAATATTTTGTTTATAACTAAATAGTAATATATGTAAATTAGATAGAAATAATATATTATAATGTAATAATGAAAAAATATAAATACATGTAAATTTCTATAATTAAATCGATGTATTAGTTATTGACTATATGATAGTTAATAACAAAAAAGAGATTTAATTTTTTTAATTAATAAAGATTATTTTATTTAAAAAAACGAATTTTTATTACGTGTTTTTTTATTTTTGTGTTAAAATTTGTTATTTGTAATCTGTTTCTGATAGAACTCTTTACACTTATTTTATATTTATTTATTATTATTATTTTTTTTTTATCATTTGTCTGTTTAATTAATTAATTATTATTATTTATTTTTCATGTGTTTATTTAATTAATAATTATTTAATATAATATATTAATTATTTCTTAATTAAGCTATTGTTTGCTAGTCAGCTGTTGTATCTTCAGGAAAAGACTAGCAGAAAAACCTGAAGATTTTCTTAATTGTATTAAATTAGAACGAATTATTTCAAAGAAATTTATTATTTAATTTAATTTAATTATTATTTAATATTATTGTGAAAATAATTTTAGAATATTAAATATTAATTTTAATTTATTTATTATTTAATATTATTGTGGAAATTATTTAGAAGAATTTTAAATTTTAAACATAATTGTATTTGTGAAAATTCTATTATTATTTTTTAATATTTAACATTATTATACTTACGTATTTTAATTTTTTAATTAATAAAATTTATATTTAGATTAATTTGTAATTAATAAAATTTATATTTAGACTAAGAAATATAGAAAATATTTCTATATTTCTTACATATTGGTAAAGAACGAACATATAATGGATTATTAATTAGAATTTCAACTTACTTTAGAATCCATTATATTATTCTTTGCTTAATATTACTTTACTATATTTTCTATACTAAAATATTTTCTAAATATATTTTTTTTTTATATTTTTATTAAAAGTTTCTAAAATATTATCAATAATTTTATATTTTTATTATTAATATCAATATCTATAATTTAACCTCAAATTTTATTATTTTATTAAAGTGTTTATTATCAATATTAATATTTTATTTTTATTTTCAAATATATTATTATATTATTATTATATTGTATCAATATTAAACTTGTATTCTTTTTAGTATTTTATTTTATTTTTAAATTGATTATTTTATATTTTTATTCCCCACAAATAAAATCAAATCTTAATTGATTAATAATAAATATTAAATATATTATAGTTTTTAAATTTATTTTATATAAAATATAAGAATATTATATTAACATTCTTGATTAAAATAACTTTATTTTTCTGTAAAATCTTTTTAAATTTTGTTTGTTACTTTTCGTATATATTAAATAATTTAGTTTTAGTATATGAAAAATAATATAAAATTATGTAAACAAAATTTATTAAAATAAAAATACTTATGAATTAGTTAATTTAAATTAATATAAAATTTTAATTAATTAGTAATAGTAAATATTTTTTTTTTAAATATGATAATAAAATGTAGAAAGGCTTTACATATTTATTTTTTTTCAAAAAGTATAAATAAGTGAAGTTTTTCAATAATTAAAATGTAGACAGAAAAATATTAAAAATAAATAATTAAATAAAAATTCTAATAAAACCCGAACCATAACATAATTTATGGTGGAGATATTAGAAAAATAAAATTTAATATTATTTATTAATTAAATTATTTAACAAAGCCTTGGATATAGATTTCCGGGCTAAGTTTAACCTACATAGTAATTGGGCTAGTAGGCTCTGGACTGCTGTATTTTATATTGAATACAGTAGCCGTGGTACCCGCGTGGCATGACGCCGTGAAGAGGCAAGCTGCACGTCAGACAGGGTATACTATCAGATTATCCATAAGTTTTGTTAAATAATAATAATAATTAATAATTTAATATTAATATTAATAATAATAAAAGTTATCATAAAAAAAAAAAAAAAAAAAAAAAAAAAAAAAAACTTTGGAAAACTTTAGTTTTTGTAGTAACTTTATTTAATTATAGATTATAGATAAAAAAATAATAATAAAAAAAAAAAATAATAAAAAGTTAACAAATTTACGAAGTTAATATTCGAGTAAGACAGTGTTAGCTTGCAGGATATTAATTTCATAAACTCTTATTTACAATTTTGCAAGGTTTTGTAGATTGTAAACGCGAGTATCTCAAGGAACAAATCCTTGACAATTAGGCAAATACGCCCTAGAACTATAAAACCTTCACGCTGAAGGCAACTACACACTTCAACAGGTGATAGTTTGTTCACTCGCGCAGAAAATAAGAGGTGGGTCAGGTTCGATCCCTGATAAAACCCTGGTCATTCTTGCGAAGTGACGTTAAAATATATAGTTTTTTTTTATTTTTATTTTAGGCTTTTATAAATATGTTCGCCTATTATTATTATTATTATTATTATTATTATTATTTTTGCAATAAAATAAAAATATATATATATTTTTTCCTTTTATTAAAATAATAAATATTTCATTAATAAATTTTTTTTAATAAATAATAAATTAAATTTTTCTTTAGTGTAGAACAAACTTTTAAAAAAAAAAAAAAAAAAAAAAAAAATTTTTTTTTTAACCAATAGTATTATCATAGATATAGATTTATATATGTAAAAAAAAAAAAAAAAAAAAAAAAAAAAAAAAATTTTTAATTAATGATAAATATTAAAATAATAAGCAAAAAAAAATTTTTTTTTTTTTGTAGTACAAATTTTTAATTTTTTTTTAAATAAGAATAAATTTTATAAATAAATTTTTTTTTTTATATTAATAATTCTAAATAATAAATTGTAATTTTTTTTTTATGTTTATCAGTTTATTTTATTTTTTTTAATATATACATGTACAATATATATATATAGAATATATAAAATTAGATTATTATTATTATTATTTTTCAAATAAGTGTATTATTTTTATGATTTTATATAATTAAATTTTTTTTTTTTCGAAATTTTTATAATTGAAATTTTTTTTTGTGTGTGTTAAATTTTCTATTATTCGTTATATAATTAATTAAATTTTAATTAAAAAGAAAAATATAAATAAGCTGTCTTACAACTCTCTACGCGGGATAGTTGAACACCCACACATAATACTTTATTGTTTTGATCTTGTTGATACTGGGAAGGATACGTTATTATCTTCTTTATTACTAGCAATAAGTTAGCCAAATTAAAAAGAATTTAATATTGCTACCTTCTTTTTATTAAGTTTCTTAATAATTAACAATCGACATTATCAACTTATCAATAAAGAGCTAAGGGGACTTATTGTAAGAAGGGTTAACAAGCTATATATTTGATGGTTCAACACTATATAGTTTGGCTTGTATTTTAACTTTTTATTTAATATTTCATTAAATGTTATAACAAAGAATTAATAGAATAATAAATATATACAAAAAAGAAATAAAAATAAAAATAAATATACATTATTATTATTATTTAAGTATTTATACAATTTGCTTTATGTTATATTAATTATTTTAATAAAGGAAATAAATATATTAAATAAAATTAAATAAAGAAGTTATTACTACAAATAAATTTAAAAAAAAAAAGATTAAGATATACATATTTTGTGTATTAATGCTTAAGAGAATATAATAAACATTAAAATTCATAATAAAAAGCTTCAGATTTTCAAATTGCGTTTTTGAGTCTGAATTTATTTTTTTTTTAGTTTCAGATTTTCGAAGGGTGTTTTCGAGTCTGAATTAATTTATCAGATTTTCAGAGAGAGATTCTGAGTCTGAATTATTATTGGAATAAAGAATTGGATTGTCAGAGGGTTTTTTGAGTCCATAATTATATTATTATAAAACAAAGATAAATTTATTTTTTTTTTTTTGTTATTAAATATATTTTTAAAGTAAACATATTTTTAAATTGGATATCATAGCATTAATACCATTTTTAAATTTTCAAATGGCTGAAAATAAAATCAATTTTAAAGAATTAAAAAAAGAATTAAAAGATATCGAGAAAATTTCAAAGGAAAATCTCGATATCAAATCTTGGGAATCAGAAATCCGATTATGGATAAAACTTGAGGAAGTTACTGATCCCAAAAAGATTTTTACCGCCTGCTTACTCACGTCTATTGGAGAGCCTCGCGAAGTTATCCAGGATTTAATTGAAAGTTACAGTACCGATTCTGAATCAGAAAGTGAGGACGAAGAAGAAGAAGAATCTGATTCAGAAGAAAAGAAAAAAGATGAATATCCTTCCTTAAAGGAAATTGTAGAAGCAATAGAAACTTTTTATGGTCTTAAAGAAGACCAGAATATGTTACTTCGTGAGCTCCGTGCTTTAAGAATTAAAAGAAATGAGCGAGTAAAAGACTTTAATACTCGTTTCCGATCCATATATTTGAAATTAGATAAGAAAAGAAAGAAGCGAGTCAGTGTTCTCGATTATATTGATGCTCTTAGGAACAATGAAGAAGCTTGGAAAAAGGTCTCCCTTAAGGATGACATTTCTTTAAATCGGGCGTTTGACATTGCCGAAAAAGTTGATAGAGTAATGAATTTGAGACCCTCAAAAGAGTACTCAACTGAAATTGTCAACCCAAGAATAAATATCAGGAATAATTATCAAAACAACAGAAAGGTAGTAAGAGAGAATTATGAAGTTAGAAGCCCAAAAGGAAATAAAGATTACGAATTGGAGGACTTAACAAAAAAAATGAAAAATCTTACCATTAAAGCCTGTTTTTATTGTAGCGATCCAGGACATTTGCAGTATAATTGTCCTAAGTTAAATGCAATTATTCAAGAAAATAAGAAACGGTTATATAGTGGATCTTTAAACCACTAAAAGGGAGAGGAAGCACTCCCTATAAAAATAAAATAGCTTCATTACAATACAAATCCATTCCTAGTAGTACAAATGATTATAATAAGGAAGAAAAAGAAGATGCTTCCTATACTAATGAAACTCACAAAGAATCCGATAATGAGAATGATGTAGAATTTATAGTTAGTGCGACAAAAAGGAAGTTGACGACTAACGATGAAACTAGTGAAAATAATGAAAAGAGACAACGTAAAAGTCTCAAAGATAATCCTACCCCTATAACAACTCCTGCAATAAGAAAGATAAAAGAGAAGGAAATAGAAAATAGAATAATTGTTAAAAATAAAAATCAACTACATCCTTCGATAATGGCGCAGCCTAATATAAATATTGAGAAAGCCAAAGAAAAACAAATTCGGAATAAAGAAAGAGCTAACTTTGGAAATAATAAGGGAAAAAGGAAGGAAAGGGAGGATAATATTACTATAAGAGAAAAGCAAAGTCTGGATTCTTCAAAACAAAGAAATAGCATCAGTACTACTAGTGATAAAATGCATCAAGGATTAAATAAATTAATCGATAATGAAAACGATAAAATTATTAAAACAAAACAAATCAATGAAATGGAAGTTATTGAAGTTCCTGAAAAGCTTAATGACGAAGGTCATGAGAATATTACATTACAGAAGCTCATAGATTTTCAAGAGCCTAAAGAAAAAGCAACAATTAGTAGAACGCTTAGGAACATCAAGATGTGTAAGGATCAGGAAGAATATGATGTTTTACAAGATTTGAATGAAACCAAGTGTAATATTAGTTTCGGTCAGCTCCTCAATGTTTCTCCAAAAGTCAGAAGTCAAGTAAGTCAAGGATTAAAATTAGAAAAACCTGAAAAGAAAATAATAGGTGCATTAAACAATACTATTGCTGCTGCTACTTTGGTAAATAATATTGATCACTCTTATATTAGCAAAAGTAAGGAAACCTCAGAAGAAGATATTGCCATGGTTGATGTAACAGTAGATGAAATTCCTGGTAAAGCACTAAATGATTCTTGTAGCAATCTCAATGTTATCACAAAAAATTTTTATGAGAAATTACCTGGAAATTATGAAGAAGTAGGTATTAGTCGTGGAAGGATACGTTTAGCGACTAAGAATGATGAGTATTCGGAAGGAATTATTGTACGAATACCTGTTAAGATTAATGATTATAAAATGATAGTAGATTTTCGTATAATTGATGATGATGACCCATTTTATGATTTGTTGATTAATTTTCAAACTCAAGTAGAACACAATCTTTTTATCCATCCTATAAGATATAGTTTATGTCAATTTAATTCTTAAGGACTAATCGACGTTATAGCTCCTATTAATAATAATTTCCAAGAAGAAGAAAAATTAGTATGTATAGTAAGGAAAATACTTGAAGATGAAGACATAACTAATGAATTAAAGAAACTTGAAGGTCTATCTCCGCAAGAGTATATCCATGATGAAAAATTTTTAGCAAGTCTTTGTAAAGATTATAAAGATGTAATAGTAAAATTACTTGAAGTAAACTTGGACATTATAGCGACATCTTCTGAAGAATTAACACCGTCAGACTTGGCCCCTCATAAAATTAACTTGAAAGCGAACGCAAAACCTGTTAAACAAAGATGTTACAGAGTAACCAAATTTAAATCTGATATTATTAAAGAAGAACTAATTAAACTTATTAAGAAAAAGCTAGTTGTACCATCATATTCAGAATGGTCTTCACCTGTTGTTGTGGTCCCAAAGGCTAATGGAAAATGGAGATTGTGTGTGGACTACCGCAAGGTGAATGATCTAACCGAAAAAGACTCTTATGCTCTTCCTTATATTGACGAGATATTTGACAGTCTAGATGGTGCCAAAATCTTTACTACTATGGATCTATACTCAGGTTACCATCAAATCCTAATGGACGAAGAAAGTGTTGAAATAACCAGTTTTACAACCAAATTTGGCAACTACCAATTCAAAGTTATGCCTTTTGGATTAACTGGAGCTCCGGCTACCTTCCAACGGGAAATGAATAGAATTTTATTTCCTTTAATTGGAAAATGTGTTTTCAACTTTATTGATGATATACTTATATATTCAAAAACTGTCGAAGAACATATCCAACACATAAAACAAGTATTAGCAATCTTCAAGGAACATAAATTAAAAATTAATATTGAAAAATGTCACTTTATGCAAACGGAAGTTGAAGTTCTTGGTCACAAGATTTCTACTAAGGGTCTTAGTCCTCAAAATAGTAAAATTGAAGCAATTAAAGCCTGGAAAGAACCCACGAATATACATGAGTTAAGATCATTCTTAGGTGCTGTAGGATATTATAGGAACTTTATAAATGAATATGCTCAAACCTCAGCTCCTCTTTGTAAGCTTTTAAGAAAAGGCGTAAAATATAAATGGAATAATGAACAAAAACAAAGTTTTACCAAATTAAAAGAAAAATTAATTAATGCTCCTTTTTTAAAATATCCTGATTTTTCCAAAGAATTCATTATTCGAACAGATGCATCATATGAAGGTATTGGTGGAGTTTTATTGCAGAAAGACGAATCGGAAATAGAACACCCGATTCATTTCATTAGCTGTAGCTTAACCAAAGCAGAAAAGAATTATGGAATACCCGATTTTGAAGGAACGGCTTTATATTATTGTATTACTAAATTAAAACCTTATATTATGGGAAGCCCCTTTAGAACCATAGTTTTTACAGATCACAAACCTCTACTAGGTTTATTTAATAATAAGGAACCGAATAATGCACGTGGTGTTTGACTGCAAGTATGCTAAAAGTGGATATTCGCTATGAGCAAGGTAAAAAGAATGTAGTAGCCGACGCTTTATCTAGAATGAAGAACGATAAAGAACAAAAGGTATTAGCTATAAAAACGAATAAAGATGATGAAAATGATTCACTTTCTAAAGTAATTAAAGAATTTATTGAAGAAAAATTTACAAAGATTGATGGTATAGATTATTTTATAGATGGAAATAATTATAGAAAACTTGTTACCGAAACAAATGAAAAACTAAAATTAATTCTCGAAGCACATCATGTTGGTCATGAAGGTTATTATAAAACATATCAAAGACTTAGAAAAAGTTACTACTGGAATGATATGGTCAACGATATAAAACGGATAATTTCAAAATGCGAAAAATGTCAGTTAAATCGCCCTCAGCCATATCCAGAACCAACCGAAAACATTCCAACAGAAGTTGAAGGCCCTTTTACTCATCTTGGACTTGATATTATTGGTCCCTTAATAAAGACTGGTAATAAAAACCAATATATCATTGTTGCGGTGGATTATTTCACAAAGTGGGTGGAGGCTGAACCTACTGAAAATATTACATCTAAGGACATTATTAAGTTTTTAATAAATGTTTTCGCTAGACATGGAGTTCCTCAAGTCATTACAACGGATAATGGCGTTCAATTCACATCGGATATGACTAAAATATTCCTGGACTTATATGATGTTTATGTAAAATTTACCACTACCTATCACCCAGAAAGTAATGGATTGGTTGAAAATAGGAATAAAGAAATTGGTAAATTATTGAGATTACTTGGTGAAGAAAATAAAGACTGGGATGAGGTATTACCTTCAGCCTTGTGGGCCCTTAGAACTACAAAGAATTCTGTAACCAAACATTCTAGCTTCGAATTAGTTTACGGTCGTGAGGATCAACAGCCTTTCGAAATTGCTGCTAGACCTACACAAGGAGTGAATAAATCTTCAGATGAAATTCTTTTAGAAAAATTTATCTCACATTATAGGTGGACCATGGAAGCAGCTGAAAATGTAAAGAACGCAAGTAAATATTGGGCCAATCGAAGAGAAGAAAAAAATAGCATGAAAAATTCCAAAAACATAAGAATCGGTGATTTAGTTCTTGTTCGAAATTTTAGTCGTTCTAAATTAGAACCTTATTTTGTCGGTCCTTTAAAAGTAATAAAAAAACAATTTAATACCGTAACACTTGCGGACCCAAATACTATGATTCAAATGAATCGTAATGTTCATTTGAAAAATATAGTAAAGTATAACTCAGCTATAGATTAGCTTGAGTCTTAGTGGGGGCATCTTGGTAAAGAACGAACATATAATGGATTATTAATTAGAATTTCAACTTACTTTAGAATCCATTATATTATTCTTTACTTAATATTACTTTACTATATTTTCTATACTAAAATATTTTCTAAATATATTTTTTTTTTATATTTTTATTAAAAGTTTCTAAAATATTATCAATAATTTTATATTTTTATTATTAATATCAATATCTATAATTTAACCTCAAATTTTATTATTTTATTAAAGTGTTTATTATCAATATTAATATTTTATTTTTATTTTCAAATATATTATTATATTATTATTATATCGTATCAATATTAAACTTGTATTCTTTTTAGTATTTTATTTTATTTTTAAATTGATTATTTTATATTTTTATTCCCCACAAATAAAATCAAATCTTAATTGATTAATAATAAATATTAAATATATTATAGTTTTTAAATTTATTTTATATAAAATATAAGAATATTATATTAACATTCTTGATTAAAATAACTTTATTTTTCTGTAAAATCTTTTTAAATTTTGTTTGTTACTTTTCGTATATATTAAATAATTTAGTTTTAGTATATGAAAAATAATATAAAATTATGTAAACAAAATTTATTAAAATAAAAATACTTATGAATTAGTTAATTTAAATTAATATAAAATTTTAATTAATTAGTAATAGTAAATATTTTTTTTTTAAATATGATAATAAAATGTAGAAAGGCTTTACATATTTATTTTTTTTCAAAAAGTATAAATAAGTGAAGTTTTTCAATAATTAAAATGTAGACAGAAAAATATTAAAAATAAATAATTAAATAAAAATTCTAACAAAACCCGAACCATAACAATATTTTATAAATAACTTTTTAATAATATTAATAAAATTATATTGTAATTTATTTATGTATAATATATTCCTTTTATTATTAAATAATCTTTCCATTAAATATTTTATTATTATTATTATTATTATTATTATTATATTTTTTTTTTTTTTTTTTTTTTTTTTTTTTTTTTTTTTTTTTTTTGTCATAAATATATATATATCTAATTGTGTAAATAATTTCCTACATATTAATATTTATATTTTTTATATAATTGTAAAAAGAATTAAGAATAAGATTAATTACAATGACATTTATCGTTATTAATATTATTAATTAATTCAATTTTTCTAAATATATATACGTATATATATATATATATTTTATTTTAATTAAATTTAATCTCTTTTAGCTTTAAAGTTTATTAAACGATTACGAACTTCTGCTAAAATTTCATTTTGCTTCTTTGGACCTTCAGCAAGTTGTCTTATACAAAGAACATGTCTATTTAAAAGATCAAATTTTTCACTAATAATTTCAGTATCTTTTTCTTCACCGGTTTTCAACTTTTTCTTTTCTGGTTCAGAAGTATCTTGATATGGTTCCCAACCAACAACTACACCACCAGCCTCTCTTAAAATACAAGTTGCAGCAGCAACATCCCAAGCATGAATACCAATTTCATAATAAATGTCACAAGAACCACGAGCAACATAACACATGTTCATAGCAGCTGAACCGAAAGAACGAATACCATGAACCGGGTATGAAATAATTTGATGAATGGTATCGAGCTTAGCTTTAATGGATTCTTCACTACGGTTAGCACCATATTCAGTGATAATTAATGATTTTTCAAGAGTTTCAAGTGGTTGAATTGGACGAATAGTTGGTAAAGGTTTATCATTTAAGAAAGCACCACCATTTTTACTGGCAGTATATAAATCATTTAAAATTGGATTAAAAATAACACCAATAACAGGTTCCTTCTTAATAAGTAAACTAATGGAAATACAAATAAAAGGTAAACCATGAACAAAATTGGTGGTTCCATCAATTGGGTCAATACACCAAGTTGGCTCATTAGTTAAATTACAACTGGCGTTATTATTAGCAGCTGTGGTTTCTTCACCGATAAAAGAATGGGTTGGAAAAACTTTATTTAAATGAGATTTTACCATTTTTTCAACATATTGGTCAGTCACAGTAACAAGATCTGAAGAATTGTTTTGTTTAATATCTAAATGATCACTTATAAATTGTCTGTTTTCGAAAGCTTCTTTAATAGTCTTTCCAGCAACTTTAGCAATTTTTATTGCTTCGTCTAAATATTGCTTATATTCTGACATCCTTTATTTGATAATAATTATATTGATTAAATTTTTTAAAATCAATTTTGTTTATTAAAATAATTGTTATTAGTATATTGTTTATTAACAAAATTTCGAATTCAATAGCCATTGTAATAATAAATAATAAAAGATATAAAGTATATATATATATATAAAAAAAGAAAAGAAAATTAGTAAAATAGTTAAAATAGTTATATTTTATATATAATTCTTTCATTTTTTTTATTTTATAACATTTTTCTTATTAAATAAATATTGAATTATATTATGTATACAATAAAAATATTTTATGTTATAATAAATAATTAAATACGATACTTCTCCATACTTTACTTTAAATTAATTATTAACAAATTTTATTTAATTTTGCAAAACAAAAAATAAATATTGTATATATAAATTTTTTTTTTTATTTATGCCCTTAATTTTTTTTTTTCTTCGTATAATTTAATAAACGATAATCAAAAAAAAAAAAAAAAAAAAAAAGTATATATATATATGTTTTTTTTTTTTTTTTTTTGACCAATAACTTTTATTTAATTTTCTAACTGTTATATAATTATATTTCTATAATAGTTTTAACCATTCTTTATAATGTATCTTATATATATTAAAATAATATTAAAGTTTAAAAGATTTTTAATAAAACTAAATTATAAAATATATTTTTATTGTATTGTCAAATAAGTATATTTAAATATATATATAATTTATATTCTATTAGATATATCTTATAAAATTTAATTTAATAAATATGTAGTACAGAAATATAAGGCGGTAAAAATTAAAAATAAAATAATATTTATATTTTTATAATAAAAAATATATAAAGTATCAAAGTTGTGGCTTAAAAATAAAAATATATCATGATCTTTAAAAAAAAATCTTAATAATCATGATCATAATTATTATTCCACAAAAATACATTTCACATGAAAACCACAATAACAAGAATTTTTTTTTTAATATAATTATAATAACAATTACATTAATAATAATTTATTATAATTGTTTTATTTATCATATTGAAATTATATTAAAATTATTTTTTTTTAAATTATATTCTAATTATGATTTTCGAATATATATTATAATTATTAATATTAAATGATAAAATTGAATAAAAAAAAAAAGTTAATGATTATTTAAGAAATATATCATAAAAGGAAAATAAATACTTTAATATCAAAGATTAATATTTTTTATAGATAAATTAAAAATAATGTTAAATAGCTCTATTATATATAAATATAAATTATAAATAATTTAGGTTAAATGAAATATATATATAAATATATATTATTTCAAAAAAAGATTTAATAAAAACATTTTTTAAAGGGTATTTAAATATATCAAGAAAAAAAAACATCTTTTTTTCTTTTTTAATAATTTTAATGATGCTTTCTCTTTTTTCCTTTGCCCTTCTTTTTACTACCATTTCTTGCTCTTCTTAAACTATCATCTGTACTTTCAATACGACCAAAACTTTTAGAAGATGGATCACGAGTATTTCTATGTAAAATCTCAGCTTTACTTATTGTTAGAACACCATTTTTATAATGTCCAACTTGACCATGAATTCCTCTATCTCTTTTAATTGGACCTTTGTTGTCAAGTTTCCATTTATTCTTTATAGATGGATCATATAAACCCATATCTTTAGCATTTTGTAAATCTTTTGCATTTTTCATTATTTGACTTTGTTTTACTATTAATCTTTGTTTAAAAGGCATTTTTGGTGCTTTAGATTCCTATTTAATAAATTAAATACAATAACATAAATTTTATTATATATATAGAATAATACAAATAAATAATATTAATTTTTATTTATTTATTTTCTTTATTTTTATTTTTTAATTACTTTTTATTTTTTTATTTTTTTTATTTTTTTATTTTATTTATTTATTTATTATTATTATTTTTTTTTTTTTTGTTCTTCTTTATTTTATTATTATTATTTTATTATTATTATTTTATTTTTATTTTTATATTTATTTGTTAAAAATGTATACTTATTATTTTTTAAAAATCAATGTATTTATTTTATTACAATACCTTTATACCTAACTCTACTAATTTTCTCTTTTTATATCTTCTTAAATCTTCACCAGTTAATTCTTGAGCAGCTATTTAATATATGTTTTATGAATTAAACTACTTTAATAAAGGAATAATAGTTTGTATATATTTTATATTGTTATAATATCACTAAAATACTATTATTATTATTACTAGTACTACTATTACAAATAATAACAATAATAATAATAATAATAATAATAATAATAATAATAATAATAATAATAATAATAATGATAATTAACTTAGACATTTATATACCATAATTTTCAACTAATTTTGTAGCTTCCAAAATATTCATTAATTCTTGGTCATTCATATCATCTTCTCTAAATAATATGTAATTATAAATAGATAAATATTTGAATTAATAAATATATTATATAAAACATTTACAGAAAAAAAAATATATATTTAAATATTAAAATTATTAATTATAATATTGTTACGACAATTTGATTAATAATATTTTGAATTGATATTTACTTATCCTGATCAATTTCTTCTTGAGTTCTTTTTTGTTGTACAACTTTTTTCTTTGCATTAATATCCATTACTTTTGAAGACTTTTATTATTCAGTGAAAAGAAAAAAATAAAGAACATGATAATAATAATTATAATTATGATTATATTTATAATAATAATGATAATAATAATTATAGTAATAATAATAATAATAATAATGATAATAATTGTAGTAGTAAAAATAATAATAAAATTTATTAATATATAAATATTAATCAATGAGTTTATAAAAGTTACATATTTATTTAAATTTAATGATAATCATTTATAGATATTTACCATAAATTGTTTCCAATCTTGTTTTGACTTTTTTGTTGTACTTCTAATACCCGTGTCATTGAAAACTACAACTTCAGGTTGTTTAACAGTTTCAACTTTTTTTGTGGTTGCATGAGAAATTGGTATAATGTCTATTATTAAAGAGAAAAATAATAAAAGAAAAAATCAATAAAGATAAAGATAACAATAAAAACTGCTTGAATTATTTTATAGTTTTATCTAATTTATATTTAATATTCTTAAATAAATAAATAATATTTTTAAATAAATAAATAACTAAAAAGGAATTTCAAATCTGAGTAACAACTATTAATTCATTAGTTCTTTTAATAATAATGTTTTTAATTACTATTTAATTAATATAAACCTTCAATATTATCTCCTTTAATGTTTAATGGTATTAAATTCTCATTTTCATGAGTTTCTTTATGCTTAAAGCCTTTTTTACTAAGTAAAGCTTCCAATTTTAAATCTTCTTCATCTTCTTCTGTCCACGTATCTAACTTATGTTTCATTTTGAATATGGAATTACAAGATAAATATATATATAATTTGTATTTATATATAATATATTTATTTATTTTATATAATAAATGGGAAATGTATATCTTATAAATAATCTATAATGCGAGTTATCTTTATAAGTCAAAAAATGCTTCACAAATGGTAAACCCAAAATAAATATAATTTATAATAAATTAAAATATAATTACTAAAAAAAAAAAAAAAAAATATATATATATATATATATATGAATTTAGTAAATTTATATTATAATAATAATAATAATTAATTATTTATTATTTATTATTTTTAATTATAAGCTTTGTTTTTTTTAAAAAAATTTTTCAAAAATTGTGATTGGTTATATTCATGGTTTTTTTATTATTCTTTTATTATTATTTTAATTCTCCATAGTATAATGATATTAATATAATGATAATTAATAAAAATCTTTTTATATTACAAAATATTTTAAATATTAATATTTTAATATTATTTTTTTTATAATATTAAGAAAAATAATTTAATTTCTAAATATAATTAAAACATATTACTCTTTAGAGATGTTCCACATTTATTTTGGGCTTATTTATAAAATCTGAGTTTAGTTAATATAATTGGTTCAAGAATCTTAGTAATCAAATAGTCCCAATTCAAACTATGATTAATATATACTAAAGTTAAATCAATATTACATTAAAATGATCTTTTAGAAGTGTAATACCTAATATCTTTCGTTTTATAGTGAATTGGCTTTTGAAATAGAAATAAATAAATAAATAAAAGAAATCAAAGGTTTAAAAATATTTTTTTTAAAGCAGAGTTCATTTATATACCATTATATAAATATCTTAGACTTCTTTTTTTTTTTTTTTTATTATTTATTAACAACACAAAAAAAAGATAGAAATATAAAAAAATAGTAAAAAAGAAAATGAATATTTATTTGCAAAGAATCTACTAATAAAAGTTTTAATGAAGACTAGCTGGTTCGAAAGATTGAATTGAAATATATTTTTCCTTTTTTCTATAATTACTCTAATCTTTAATATTTCAGTTAGAAATATATACATATATATCTTTTGAAATGATTTTTATTTTAAAAATACTAAAAATTTTAATTCTTATACATTTATAATATATAATATATATGTTTTATTTTTAATTATTATAAAATATATATTAAAATAAAACATTATAATATATAATTAATATATAATATATATGTTTTATTTTTAATTATTATAAAATATATATTAAAATAAAACATTATAATATATAATATATATGTTTTATTTTTAATTATTATAAAATATATATTAAAATAAAACATTATAATATATAATATATATGTTTTATTTTTAATTATTATAAAATATATATTAAAATAAAACATTATAATATTATTAAATATTATAATTAATAATAAAAAATATATATATATTTATAAAAATAATTTATAATAATATTTAAATAAAAATGATAATTATAAGAATAAGAGTAAGAATAATTATAAAATATAAAATAATGTGTAATATTATAAATTAAAAATTAAACATATTAATGTAGTATACTAATAAATAAATATTGAAAACAACATAATTAAATTTAATAATTTGTTAAAATAATAAATACTAACTAAAATACTAGTTTTTTTTTTTTTTTTTTTTTTTTTTTTTTTTTTTTTTTTTTTTTTTTTTTTTTTTTTACTTTAATAAAAAATAAAAATAAAAAAATTAATTGGTTGATTGAGAATCAATTTTTCTCTCAAGACTAGTGTGAACTTTTTTTATTTTTAACTTCGGATGATAAAGATGAAATAATAACTTTACTATGATCATTATTATTAAGATTAATTCTTTCATGCCTTTTTAAAGCATCCATTCTTGAATAAGATTTTCCACAAATCTCACAATGAAATGGTTTTTCACCAGAATGAATCCTTTGATGTCTTGTTAAGTCATGTTTTCTTGAGAAAACCTGATCACAAACATTACATTTAAACTCTTTCTTATTAAAATGTGCTTTTTGATGAATAACTAAATTATTTAATCGAGAAAATGTCTTATTACAGAATTTACATGAAAATTTTAAAGTACAGGTATGACATAAAATTTTAGGACCTTTTTTAGGAACTTTATTTGGATCATTATTTGGTGGATAAATCATAGGAGTAGTATAAGAAGTAGAAATTGTGGATTGATTAGCTTTTTCTCTCAAATTGAAAAAACTTTCTTGATTATTTACACTATTAAATGAAAAGGATGATGAATTATCATTCAATTTAAATTCTGAAATTTGACTCATTCTATCGGTTACTTCAGAGGTTTTTGAATTAATCACTGATTTCTCATAAACTGATTTTTTATTAGTTTTAGCTTTTTTTACTTTATTTATTTTTTTATTACCAATTATTATTTCCTTAAGTTTTTTCAAATTAGAAATACTGCCTTTACCATTCATATAGCAAAAATCATTTTTACTATTTTCTTTTTTAATCAGTTCATTGCTACTCTGTATATTATTATTTGATAATAAAGCTTCATTGAATTTATTATCATATGATAAATAATGTTTATTATTAAAGATTTTATTTTGTGTTTTTTTAGTATCATTACTATCATTATACACAAAATTTTTAATGCTTTGGTATTTATTTGAATAATTAATTCCATGGTTAGTATAATAATTATTAGTTTCTGTACTGTTATTGCTTATTTTATAATACAAATTATCATTGCTTGTATTCATGACACTTTGATTATTATTATTATTATTATTATTATTATTATTATTAAAATTATAATTTAAAATATTATTATTATTATTATTATTATTATTATTATTATTAAAATTATAATTTAAAATATTATTATTATCATTATTATTATTATTATTATTATTAAAATTATAATTTAAAATATTATTATTATTATTATTATTATTATTATTATTATTATTACTATTATAAATTTTATATGATATAGAAGAATGATGATCTTCTGAATTTAGCATTATTGAAATTGAAGAATTAATTTGAGTATTACTTGTGTTTATTAGTAGTGAATCATTATTATAATTATTCATAAGACTCTTTGAGTAAACCACTGATTCATCGTTATTTTTAAATTGATTATAATTTGGAACAGTATTTGAAATATTACCTTTGATATATGATCTTTCTTCATTCATATTATTATCATTTCCATTATCATTATTATAATTATTATAATAATAATTATCGTCTTTATTAACATTTATTTTACATCTATATATTTCCAGATTACTTTTTTTATTGTGGAAATCATTAGAATTTGACAAATCGTATTGGTCATTATTAAAAGTATCTATAATAATTACATTATAAGTATAATTAATATATTCGTTGGTTATTAATAAATTTAATTATATAAATTTATATATATATATATAATTTTAAAAAATAAATAACGAAAGCAATATTTAGTATTTACCTGTTTTATTAATATATTTCTGATGGAGAATATTGGCATTATGAAATGAATAATTTTCATTTGTAATATCACTTTTAATAAATTGTCTGACAATTTTTGATGAATGTCCTTTTATTTTAAATTGAGATTCATCATTAATATAAAATGGTGATTCTTCTGAGTTGTGTTCATTAACTGTGGATATGCATCGATTATATGAGTTATCACTGTAATTAGTATAAGGCATATTACATTGCTTATTAATGGCCGATGATGATATATTTGAAATATTTGGAGAATGATTTAACTTTTTTGAACAAGGTGATGATATTGTTGAAGAGATAGAAGTATTTAATAAAGTTGTAATAGATAATGATGAAGTTGTTGGTGCAGTTAGAGCTGGTAATGTTCTTGATGAATCTATAAATGGTAAATTTTCATTCCAGAAAGTATTTTTTTCTTCTTTTTCTTGTTGATAATTTTCACTATTTCCTGTTGTATTTTCATTTAAATTATTATTAACAATGGTATGTAATGACATAGCATTAAAAGAAACCTTTTTGGATTCTTTATTAAATGAATCACTATTAGCATTAGTATCCATATTAACACTATTAATTTTTTGACAAATGAAAATTTTGAAACTTTATGTCTGTATTAATATATAATTTTTGAATATTTTTTTTTCTATTCATGTGCATTAATGAACAATATGTATTTAACTTAAAAAAATGTGAATAATTGCTATCAATAAGATTCATATTACTAAATTCAATTTATATTTTTGAAAAAAATAAAGAAAAAAAATTATAATAAAATTTCTATATAGATATATTATATATATATATATATATATATATTTAATTTTTCTCTATTATTATTATTTTGATTATTATAAAATTTTTTTAGTTAAGTTCATTAATTATAAAATATAATATTTTCTTTAATTTTTTATTTTTATTTTTTTTTACTTTTTTTTTTTTTTTTTTTTTTTTTTTTTTTTTCTTTTCTTTTCCTTTTCCTTTTCCTTTTTACTATTATTATTATTTTATTTTTAATATTTTTACAATTAATAGTGGTTTGAAAAACTTTTATTTTATAAAATTTGAATATTATCATAGTATCATAAAAATAATATATATATTTGAATTTATATATAATTTACATATATCTATATCTATATATATATATCATAAAGTACTATTTGATTATGAATAAAGCTATTTTTATTATTTATTTATTTTTCTATTTTGTTTTATAATATTTTATATAATAGTATAATAATTATAATAATTTACTATTCTATAAAGATTTCTATAATAAATATATATATATATATATAAAAAGAATTAATATTAATATTATCGTTTTTCATTAAAGTACTTTTTGGTTCATAATAAGAATATTAACAATTCATAATGTTAAATATATATACTTTTTATCTTTTTATTTGATAAAATTTAAAGTACTTAATTGAAATATAGAAAAAAATATTAAATAACAATTCTTGTTTAATTTTTGTTCAATTTAAAAGTAATAAATAAATAAATAAATAAATAAAAAATAATGTAATATGTAATTTTATAATCTTCTTAAAAAATATAAAAATTGTTCCTTTATGAATAAGAAATCTTTAAAATAAAAATATATTAACAAAATTTTTTATATATAATTTAAATGCGTATGTTCAGTATATAAAACGAATCAATAAGATTGACATAATGCGTATGTATAAAATGCGAATGTATTATATATATATATATATAGATTGTGTATTGTATCAAAAGTATATTATGTTCAAATTATTACATTATATTGTAAAATGAAAATTAAAATATGGAATTCAAAAAATATATATATATAAATTAACTAAAATAATTTGTATTATTTGAAATTTTAGGATTAATTTATACATATGTATTATTTTTATCTAAAAAAAAAAATTAAATAAATAATTAAATATAAATGTGACTTTATAAAAAATGTTAATACAAATGAATTTATCTATATTTCTAATTTGTTATTTATTATTTTTTGAGAATATTTTTCATTTTTATAATTAATAATAAAATAATAATTATTAATTATTATATAAATTAATATATTTTTTGAATTTTCTACATTTTTTTTAAAGAATAATATTCCAGTAATCAAACCATTTTTTTTTTTTTTTTTTTTATTTATTTATTTATTATTATTTTTAAAAAGTTTAAAAAAAATTTTTTTTTTGAGAAAAAAAAAAGCTTATATAACAAAATTTTTTTTAAATTTATTTTTTTAATAATAAAAAAATTAATAAAATAAAATAATACAATACATATAGTATTAAAACAATTTATTATCCATTTATATTTATATATATGTATTGCTAATATATTTAATAATAATTGTATATATTTTAATGAATAAAATAATAAAAAAATAAACAATTTTAGTAATTTTTTATTATTATATACTAGTTTTATTATAAATATACTAGTTTAAATATAATTTATATCTTTAAAATATGAATAAATTAAATGAACAGAAAATATATAACTTTAGATAAGTTAAATAAATAAAAAAATTTTAATTAAGCAAAATGCTTTGCATATTCTATATATTTTATTCTAAATTTTTATTAAATTGGTTACATTAGTTGATTCCTTTTTTTTTTTAAATTTAAAAAAACTTCATTTATTTTAGTTACACATAAATTTATTAATAATGTAATATATGTATTTTTAATTTAAATATATTATATGAATAGAATAATAATATATTTAATATATTAATTAAAATATTATATTTATAATGAGTAATAATCTCAATAAAAAAAAATTTATACTTTTAAAGTTCGATCTCATTAAATATGGTTGGTTTCTTTTTTCTAAAACAAAATTATTTATAAAATTATTAAATATATAATTTATAATATAAAACCTTTATAAATATTTATCAGTAATTTCTGTAATTGACAATATCACAATATTAAATATTATTATTAATGGAGATACATTAAATTACAGAAATATTTTATGCGAATATAAAAAATTTATATAAAATAACCTAATAATTTTTAATTATTTATATAAAATGATAATTATTGAATTTATTAAATTATACGTTTTCTATATATATTTGTTTTTAATAATTATTTTTATGTTATAATAATATTCACCTAATTATAGCCATCAATTCTTCTTGATATTCTTTATATGTAAAATAACAATTTTTATTTATATATACTTTTTTAAGTAATTTTATTTATGATCGATATATAATTATTATTTTCTTTATCTACGTTATTTATAATTATTAATATTTATTATATTATTTATTATTTATTATTATTTATTATTATATCAGTAATCATATATTCCATATCAGTTTTAATTATTTATTATATAAACTATTCTGTAACACTTGATTTTATTGATATTATATTTATTTTATCTATTTTATTAATTATATTTTTTATATTTTATGTCAATACATTATTGAATTTATTAGTCAAAAGTATTTATTAATTTTTTAATTAAAAGTCGATTTAATAATTTATGATATTCAATATATTGAATATTATATGAAATTAATTGTCAATTTATTCATATTAAAATGAATAATGAAATGTTACACTAAAATAATCCATTCTCATAGTTAGTAAATATTTTCCATAAAAGGTAAAAATATTTTTTAATAACAAAAATCCAAATTTAGAAATTTTTTTAAATAATTTTTTTATTTCCTAAAAACATTCAATTAAATAAATACATAAAAAGAATATTAGCCAATAATCTTGAATCTAATATTACCATAATTTTAAATATTAACATAATAATTATTTTTCCAATATAAATTTTATTAAATATTAAATTTTTTTTTTTTTGATTTAGGTTGTTTTTGTTAAATAAATATTAATTTTATAATAATAATAATATATTAATTTTTTTTTTTATTTCAATAATTCAAAATTTATACAAAAAAAAATATTAAAACTTATGATTAATTTAATTTTGAATATAATTTTAAATATAATATTATAATATAATTATATTTATATTTTATTAACTTTATTAATACTAAATATAATTTATCTATTCTAATGAAATTTATAATGTAGTATTCTATATTTTGAAAATGATATAAAGGATATCAATTTAAAAAAAAGTATATTGTTTCTTCTCATTCAAAATATTAATGAAAATATAGAAAATAAAAATTTTACTCATCTTTTTTTTTTTAATATATATAAATATAGTATATCAATATATATTTTATTTATTTGTTTAAATAAATATATTAAACAGGTATTATTTTTTTTTGTAAAAAAAAAAATACTCAAAATGTGGCTATTTTTGAAGTTGACATTAGATATATAATTTTGATTAACAATGATTAATTCATTATTATTTTTTTTATTAATATAATTATTTGTTTTATTATGTGTAATAAAAGGATAATAACATAAATAAATTTTATTTTACTTCTTTTTTTCTTTGAAAGAATTGTCCTTTTTTTTTCTATTTACTTTTTTTTTTTTTTTTTTTTTTTACTATTATTATTGCTATTACTAATTTATTTTATAATTATATATTTACATTAAAATTAATTTAACATCTGAATAACAATTTATTATCCTTTTATATATATATATATATATATATATATATAATATTCATTAATTACTATTGATTTATTGTTCAAGTATATATTTTTTCTGGAAAATATTATACTATATACTCATCACGTCATATAGAACAATTTTATTTATAAATTTAATAGATTTCATTTTTAACATTAATACTGTGGCTAAAGGATATAAATATATTTAATCGTATGTGATTAACAGATATTATTATATTATATTCAATAATTACAGTTATATATATATAATAATAATAATATAATATAATATAATATAAAAAATTGAAAAATAGCAAAAGAATTAAATTTTAAATATAAAATGAAAGTTTAAAATTTTATTTTCCAAAAAAAATTTTTTTTTTTTTTTTTTTTTTTTTTTTTTTTTTTTTAGAAACGAGTTATTTGGTGCTTATAGTTGTGAAGAATGTGATTTTATTGACTTAAATGAAAAGTAATAATATAGGTTAAAAACATATGTTTTTATAATTATTTCTCATAAGCTCTATATATATTTAAAGCAAGGTATTCACTTTCATTTTAACGTATTTTACATTATATTATTTAAAAATGGAAAAAAATTTTCTAATGCTCATCATATATTATTTTATTTTAAAATTTTATCAAATTTTTAAATATCAAAAAAATTGACCATTTTCTTTAATATATGCAAATATATTAAAGAAAAGTATATATATTTAATGAATATTATTAATATTTTTCCTATTATATTAATTTCTATGCATTAGCATTTAATATAATTTAAAATTTATTTTTTTTTAAAAAAAAAAAAAAAAATTCGAAGATAATATCCTCTTTACCTTTTAGCCTACGTTCTTACGTATACTTAATAAATAATAAATAGTGTACATATGCTTTTTTATATTATATATATTTTATATTAAATTATAATATACTTATAAAACAGAAATCCAATTAACAATTGATATTAATAATAATTATAGTAATAATAATAATAATAATAATAATAATAATAATAATAATAATAATATATATATATATATATATATATAAATACAGTAAAATTAATTAATTGTTATTTTTATTTATTATTATTATTAGGACTATTATAACTATTATTATTAATAAAAAGTAGAAGTATTAGAGTTACTATTACTATTATTATTATTATTATTATTACTATTTCTATTACTATTATTATTATTAATATTATTATTACTATTTCTATTTACTATTAGTATTACTATTTCTATTACTATTATTATTACTATTATTATTACTATTATTATTACTATTTCTATTTACTATTAGTATTACTATTTCTATTACTATTTCTATTACTATTTCTATTACTATTTCTATTACTATTTCTATTACTATTACCATTATTACTATTTTTTTTTATTATTGCTATTACTATTATTTATAGTATTATTTATAATAGATATCAATATATTTATACAATTATTTATCGTATTACTTATAATAGATATCAATATATCATTATTATTATTGTAAGTATATAACAGATATCAATATATTAATACTATTATTGTAAGTATTATTAATAATAAATATTTATATATTTATACCACTCTTTATAGTATTATTTATAATGGATATCAATGAAATAATAATAATAGACCTATACTTAATGCCATGATAAAGCAACTAAAATCATTACTTTAAATCATCTTGCTATTACACCTGAGTATCGTTTAACCCCTAACCATTCATGCAAAACCCAGAGGGAAAAATCGTGAAGATATGATACTTGTGGGGGTCGTATCTTCATCCATCTAAAAATTTCTTAAATTGAAATATAATAATAATAATAATAATAATAATAATAATAATAATAATAATAATAATAATAATAATAATAATAATAATAATAATAATAATAATAATAATAATAATAATAATAATAATAATAATAATAATAATAATAATAATAATAATAATAATAATAATAATAATAATAATAATAATAATAATAATAATAATAATAATAATAATAATAATAATAATAATAATAATAATAATAATAATAATAATAATAATAATAATAATAATAATAATAATAATAATAATAATAATAATAATAATAATAATAATAATAATAATAATAATAATAATAATAATAATAATAATAATAATAATAATAATAATAATAATAATAATAATATATTTGAATATTTGTATATTCAGATATTAAATTTATATCTTATTATTTATAATAATTTATATTATTATATATTTTATATTATTATTTATATTTTATATTATTTATATTTTGTATATATTATTTATATTCCTTATATATATTTCTTAAATATTAAATTATACTTCTTATTTTAAATTATTAAAGTTTATAATTATTAAAGTATATATAATTAATATAATAGTTTATATTATATATTATTCATATTAAAATATTATTTATTTATATATATATTATGTTTATATATATATATATATTTATTTATAATAATTATATATTATTAATACTTTACAGTATAATTAATATTAACTCTTATTCTTGTTTTTGTTTTTCTTTGGTAGAAATAATATTGTAATTATAAAATAAATATTAATAAAAATTATTAATAACTCAAATACACTTATTAAACCAGCTACAACATAAAGAATATCACATTAAAAATTGGTGCGAAGTGTGAGGTTGTAGTTAAAAATAGGTTTATTAGTGTATAGTTATTAATTGTAATTAATATTTATTATTTAGTTAGATTTCGGAGAAATTGCGTTTAGAGGTTAAAGACGTCGTTTCTCAACATTTTAATTAAATTTAGTGTTAGAGTTATTGTAGTAAAATATGAAGTAGGAGACTGGGAAATCGAACCAGAATAAAAACGATTAACCTATATTCATATACTACAATATTATCAATAAATTTCATATTTAAAATTTAATAATTAATTTTTGTTTAATGCAAAATTTAGTGTAAATAAAATTTTTACTAATTAGGAAATAATTATTAATTAATAATAATATAACTTTAGGGTTAGGAAATAATTTATCTTAGTATATCTTAGTAGATAGTTGTTAATCATTAACTTTAAAATTGAATAATAATAATAATAATAATAATAATAATAATAATAATAATAATAATAATATAAAAAAAAAAAAAAATACATATACACATACAATATATTCATTTAATAAAATATGAAGATGAGCTCCAACCGTGAAGGAAGAAAAATTCCACTCCCAATTATAGGTGGAAATAATAAGAATGTAAAAGCTTGGTACATTCTTATGAAAAATTGGTTAAAGATGGAAAAGGTTACTGATGACGAAGAAAAATTTCAGTTCATTTTGGCAGGAACTGTAGAAGAAGCCACCCAAATTGTGAGCGACAAATTCGTAGAAGCAAACAGAATTTTAAATTTAGAAGAGTGTAGAGATATTCTCCTGGAAAGGTATCATCTAAACGAAGATGAAAGATTTAGGGAATTAAAAACTTTACTAATTATGCCAAATGAAAGTGTCAGGGAATTCAACGATAGGTACTTAGATTACTACTGCCAGCTCTCTACAGATAATAAAGCTAAATTATCAGTCTACGATTACGAGAATTCTATACGTAGTCGAACTGATATTTATGAAAAGGTAGCCTATGAAGAAGCCAAGACTATTGAAGCTGCTTGTAAAATTGCGGAAAAAGTAGAAAGAATAAAACTTGGAAGTCGCTCAATACAAAAGGGTAGAAAATTTAACAATAATAATATCCAAAATAATTATCCTTTTATTAGTAGATATAGATCCAACCAAAACTTTAATCAATTAAATAATAATTATAACTCATTCTTAAATACCAATTTACAAAATAAAAATAGGAATTTAAATAATGAATTACAGAGGAGTAATAATTTTAACAATAATTATAACAACTATAATAATATTAATAATAATACATTAAATAGGATGAATAATACAAAGGTTCCAAGAAATATTAATAATACTCCTAACAATAATAATGGTCTAAATAGTGTTGATGATATTACTAGGGGTTTAGAGAACCTACATATAAAAGTATGTTATTGGTGCCATGAGCCTGGCCATATTATTAGGTAATGCCCACAACTTAGATACCAACAAAACAATAATCAAAATACAAAAAACTAGATTACGGAAGAAGGCTAACTTCCAATAATCAAAATGCCAACTATAATGATTATGGTGAAAACAATATTGCTACTGTTTGTCTCAATAATGATTATAGTAATAACCATAACAATTATAATAATAACTACAATAATATTTATGATAATAATTATAATGAAGATTATGATAATGATAATTTTAACCATTATGATAATAATGATTATAATAATGATTATAATAATGATTATGATAATATAAATAATAATGAACAATTCTATTTTGAAAATGATAAAAATAATGATTATAATGACGACAATGTTGTAGTATCTTCTTACGACAATCATAACAATTTGGAAGAAATTATAGCTGCTGCAAAAAGAGAAAGAGATGAAAAATATAATAATATATTAACAAACGCTAATAAGAAGTTACGCAATATAACGAATAATTATGACAAAACTTCCATTAATAATTCACAAACTATTCCTCAAAGTAAAATATTTGATAATATAAATAATATTAGTAATCCTATCCAAAATAATAATTCCACTGATAATATTATAAATAACAAACGAATTATTAAACCTACGAGAAGAATAAATAAAAAAGTCCTTAACAATAATATTAAAATTGATAATAATAATGAAAATAAAAATGAAAAAAATGAAGTTCATAATAACGCACAGCAAAGAGAAAGAATTAAGAATAAAATTAATGATAATGATTCAAGTAATAAAATTAATAATATGAAGACAGTTAATAATGTTAATAATATGGACAAAATGAAGAATAAAAATTTAACGGAAAAAGAAAAGAAACAAAAACCTACCATACAGATGATGAGAAACCGCGAGCAATATAATATTTGCGAAGATTTATTAAATATTCCAGCAAATATTACAATTGGACAACTCCTTAACATTTCAAAAATTTCTAAAGATGAATTAATTAAAGGTATTAAGAATTCAAAGCAAAATAATGAAAATATCATTAATGCTGCTAATTCTACTATAGATAATAACTATAATAATAACGATAATAGTAGTAACAATGAAAATTATAGTGATATTAATTATAATAGTAAAATAGCTAATAATTTAAATAATAATAATAATATTGTACACGAACATGATATTGCAGTTGTACGTGGATATATTAATGGCTATCCTGCTTCAATTTTTATAGACGCGTGTAGTAATGCAAATTTAATATCATGTAAATTTTTAAATAAATTTGTTAAAAATTATAAAATTATTGGCCATGATAAAAGTACAATTAGACAAGCGATGGTTGATGATATAAGTCGTGTTTATGATATTGTTCGCTTAGCTGTTAAACTTGGTTCTGTTGAATTTATTACTGATTTTAAAATTTCCGATAAAGACGATCCTTTTTATGATGCAATTATTTCTCTTAAAACACAATCTGATAACAGGATTCTTATTGACACAATTCATAAAGTTCTTGCATATATGAATATGGACGATAAATTAGTACCTATTAGTAATATAGAAGATATAAATACCTTCCGTTCTCAGTCTTTATTATGTGTTTCTCCTGAACCAAAAATTGATATTGTTGAGGCTACTTTATTTGTTGATGCTAATGAACCTAATTCTAATATTAGTGCTAAAGAAAAAGACGATGTAATTAATTCTATTATTAATCAATTAAAATTTAAAAATAAAAAAGATTATAAAAAATTTTGTAGATTATTAAAAAAATTTGATGATATTATTGCCATTTCTTCTGATGATTTGGAACCTTCTAAATTATTTCCTCATCATATTATTTTAGAAGAAAACTCTATGCCAATTAAACAAAAGGCGTATAAAATTTCTCAGGTTCAATCTAATGCTTTAAAGGAAGAACTTCGTAAATTATTGGAGAAAAAGTTAATTGAACCTTCTCATTCTCCATGGGCTTCTCCTGTTGTTTTAGTTTTAAAGAAAAATGGTAAATGGCGCCTTTGTGTTGATTTTAGGAAGTTGAATGATATTACTATTAAAGATGCCTATGCACTCCCAAAAATTCGTGAAATCTTTGATGCTTTGAAAGATGCAAAAATATTTTCTTCTATTGATTTATTTAGTGGTTACCATCAAATTCCTATGTGGGCTGAAGATATGGAAAAGACTTCTTTTACAACAAAATTTGGTAATTACTATTTTAAAGTTATGCCCTTTGGTTTAACTAACGCGCCTGCTACCTTCCAGCGTGAAATGAATAGAATCTTCTTTGATTTAATTAATGATTGCGTTCAAATATACTTAGATGATATTATTATTTATTCCGATAGTTTTGAAAATCATCTAATTCATCTTTCCAAAGTTTTTAATATTTTAAGAAAATATAATTTAAAATTAAACATAGAAAAATGTCATTTCTGTCAAACAGAAATTGAAGCTTTAGGTCATAAAGTTACTACTGATGGTTTACTTCCTCTAGATAAGAAAACGCTTTCCATTATGAATATGACACCTCCTACTAATGTATCCGAACTTCGTTCTTTTCTAGGCATGACTGGTTATTATAGAAATTTCATTGACAATTACTCTGCTAAATCTGCACCTCTTTGTTCTTTGTTAAGGAAGAATACTCCATTTGTTTGGACTGATTCTCAAAACAATAGCTTTCAATTATTAAAGAATTGTTTAATCAGTGCCCCTATCCTCTGTTACCCTAAATTTGATATTCCATTTATTATTCGTTCCGATGCTTGTGGTTATGGTATTGGTGGTGTTCTTTTACAACTTTATGATGATAATATTGAACACCCAATTTATTTTGTTAGTAGAAGTTTAAAAAAATCTGAGAAAAATTATACTACAACTGAACTTGAAGGCACCGCTGCTTATTATTGCTTAGTCCAATTCGAACATTATATTTTAGGTAATCCATTCAAAACAATTCTATATACTGATCACAAACCTTTAGTTTCTATTATTAAAAGTTGTGAGCCGAATACTCTTAAACATCAACGTTGGTGTGATAAATTTAGTAAACTTCAAGTTGATATTGTTTATCACCCTGGTAAAGCTAATTTGATTGCTGATGCATTGTCTAGAGTTGTTCGTAAAGACTTCTCTATTACTAATGTTTGTATTAGTTCTAATTCTCTTCTTAATAGGGATATTCTGTTCACTTCTGTTAACAATTCTAATAGTTCCATTGATTCATCCATTGTTAATAATTCACCTATTGATAGCTCCATTCTCACCCAGGAGGAGAACGAAAAATTCATTTCTGAATTTATGTATAAATTTTTAACCGAAAAAATAGTTGAAATTGATAATAAATTATATTTTAGAGATGATAATAAATTAAGAAAAATTATTGATTATCCCTATGAAAAAATTAAAATTATTACTAAAGAACATAGAGTGGGTCATGAAGGTATTCAGAAAACTTACGAAAGAATAAAAGAAAAGTATTACTGGAAAAATTTAATAATAGATGTAAAAAAATATATTTCGCTATGCAAAATATGTCAACTAAATCGTTCTGAGCCATTGCCGAAACCAACAGAAAAATATGGAACTCCTGTAGAAGCTCCTTTTGTTAGAGTTGGTTTAGATATTATTGGACCCCTAAAAGAAACACAACAAGGTAATAAATATATTATTGTTTGCGTAGATTATTTTACAAAGTGGGTAGAAGCTAAACCACTTCGTACTACTACTTCACAGGACGTAACAAATTTCTTAGTAGAAGTTTTTAGTAGACATGGTATACCAGAACTAATTATTACAGATAATGGTGTACAGTTTACTGCTGATTATACTAAAATATTTTTAGATCTATATGATGTGTACGTTCACTTTGTTAGTACATATCATCCAGAATCAAATGGATTAGTGGAAAACAGAAATAGAGAAATAGGAAAGCAATTAAGAAATTTCTCGAATGATAACAAACATTGGGATATTTTGTTACCGCTGGCTTTATGGGCTTTAAGAACCAGTAAATCTGCTGTAACGGGTTATTCAAGTTTTGAACTTTTATATGGACGTAAGGAATTACTACCTATAGATATAAATTTAAGAAATTCAATTTTGGAAGATAATAGTAGAACTATGGACGAAATATTAATGGAAAGGTTCGTTGAGCATGCTAAATGGGTTGAAAAAGCAGCAAAAAAAATGCATGGAACAATCCATTATTGGAAAACTCGAAGACAAGCTCAACAAAGTATGGAAAATAAGAAAAATTTTAAAATTGGTGATTTAGTAAAAATAAGAAATCACCAACGAACTAAACTTGAACCGTATTTCCTTGGTCCATATATAATCAAGTACATATCTTGGAATACAGTTCAATTACAGGATGCCATGGACGGTACAAAATTGGAAAGAAACGTCCATATTAAAAATATATTACCTTTTAATGAATGAAATTTCAAATTGAAATTTCAAAAATCTTTAATTTCTTTATATAAAAAAAAATTTTTTTTATTATTAAAATTTTATTATAAAAATTTTCAAAAATTTCATTTTTTTTTATTATTAAATTTAATATAAATTAATATAAAAATTTTTAATCTAAATTATTATAAATTTAATTTCACTAATTTCTTGCGAAATTAAGTTCAATTCTAGCAGGGAAGTTTCTGATATAAAACATATATGTGTAGCAACATATTTGTATATTTGAATATTTGTATATTCAGATATTAAATTTATATCTTATTATTTATAATAATTTATATTATTATATATTTTATATTATTATTTATATTTTATATTATTTATATTTTGTATATATTATTTATATTCCTTATATATATTTCTTAAATATTAAATTATACTTCTTATTTTAAATTATTAAAGTTTATAATTATTAAAGTATATAATTAATATAATAGTTTATATTATTTATATATTATTAATATTAAAATATTATTTATTTATATATATATTATGTTTATATATATATATATTTATTTATAATAATTATATATTATTAATACTTTACAGTATAATTAATATTAACTCTTATTCTTGTTTTTGTTTTTCTTTAGTAGAAATAATATTGTAATTATAAAATAAATATTAATAAAAATTATTAATAACTCAAATACACTTATTAAACCAGCTACAACATAAAGAATATCACATTAAATGATAATACATATGATCATAATAATAATACTAATGATCGACATAAAATTATTGAAATTTCTAATAAAACTATGGATAATAGAAATTTTTCAAAAAATGATGAAAATTTTAATAATAAAAATTTTTTATCAAACAATGACAATAAAATTACAAATTTTAAAAATTCCAACACACCCATTAATAAAATTACCAATAATTTACCTATTTCATCAAACTCGCATAATGATAATACTTTTAATAATTATATTCTTAATAAGGCTTCAAATGATACTATTATTTCCAACTCCTCAGTTGATACTTCTTCACAAGACATCGATAATTCTAATACTCAAGATTCACCAAAAATTGATATTAATATTTCTGATAATTCCAATTTTAACAATTCAACCAATACCACTAATAATTTGAAATACGATGATAATCTATACCAAGATAATCAGTCTCTTACATCAATTGCTCATAACATTATTAAATCTAATGAAAATGAAATTATGGATGATATAATGATTAATAACGATGAAGTTAACAATTCTCAAACTTCCAGAAAACGTCCTTTACCCCCAAATTCTCCCGATTCCAAAACAGTTATTCCTTCCATTCTTAGAACTTTAAGAATAAAGTTGGATATTGATGATTCTTATATGATCGCTTCTATTTATTCTGATTCTCCAAATAGCTATGATGAAGCCATTAGTTGCAAAAATAAAAATTACTGGATTAATGCCATTAAAGATGAATTAAATAATTTATATTCAAATAAGATTATGACTTTTGTTTCAAAAATTCCTCCTGGAAAAAATATTATTTCTACGAAATGGGTTTTTGTTACTAAGAGGGATAGTAATAATTTTATTTACAAATATAAAGCTCGTCTGGTTGCCAGAGGCTTCCGTCAAAAATGGGGTATTGATTATGATCTTACTTATTCCCCAACTTTAAATATTGATAGTCTTAAACTCATTTTTGCTTTATCTGCTGCTTTTCATTGGGACATTTTTCAACTCGATATTAAGGCTGCTTACCTTAATGCTCCTCTCGACAAGGATATTTACACTATCATTCCTAAAGGAGATATAAACTTTGGGAGGGGATACTGGAAACTAAACAAAGCATTATATGGCCTTAAGCAATCCGGTAGACAGTGGTACGAAACAATAAGAAAATTTTTAATTAATAATAATTTTGAACAAATAAAAGCCGAACAATGCATATTCAAACATACAATAAATAATAAAACAAAATGTATAATTGGACTCTATGTTGATGACATGGTCATTGCCGGTGAAATAAAATTTATCAAAGATATAATATCAAAAATTAAAAGAAAATTCAAAATATCAAATTGTGGACCAATCGAATATATTTTAGGTATTAAAGTAGAAAAACAAAATAATAGTAATATAATTTCACAGAAAAGCTTTATTGAAAATATGTTAGAAAAATTCAACATAAACAATACTCGAAAAAGAAAAACACCCTGCACAGGAGACAATGATATATCCGAAAATAAAAAGCCTTTTGATAAAGCAATATACAAAAGTGCAATTGGATCCTTAATTTATTTATCAAAATGTACAAGGCCGGAAATTTCTTTCGCCGTTAATAAAGCTTCCAGAAAATGTGAACAACCAACAATTTCAGACTGGAACAAAGTAATAAATATTTTAAAATATATAAATAGTACAAAAGATTATAAAATTAAATATGATGGAAAGGGGGTGTTAATTGCTTACACGGACTCAGATTTCGCAGGCGATAAAATTGATAGAAAGTCTACTTCAGGTGGAATTATTTTAATGGGAAAAAGTCCTATATGCTGGACATCTAAAAAACAAACATGCGTTGCTACTTCTACCGCAGAGGCCGAATATATAAGTACTTCGGAAAACGTCAAGAAAATATTATGGATAAGAAACATTATTAAAGAAATATTAAATAAGAAATTAAATATAACAATCTACACTGATAATCAAGCAAGTAAATGTATAATGGAAAATGGTGAAATCAATACTAAGTTAAAACATATAGATGTCAGATACCATTTCAATAGAGATAACATATTAAAGAAAAGAATAAATCTAAAATATATAGACACGGAAAACATGCTAGCCGACATATTAACAAAAGATTCAAATGGTGCAAAAATACTAAAATTTACAAATAATATTTTTATATAAAAATCTCATTTGAGGGGGAGTGATAACTACTTAATAATTATACTATATATTTATTTATATTATTTTATATATTTATTTATTATGTAATTTATTAAAGTGTACTTGTGTTAATGTTTTATGTAAATTAGTTAATACGTTTATTTTATATTGTATGTCAACAATCATTTTAATTATTTTGTGTAACATGTATTTACGTAACAAATTTATTCATGTGATATAGTTCTATATAAACATCATGAATGTTCTATCCACTTCTCTCTTTGTTAACCATAATACTTTCGTATTATTATATTAAATAAATAAACAACATATATCAATAATAATAATAATAATAATAATAATAATAATAATAATAATAATAATAATTTATTTATTTATTTATTATATTTTTAAGTTTTTTTTTTTATTAAAAAATGTTTTAATAAAAAAATGTTTTATTATTTTTATTATTAATAATAATATGAACAATACATAATAAAAGTACTAAGAGAAATATCTTTGATTGAAAATTCATACTTATTTATACTTTTTTTTTATGGAAAAATAGTTTTTATGAAATTTCAAAATCTCAAAATATAAAATTCGTTTAAAAACTGATTTTAGCTCAAAAAAGTACATAGAATTTTGTTTTACAAATATGATTTTTATATTTTAAAGACATTTCACTGATAATTGATTGACTGACGACGATTCCAAATACATTAGGGACGTTATATTCTGTATTGTAGGGAATATACTTTTCTTTTTGCAAAGTATACATCCAATAAATTGAGTTGAGAGCCATAACCAAGAAAGAGTTTTGGTTTTAGTAGAAATATCATAGACATTATAAGAGAATTCAAAAATTGGAATTTTTACGTAGGAGATTCTTCTTCTTGGAGTGCTTTTTGATTCGGGATAAATGATATAAAAATGCTTAAAGAGGCTTTATGTTTTTTTTTTTTTTTTTTTTTCAGAGGGCACTTTTTACGAGAAATTTGGGTAGATTCACAGTAGGTACAGAAATATTCTTTTCTTCTTCTTTCTTTCCTTTTTTTTTTTTTTTTTTTTCGTAAAATAAAGGATTATGAGATTTAAATGGGAATAATTTTTTTCTATTATTTTGTTTTCGATTGTTACTGTTTCGTTTATCATTATTTCTATTATTATAATTGTTATATGATCTATTTTAAGGATTAGGGAATTACCTATGAACAGCGATATGACTATCTAATCAATAGGTAACAGTTTGTAATTCGAAAAAGAGACCTTATACCTGGAAACAATTCATATATTTTGGTAGCGATTTGATCATTTAATCCATTGAGAGAAGTATCCATTTTGGTTTTTTCATTTCATGATGACTGGTCTGAATATCTATTAAATTCAAGAATATAATTTATTAGTTCACCAATACTTTTTTAATTTAATTGTATTTAGTTTCTGATTGGCAATGAAGGTTGAATCGTAGCTCCCAAACGTTGCTTTAAAATTTATGGTAAGTTGTTAATAATTGTTTAAGTACGGAAGGTTATTTTCAATTAAAGTAACAGCCCAATTCATTGCTGAACCGTAAAGTCTAGAAATGATATATGCGGCTATGATCGGGTGGTCAGCGAATCTTTCAGAATCAAGCATAAATACTAAGTAAATACAATTAAAATTTCGCTTTTAATACAATGCAACTATAGAATAACCGACGAAAGCTACTAACAAGAGGTATAAACTAGACCTCAAAATAAAATTAAAACTATAAATTTGTAATGTCGCTCTATCTGTACCATCTATCTCCAGTCTTCGGCGACTGTAGTTTTGTTATTCCTTCAGAGTTTACATAGGTATTTAATTTGAGAGTCAGGCAATGTGTGTTTTCTGTAACACTATCAATTCTTTCCAACAGGAAAGCGTGCTATTAACACTCTCCAACTTTAACTAATATCCCAGGAATTACAGTTTCTCACTACGGAAACAAATTGATGACGCTGAAGCTCTTTATATGAGTTATAATCTCTCCTAGTATATTTGTTATATTATCTTAAAAGGTGAACGCTGAAATATTTGATTCTTATATGATCAATAAAAGATTCTTTCCTTTTGTGTTTCGTTTCCTTCGGTAATTAACCGGAAGAGTTGAGATATAGAGTTTATATCTGAGCCAGCGAGGACGAACACAAAATTACGATTTTTTGGAAAAAAGAAAGAATAGAAAGGAATAAGGATTTGTCTATACAGATTCTCCTTATTAATAAACTTCATTAACTCTATATATATATATATTTTTTTTTTATATTTTAACTAATATATTTAATTATATCAATATTTTGATTTATTTAATAAATAATGCATCTATTTATTTAGTTTTGATATTAAGATTTATCTTAATAATAATATTTTTTTCATATATATTTAATATAAAATTTATTTAGAAATACAGTATTAGTATACTTACATTTGATATTTAATTTGTCCAAGAAATAGATTATTTGTTCACTTAATTATATTATTAAAATTTATTTAGGAAATAATGTATTTATTCACTGAGATAGATTATATAGATTTATTTGTGTATTATTTATTTATTTATTTAGTTTTAATTTTTTTTTTTTTTTTTTAATATGTTTTATTGAAAAGAATCCCAAAATTATAAATGGATATTAAAAAGAGAATCTAGGAGTTTTCAAAAGTTTATTATTAAAAGTATTATAAGAATTCAGGAAAAATAAATGATTGCAAAAAATTTGATCAGTATTTTACGATACGTGGACTATAATATTAGTAAGCTTATAGGAAAGATAAGATCAAAAGATAGTAGATCCAGAAATCGGTTTAAAATAAATAGTTTAAAAATAAGTAAATATTCCAAATGGTATAGTAATAAGAGAGTGTGGTCTAGCGGATAATTCCAAAGCAGGATTCCTAAAGATAGAATATGAATTTTATCCGTAGAATAGAGTGTCGTATTTTCTTTTCCAAAAGGAGTCATTTTTATTGAAACAATTTGAACTGGATCAAATTGCTTTCTTAATTTTTGTTTTTAACAAGATAAGAAAGTAACACAACATAAGTAATTCAAAATATGTTTTATTATAATGAGTTTTATTAAAGATAAAAGTATAAAATAATTATATTATTAATATATTAATCAGTTAATATAATAATATTTTAAATTTCTTATAAACAATTATTAAAAGAGCGAATTAAAAAATATTTTATTACGAAATTTTATACCTTATTAGAATTTTTATAGAAAAATAAAATGTATTGAATAATCTTTGTAGCTATTTTTAAAATAATTTTTTATATAATTTAATTAATAATTAGTAATATTAATTGTAAGTGTAATTCTTTCTAAAAATATTCTTTTATTAATAATATAAATAAAGTATATTTATTTATCTTTATTTATAATATAGTTTTATTTTTCCTTCAAACGTAAACATTCTAGGACTTGTTACAATTATTATATTTCTCATAAATGTTATCTTGATTATATCCTTTGAGATTACTACGATGCTCCTTAATTTTATCTTTATTTTTTTTTCTTTTTCTTCAGAGACATAAGATATTTCTTCATCTTTTTTTCCGTAATTTTCTCAGGAATAAAAATTCTACTGCTTCAAATTTGTTTATTCATATATTCTAATATTTTATCAACATATTTTGACTTCTGAAATACTGTATTTTATTTCCATAATGTTTATTTGTTTCTTTGGTAATCCTTTGAATTGATATCTTAATTTTCTCCTTGTTGCTAAGCTTATTATTTAATTTTTTTTAACTTTTGTGTGATGTTTAAAAATTTCTCGAATGTATTCCAAAGTTTCTGCATTACTTTCGGCCTTTTTGTTTTCTAATCTTCTGAAGAGCTTTGATACTTCATTAATTTTTTTTTTTTTTTTATTTTACCTTTCTCAGATAAGGTATCCTTTCCCTTATCATCTTTAGTGGTATATTTAGTTTTTGTTTTTTTTTATAATATTATCTATGTTATTTTCAAAGTACTCATTTAATTCAGACCTTTTTTTTCTTTTTCTTCAGAGACATAAGATATTTCTTCATCTTTTTTTCCGTAATTTTCTCAGGAATAAAAATTCTACTGCTTCAAATTTGTTTATTCATATATTCTAATATTTTATCAACATATTTTGACTTCTGAAATACTGTATTTTATTTCCATAATGTTTATTTGTTTCTTTGGTAATCCTTTGAATTGATATCTTAATTTTCTCCTTGTTGCTAAGCTTATTATTTAATTTTTTTTAACTTTTGTGTGATGTTTAAAAATTTCTCGAATGTATTCCAAAGTTTCTGCATTACTTTCGGCCTTTTTGTTTTCTAATCTTCTGAAGAGCTTTGATACTTCATTAATTTTTTTTTTTTTTTTATTTTACCTTTCTCAGATAAGGTATCCTTTCCCTTATCATCTTTAGTGGTATATTTAGTTTTTGTTTTTTTTTATAATATTATCTATGTTATTTTCAAAGTACTCATTTAATTCAGCACCTTGGAGTTCTACGATGAAGTCCCCGTACTGTTTATTGTAGTTATTCTCAGTCAGGACATATTCCATTCTATTTAAAACTATTTCAGTCGTTCTGGTTATTTTATAGATTTATTTATATATTACTAATATTATTTAACAAACTTTTATGTATTAATTACTAATTACTTATTTATATAAGAAATATTTAAATAATAATTTTCTAATAACTAAAATGTTGCTCATTTCTCATTTATGCATGTGTGTATTCAAGTGTCGTTAATCTTGAATATTCTATTTAATCTAAATTATTTTCTAATTAACTAATTATTCTAAATTTCTACACATACTAATATAGTCAATTAAGGCTCTTAATTTATTAAAAAATCTCAATTTTTTGTTTATTTATTTACTTCATTTATTTAAAATAAATGATTTTTTTTTAATATTATATATTATTTATTTTTATTTTATTTTTTTTTTTTTTTATAAAATAAAATTTAAAATATTAATAATTAATGGTTATATTAAAAAAAATTTTTTTTTTTAAAAAAAAAAATCTGGTATATAATACAAATATTAAATAATCCAAAAATTAAAACCTCTATTAATAGTAATAGTAATCTCCTGATTGTATCTACATTTCTTATGATATAAAACAAATATTTGTATATTTAATAAAAATTATTAAAGATTAAATTTATATCTTTTTGATAATAATTATTTTATTTTATTTCAATATTATAATAATTATAATACTTTAATTCATATAAAATTTATGTAGTTCTATATATTAGAATATATAATTAATATATTTCCTATTTCTTATAAATAGATTAAATTATTTATATTAGAAATAGAGGACTCTCTTCTTGTAAATTTTAGAATTAGAATTATTATTTTTTTTTTTTTTTTTTTTTTATAGACTGAAGACTTTGGTCTTCCCCATATAGTAATATGGGTGTATGATTAACTGCCATACCGGTACGGCGTCGACGCTCTCAACTCCCCATAAGCAAAGAAACTCCATATAGAAGCACCCTACGCGATCCTCGAGGGAAAGCAGAGCCAACTATAGGTGGCGTCCTTGCCATCCCAGAGGAGCTGGACACTGTAAATCCTCTCAGACTAGGCTTACGCAATGGGATTCTTATAGTGTTAGAAATATAGAAAACTTAGAAAGTATACCTACCTGAGTATCGTTTAACCCCTAACCATTATTAAAAAACCTACTGCTTATAAATTATCACTTATTAAATCATGTGATTTTTTGTTAAAAAAATCCTTTTAACATTTACCATACTTTAGTATGGTAAATCCATATTACTACTTTTTAATTACTACTTTTCTATTTTTTTTTTTTTTTATCTAAAATATTCTTCTCTGGTCATTTATGTCTTTTATCAAGTAAATTATATTTAATATAGTACATAAAATTCTCCAAATGGACTCTTTAAAGGTTTTTAATAAAGATATGTGTTTTACTACTTACTATTTTTGTCATATGAACATTAGATCTATGGATATTCGAACTATATATTATTATTATTATTATTATTATTATTATTATAATAATAATAATAATAATAATAATAAAATGATAAAAAATAATAATAATAATAAATAATAGAATAATAAATAATAATAATAATAAAAATAATAATAATAATAATAATAATAATAATAATAATAATAATAATAATAATACTAATACTAATAAAAATAATAATAATAATAATAATAATAATAATAATAATAATAATAATAATAATAATAATAATAATAATAATATTAAATATAAAATATAATAAATAAATAAATTGTTATTTTGTTTTATTTAAATAAAATCATTCTAGAATAAATAAAGATAGAAAAGATTGAGTTTCCTTCCACACTTACAATAGTGTAGATCATATTTATCATATCTATTGAAATGATATTAATAGGAGTATAAATAATAATTATTAAAAATAGATTAAATTTGGTATAAAGAATTATATTATACAAATTAATAATAAAATATAAATAAATATATATATATATATTAATTTGAATAGTTATTGATCAATATAATTTTTAAATAATATTATTGATCAATATAGTTTTCAAATAATATAATTATAATAATATTAAAAAAAATTTATATATTACTTTTTATATTTTTTTTTATTAATAATATCATTGAAAAATAAAAAAATATAAAATATAAATAATTTTTACTTTTAATAAATAATATATTTATATTTATATATTTAAAAAAAAAATATATATATATATATATAATTAAACAAATGTATATTTAATTTTAATTAGATGTTTAAATTTTTTTATTATTATTTTTTAGTGTACTTTTGTTATAAATAAATAACAAATAATAAATAATAAATAATAAATAATAAATAATAAATAATATAAATAATATAAATAATAAATAATAAATAAATATATTAATAATATTACTAAAATATAAGGGGAACATTTCATTTTTGATAATTTTTTTTTTTAAATATATTGTGAATTATTTCATAACCATTCCCTTTTTATCATATTTATTAATTTCTAAATCGTATAATAAATAATTAGTATATCTGGAATAAAATCTTAAAATTATATTTAATTTTGAATGAACTTTTCTATTAGATATTATTTAATATTTTATATGATAGATATTCAATAATTATATTTGATATTCATAGTTCATACTTTATAATTAATAATTGATACTATTATTTTATTTATTTATTATCATCTATTGTTATTTACATATATATATATGTATATTCTTAATACTTTCATAAATATTTATAATAGAGTATGATATATATATAGAAGTAATAAATAAAATATACGCAAAATTGAAACTGTTGATAGTTATTTTAAAATTAATTGTGGATTGTATTTATTTATTTATTTATTTATTTATTTATTTATTTATTTATTTATTTATTTATTTATTTTATATACAAATTTGAAATTGTCAATAATTATTGTTAAATTAATTGTGGATTAAATATATATTGTTACTTTTTTATTTTTTTTATTTCAAAAGTATTTATTTATTTATTATGTATATTTTGTATATTTTGAAAATTTTATATACGTATTTAAAATGTATTTCTATAATTCAATTTTAATATTATCACATCAAAATGTTAATGATGATGAATTTATTAAATGAAATTATTATAATATTCATAACAAATATAAAATATTATAAAATGATTATTGATTATAGTTATTTTATTATAAATAAGTACCAAAAATTGTTTACATAAAGTACCACATTTTTATTCCATATTTTAATCAAATAATAAATAAAATAATTTTTTTTAAAAAAAAAAAAAAAAAAATTCAAATATATTATTTAATTATTATCATATATATTTATATAATTTTATTATCTTTTTTAAAATATTTTTATAATTAACTTTAATTTTTATGTTTTTCCCAATTTATATATTGCTAATTTGAAATATTTTAAAATATGGTTATTAAAATTTACAATTAAAGTGCATTATGATAAGTAAATTTTCTTTAGAAATATAGCAAAAATAATAAAATACTAGAAATATTTTATAATAATGAAATTAACAGTTACTTAACACTTCTTTACTAAATTTTTATATATATATACAAGTTATATTTAATATAATCAAAAAAAAGAAAAGAAGAAAAGGAAGATAATTATTTATACCGTACGGCTAAATTATAAACAAGCAAACAAACAAACAATCAAAAAAAAAAAAATTTAAAAATTAAAAAATTGTATAAATTTAATACCTTTCTTAATATATATATTCTATATTGAACGGCAAATTTTTGTAAATTAATATAATATTTATTATACATAGTATCCATTTTATTTAATATTACTATTACTAATTATTATATATTATATATATAATTTTTTATTTTTTTGGTATTTTGCTTTTAAATAACAAATTACTATTAAAAGATGTTATGGATAAAGTAACATAAATCTTAAAAAATTTAAATATATTAATTTTAAACAATAAGCCTATAACAACAACAACAATAATAATAATAATGATAATAATGATAATAATAATAATTGTAATAGTAAAAATAATAAATAGTTAATAATTAGTAATAAATAATAATAATAATAATAAATAAATAAATAATAGAAATAGCAATGATACTACTAATAATGATTAAAAATGAAAATTTTGTATCCTTAAAGAAAATGTGTGTATACAATACATTTTTATTTTATTATTTTTTTTTAAAATAAACAAAATTTTAAAATTTATTCGAAAAGTATATATAATATAATATTAATTTAATTATTAATAAATATTTTAATAATTTTAAAAATCAAAATATTTGAAAAATATTTAATTTTTTTTATAAATTTGTAAATTGGAATTTTATAAATAAAATAAATAAATAAAATAAATGTTGGGTTATTGGAATGAAATAAATCTTATACATTCGTGTAACGATTAAAAAAAAAAAAAAAATAATTAAAAATAGAACAGGTCTTCTAAAAAAAAAAGAATTCAAAATTCTATCTATTAAAATATATATGTATATATTTTTTTTTGAATAATTAACAAAATTTTATTTTCAATATAAAAATTATATTGAAACGGCAGATATCATATAAGAACTTAAATTAATAAAATTTTAATAATAAAGATTACTAATCACAAATGTAATAATGATTAATAAAAAAAAAAAAAAGAATATAAAAAAAAATTATTTTTTAAAAAAAAAATGTTTCTTTAATATTTCTGTGTAATATTACATGTGTTACCTTGTACTCACTTACCAATTATATATATTATAGTTTATTAAAATTTTATATTATTTTATATAAATATTTATTTGGTTTATCCTAATATCAATATTTGAAAATTATATTACCAATATAATTTTAATATAAACTAAAATTCCATATTTAAATATTGATATATATTTTAATATAATTTTACTTTTAACATTTCTATATATTATAATGTATTTATAATATATTTATAATATAATTTTAATATAAATAAAAGTTGGTTAGGTGTTCATTATTAAATCTCAAAGTTTATTTAATTGTTTATTTTTTTTATTTTAAAAAAAAATTTATAGTATTTAAAATTAATATAATGACTATTTAATTTATTTAATATATATAAATATTCAATCAAAATTATAATTAAAATGGTTTTTAATAGAATTTAAAATTAATTTTTTTTTATTTAATATATACAATAATATATTTAAATGATTTAACATTTAATTAATTAATATAAAACTAGTAAATATTAATATATAATTTGAAAATAAAAATATATATAAATATAATATAAACTCAAATAATAAAAACATGAATATTAATTGGAAATTTATTTGGAAATTTTTTTAAAAAAAAAAAACAATTTTTATTTTTATATTCTTTGCGGTTAGTTACAAAATTATAAAAAATGATTTGAAATGAATAGATAAATATAGTGTTTGTATGAAATATTTTATTAAAATATATTAATATATAATATTTAATTTTAGCATATATAAATCATATTAATATTTCATATATTAATTATATATTCACATTTTTAATTTTCATATTTTTAATTTTTATTTATTTATTTATTTTTTTATTATTAATTGTATTATTTTTTCTTCTTTTAAGAAATTACTACTATTTAATATTGAATTTAATATTATTTTTATATAATATATTAAATAATATATTATAATTTATTTAAAATTTATTTCAATAAATAATTATTTTAAAAATAAATAATAAATATTTAATAATACTTTTTAATAAATCTAAAAATTAAAGCATATTATGCATGTTATTTATTTATATATATATGTATATATATATAAATATTTTTTAATTACTATATTTAAGCAGAAATTAAATAGTTCATTTATCTTTTGTTGTATTTTATATTATTATCATATTATAAATTATAAATTATAAATTATAATCAATAAAGTTATATTATTTTTATATAATTTAATATAACTATATATTTTTAAATATAATATAAATTAATAAAATATTAGTTAAAAAAAATAATATAATTTTTCATCCCCACTATATAAACTTTTTAGGTCTAAAAATTTATATATATATATATTTTTCTTGTTAAGAATTAAGCATTTTATTTAAAACTTTTAACAAGAAAAAAAAAAAAAAAAAACAATAAAAAAAAATTAAAAAAATACCATAATAAACTTCAAAAAAAAAAAAAAAAAAAAAAAAAAAATATATATATATATATATATAAATATATTATTTATAAAAACATAATAATATCAAATTATTTTTAAAATTAAAACATTTTAAATTCTAATTGTCAATATTTAGAAACTTTTATTAAAACTTTTTTTTAAATAATAATTGTTATATATCATATATTACTAATAAACATTTTTAATATTTATTAAGAAAAATAGTATAAATGTTATTATTTTTTAATTATATATAAAGAAATTAAAAATTATAAAAAAAAATATAAATAAAATAAAATAAAAAATAAAATAATAATAATAATAATAAAAACAGAAACAAAAATAAATAAATTAAATGTACATTGAAAAAAGTTCTTAATTTATATTACAATAAAAATATAATAAATATTAACAATTAAATAATATATACTAATATATTTTTTAATGCGAAATATATGAAGTATGAGAATAATTCAAAATAAAAATTTTAGTAAATATATGAAAAATAAAGTATTTAATTGTTTAAAATAATATTAACAAATAAAAATAAAGTAAAAAGTAAATAATTTCTAATACATATATGTATAAAAACTTCAGATTTAAATAAAATCATTTATTTTTATATAAATCATTTTATTTAAAGTTAATTAATTAATATTCAAAAATTAAAATATAAATCATTAATAGAATTTAATTAAAATTAAAACAAACAAAATAAAAGCAAAAATAAAAGCAAAAAATAAAATTAAAATAATCAAATTGTTAAGTATTTATTGTTGTTTATTAGGAATACTTACGAAACAATAATAATATACTTTACAATAGGACAATAAATAATAAAAATTAGAAGTAATAACTATATAGAAATATATTAAATGCAATTTATAAAATATTAAAAAAAAAAAAATTTAATCATATATATATATATAATTTATGAAAAAACAATAATAATATACTTTAAAATAGGACAATAAATAATAAAAATTAGAAGTAATAACTATATAAAAATATATTAAATGCAATATATAAACTTTATGAAAAAATAAAAACTCATATTCTTTTTTCTTATTCAAACGCTATTAACAATTCAAAAACTACCTTATTTCTTAATTATCTTTTTTTTTTTTTTTTTTTTTTTAAAGTCAGAAAAATTCTTATATTATGAATAAAGATTCATATACTGATTCATATGAAAAGAATTTACAGAAATTCCCAGCAAGAATTTCTAGTAAAGTTCCAGTTAATATTGCTCTTCATACTAGAAATAATAGTAATGGAAATAGTAAACCAATAGCAATAAAACCTTTATCTAATAAGGCAGATGGTTCAATTTCAAGTTCCTATCATTCACTTTTTGGTTATGGGCAAACTCCATCCAATTCGTCTATTTCTTCATCATTGACTACCCAAAAGACATATTTAAATAATAATACTGAATTACAATTATCTCTTAAATTTGAAGAAGTAGAGTCAAAAGAAAAAAAAGAAATTAATCAAAATAATGAATTTAGTGAAAGTGTAACCTTAGGTATTCTTAATTCTGAAGAATATACAAGAAAATTAATTCGCGCATCAAGAGAAAGCTTTATATTTGATTATGAAAAGGATTATAAAGATTTAAGCGCAAAATTTAATGATAGTAAGGATGAAGATGAAGATGATACCAAAATATCAAATACTAAGAATGAAAAGTCATATAATAAATTATATAATGATTTAGATTTTAATCCTAATGATTCACCTATAATAGTTCCAGGAAAGCTTTCTAATGATGTAATTGATTATTCCAAGAATTTTCTATTTAAGCATTCAAATTCTTCTAAAGAAAGTTTATCTTCATCAAATAGTTATGAACATTCAAATAAAACAGAAATTGAGAGAAGGGTATCTAATAAAAAAACAGGAAAAAGAGATATTTATAATGATAGTGATAATGAAGAATTTTCATTCTTTAATAATATTGAAAACCAAAATAAATCACGTAGTTATTCTTTACCAAGAAGAATTGATATTAAGAAAGTTGAAAATAATAGGTCTAGAAGTAATACATTGCCAAGAAGTATGATTAATAGTCCAACAAAGGATGAAGAACTTTATAACTCTTCATCACCTAGTAAGGATATTTACAGTTTTTATGACATGATTATTAGTCCTGCAAAGGATGAAAAATTTTATGTATGTACTTCTCCTAAAAAGGATACTTATAATCTTTATGATCTTTCAACAATAAGAAATGCTGGAATAGACAAAAATAATTATAATTTATATGAAGATGATGATAAAAATTCTTTTGTCTATAGTCAATTTGATTTGATGTCTCCTCTTGCATGCGATTTTAACGAATATAGGAATATTTTAAAATCAAAGAATACTGAAACCTTTGAAAAAAATGAAGAAAGAGTACATCGTTCTCATTCAAGAAGTACACATGGAAGTCTTTATCGTTCTCTATCAAGAAACGGTGAAATGAAAGAAACATCCGAAGAAAAAAGAAAATCAAGGTCTAGATCTAGATCCTTATCTAGATCAAGATCCAGATCTAAACATAGAGATAATTCATCTTCTCGAAATAATGATGGTGAAGGTAAATATCGTTCATTATCACGAACAAGAAGTGATAAGGAAAAAGAACATAGAGAAAGTAGAAGTAAAGAAAGAAAAAATAGAGAACGTAGAGAAAGTAGAAGTAAAAATAAAGAACATAGAGAAAGTAGAGGTAAAAATAAAGAACATAGAGAAAGTAGAATCAAAGATAAAGAATATAGAGAAAGTAAAAGTAAGGAAAAACGTCATTCTTCTTCAAGACACAGAAGAAGTTCTCATACTCATAGAAGAAATAAGTCTTCATCCAATGATAGTCTTTGTATAAAAAATAGTTCAATTTCTAGTAAAAATAGTAATTATGGAAGTCCTTTAGTCAGAAGTAATAGTCGTAGTAGTCCATTAGCTTCTAATGTTATAAATAATAAATTTTCTACTTCATATATCCAAGATCATGAAGGTAAAAATTCCCCATCTACTAAATTAATAGATTTAAATGTTCAAAAGAAAGCACAATTACCTTTTGATAATATGAAAAATGAAAATAATAAATTCATAACCATTGGAGAAAGCAAGAATATGGAAATAATAAATGAAATCTCTGATCTTAAGAAATTCTCTCAAGAATTCTCTGGTCTCAGTATATTAGAAGATATTCTTAATCGACCACTTGAAGGAGACTACGATTACGATAACCTTTCCACCTATAACAAATTAACCTATAATTCACCATCAACAAAATTCTCAACTATTAGTAGATTATCATCACAAACAAATAAGAATTCTCATGATTTAAAAAGAAGAAATTCAGATATGGATTTTCCTGTATTTGAAAAAAGCCATAATAGAACGAATAGTGACCGTTCACGTAATATGCAAGAAAGTAAAGGAAATAAAAAGAATATCTTTAATTTCTTTTCAAATCATAAAAAGAGCAAGAGTTATTCTTCTTTACCTTCAGAAAAAAGTTTTATTAATAACAGTAGTAATAATAGTGGAAAATACAACAATAATTACGATAAAATAAAATTAAAGCAATCTAATAAAATATCCATAAGAGATGATGATAGTGATTCAGATATCAATAATTCAGATTATGCTAGTAGTTATATAAACTTTTTAAATGAAACAAAAAAGAATACGAATTTCATTCTAGCAAATACTCCACCTTTAAATAATATTAAAGATTATACACCACTTTTCAAAATTAATCATATGAATCAATTGAATACTGTGAATTATTTTGGTTCTAAAGGAGAATTAGTAAATCCATATGATCAATTTAATGATTTCGATTTTAATGATAATTCAAAAATTGAGAATAATAAAAGACCAATTATGAATCAAAAAATGTCGTCCTCTTATACATCTCAATCTAAAGGGTACCAAATAGGAAATAAAAGATATTAGAACTAATAGCAAAGAATATGTAATATATATATAGAAAGAATATTGATATATATTGATAAGATTTTGATAAATTGATAAATATTATTTTAATTGTAAGAATAAAAAGCATTTTAATAAGTGAAAACTAAATAATAATAATAATAATTTATAGAAAGAAAAAAAAAAAAAAAAAAAAAAAAAGAGGAAGAAATTAAAATATATATATGTTATATATATATTATAATTTATTTAATAATTTAATAATAAAAATAATAAAATTAAATCTATTAAAACTTTTTTAAATTTTTAACTCTATTGGTTAAAATTAAAAATAAAAAATAAATATAAATTTTCAAAAATATATAAAAACATATTAATAAATATATATAGAATATATAGATAGAAATAATTTAATAATTATATATATTAGATAGAAATAATTTAATAATTATATATATATATATATTTTTTTTTTAAATATTATAATTTTTATTGAATATTATATTTTTTTATTTTATATTTTATTTATTATAATATTTTGATATCATTCAAATTAGAATAATGAATAAAATTAAAATAGAAAAATTAAATACAATATAGAAAAAATAAAAACACAATAGTATTTTGATATCATTCAAATTAGAATAATGAATAAAATTAAAATAGAAAAATTAAATACAATATAGAAAAAATAAAAACACAATAATATTTTGATATCATTCAAATTAGAATAATGAATAAAATTAAAATAGAAAAATTAAATACAATATAGAAAAAATAAAAACACAAACAAAAAGACTATTTAAAAATACTATATATATATATATATATATAAGCAAACCAAAAAAAGAATCAAACAAAAAATCAAAAAAAGCAAAAAAATTGAAATTATAAATATTATAAATAATAATAATAATAATAACAATAATAATAATAATAAAAATGATAAAAATAAATAGAATGAAACAATAATATTAATAAATAGAATAAACTATAATAGAGCACTTTTGTACAAATGTACACATATTTAATATTTTTAATTAATTATCTTTTCTTTATTAATTATAATAAAAATGATAAAAATAAATAGAATGAAACAATAATATTAATAAATAGAATAAACTATAATAGAGCACTTTTGCACAAATGTACACATATTTAATATTTTTAATTAATTATCTTTTCTTTATTGATAAAGAAATAAAATTAAATAAAATAAAAAAATAAATAGATTAATAAATTTATCTCAATCGTTTATAGTTAAGAAAATTAATATTATAAAATATGATATACATAAGTAAATTGATATATTGTTTATATTTCATTCTTTTCAAATTTATAACGTATAAATTTTATAGAATCTTAAAACAACTAATATATAGAGTTTGATCTATTTTAAATATTTTTATATTAATATTATTTAAATTATTATTTGTAATATATTCATAAAATTATATTAAAAAAATAAAAGCAAATTTGGTAATATTTTTTCTAATAAAACGTAATTGATTTAGTATCTATTTCTTTTCTCATACTTTTTCTATCTTTTTCTTTATAAAACTTTTCTTTTTTATATTCTTCTTCACCCAATTTACTATATTTTTATCGAAGTTTGAATAATATAATGTGCAGTTCATTATATTTTTTTGTGAGAGATCCAAATTAATAATGATTTTATGAAATTTCATGATTATATCAGTAAACCCAATTTTCAGATTCAATTTTAGATTTTTTCTTCTTTTCTGTTGATATATATAAAAAAAAAAAAAAAATCTATTGATATATATATATTAATCATTAAATCTTTTAGATATTAAATTAATTTTTGAGAATAATTAATATTTCTTTTTAACAAATGTATTATTGTATTTGTTATATATTATTTATATTATTATTATTTTAGTATAATCGTTATCATTAGTATTATAACTTTATTTTTATTATAATTAATAATATTATTTTAATATTTTAATTTCATTTTATTTGATTTAATTAATTTGATTTAATCTTCACTTTATATTCATATGTCAACTATTTATTTTATCTTTTTTATTTTATCTTATTTTATCTTATTTTATTTTATTTTATTCAATCTGTACTTTATATTTCTACAACTTATTTTATTTTTTTTTTATTTTATTCAATCTGCACTTAATATTTCTACAATTTATTTTATTTTATTTTATTCAATCTGTACTTATATTTATATTCTACTATTTATTTTATTTTATTTTATTTTATTTTATTTTATTTTATTTATTTTATTTTATTTTATTTTATTTTATTTTATTTTATTTTATTTTATTTTATTTTATTTTATTTTATTTTATTTTATTTTATTTTATTTTATTTTATTTTATTTTATTTTATTTTATTTTATTTTATTTTATTTTATTTTATTTTATTTTATTTTATTTTATTTTATTTTATTTTATTTTATTTTATTTTATTTTATTTTATTTTATTTTATTTTATTTTATTTTATTTTATTTTATTTTATTTTATTTTATTTTATTTTATTTTATTTTATTTTATTTTATTTTATTTTATTTTATTTTATTTTATTTTATTTTATTTTATTTTATTTTATTTTATTTTATTTTATTTTATTTTATTCAATCTGTACTTTATATTTATATTCTACTATTTATTTTATTCAATCTTTACTTAATATTTCTACAATTTATTTTATTTTATTTTATTTTATTTTTATTAATATTTTACTCTTTTATATTATTTCATTATTTATTTTAATTTATTTTAATTTATTTTTTTTTCAATTTGTACTTTAATTATATTAATATTCTACTATTTCTACTATTTATTTTATTTTATATAAAAATGAAATATTTTTTATGTCAATTATTATTAATTTTAAGTTGTACGTATTAAGAGTAATAATATTTTATATTAAAATATTTGCTTTATCATTGAATTTCTTTTTCTCTCTTCTCATTTATTTTTTTTATATTGTTTTATATTCTCTGAATATTACTTTAAGATTATTTTTTATAATTTTCTTATTTTTATTAATATTATCATTAAAATTTTAACATTAATTATAATTCTTAATTTCAATTCATAGTAATAATAAGATTTATATATCAATATTTTTAAATATATATATAAGTATGCTAAGAATTGGGAATGTAATTACGTAAATTTTATTAATAAATTTTATGGTAAAGAGTTTCTAGCATATAATTTATTATATATTTTACATGATTATATAATAATATATTGTACCTTGTATATTAATTATGTTACATTACATTTTATTACTTTAAATTCATGTTCACATATTTTTATTTAAAACACATAATGAAAATTGTCAATAATATTCTAAAATTATGATTTCCACAAACAATTTCAATAGGATATGAGGTTGTATAATTTATTTTAATATATGTTTAAGCGTATTTTTCTCTAATGAATTAATAAATACTATATATTTTGAGTTTAATTGAACTTTAAATATATTTCTTTTATACTTTTTTGCCTTTCTTCAATTATGAAATCTCGATCATTTTAAATATTTGATCAATTTTATTAGTTTTTTTAAAAATTGACATAATGAGTAACTATTATTATCATAATTAAAGATTCCAATTTATTTTCTTTGACATAATATTGTGTCTGGTATATGATTCTTTTCTAAAGAATTACTTTTAAAAGTCAGATGAAAAACTAGTATTTATAATTATGTCAACTTTATAATATCTTTTAATAAAGAATTTCTAGAATTTACTACTCATGGTTATTATTAGTGGATTATACATTAATTATTATACATTATATTTTATTACATTAAATTCATACTCACATATTTTAACAATATATATAAAATTTTGTATTGGATATATTTTCATATTCATCATAATTGTATTCTTTAAAATAGTTTTAATATTTAAATTTTTTTTTTTAAATTTTGCTAAACTTAGTAATATCTTCAATTTTTTTTTTTTTTTTTTTTATTTGTAAATTTTTTTGATCTTACTTATCATATAAAAATTTTAGTAACTAGACTACAGTTTTTTTTTTTTTTTTTTTTTTTTTTGAAATTCTATTTCAATTGGTTTATTAACAAAGTATCATTTTTATCATTTTTATACTTTACTCATTAATCTCGAATAGGATTCGGAGGAAAATAAAAAGGATCAATAAACACCATTTATATCTATCTTAATCATGGCATTATAGAATTAAGGTAATAATTTAACTTTATCTTATGTATATATTTTTGTAAATAGGTTAGGTCAATTATTTATTATCTATTATCTCATTAATGAAAAATATAAAATACATTTTTTGTAAATAAAACATAAATAATAACAATAATAATAATAAATAATATATAGAAATAGTTATTAATAATAACAATATATAATATATAGAAATAGTTATTAATAATAATAATAATGTTAAAGTTATAATTATAGTAAAAAGATAAAAATGATTGTTAAAACATTTATGTAAAATGTAGATATATTGAATATTTAATTATATTTTTTTTTTTTTAAAAAAATAGATAACTTTATATTATTTAAAATCTCATACTATAAATATTTATAGCATTATTTTTTTACTACTAATAATGTTATTATTAATATTATTTATTATTGTTACTTTTATTATAATCAATATTTATAATAAAAATCCTAAAATATTAATTTATTTCGTTAATGATAAAATAATATATAATATTACTAATTTGTAGTAATTAATACTTTTTATTTTATATATTAAATAAAATATTATAACAAATAAATATTCATAATAATAATAAAAATATAATAAAATATATATGATAAATATATTCTTAATGATAATAATAATAATAATATAATTAATAACTATGATATATTTAAAAATTGTAAAAATTTTAAATTGTAATATAAAAATTTAAAATAATTAGCAATAGAAAATATAAAAATAAATAATTGATAATCGATAATGATATTATTATATTATTAATATTTACTATAAAAATATAATTTTTATTATCATACATTAAAAAAAATAACAAAAAAAGAAATTAAATTATATCAACATTAAATATTAATATTTAAATTATTAAACTAATAATTACATATTTAGAAAATAATCCAATTAAAAAAAATGAGGGAAAAAAAAAAAAAAAAGAATACATTAATTATGATAAAAAATATAATAACTTTTGAAATATATTACATTAATTTATATTTATGTCATTTTTTATTATTTTAATGATTAAAAAATATAAATAATATACCAAATACTTTTCATCATTTAATAAAAATTTCAAAATTAAAAATAATAACAAAATAAAATTTTTTTTTTTTTGGATAAATGATTAAAAAAATAAAAAATAAAAAAGTAAAAAAAATAAATAAAAAATTTAAAAATATTTCAATGCAGTTTTCTTTTTTAATAATTTTATTAATTATAAAATTGTTAATTATTGATTTTTGATTATTGAAATTTTAATACTTTAAAATATAATAGATATTTAAATTTATGAAATTTGGTTATATTTAAAAACTTTAATTTTAAATTTATAATTTATTTATTTAGATTTATGTTCGTTTTTGAACTGCGTAACATAAATTTAATTTATTTGTTCTTTGTCGGAGTGAAGTTTTTCATAACACATTTTTTTACTTCTCCTTTTTTGTTTAAAAAAAAAAGGTTTTTTTTTTTTTTTTTTTTTTTTTTTATTTCTTTTAGACATAAAGGTAAAATAATAATTAATATATTAAAAATGTAATATAAAAACAAGACAATATAAAATTTATAAAAATATAATAATAATAATAATAACAACAACAATAATAATAATAATAATAATAATAATAATAATAATAATAATAATATTAATAATAATAATATTAATAATAATAATAATAATAATAATAATAATAATATAATTACTTATATATATATATTATTCTATTCTATTTTATTTTATTTTAATTTTTTATATTTTTTGTGAATTATTATTAAATAATTATTCATTTATTAACTAATATTTTTCATTAATAATATTTTAATCTATAATATTGAATACAATTATAAATTAATATATCTAGAAATTAATCATTATGAAATAGAAAAGATATTTAAAGAATAAAAAAATTAAACAAATATTGTCTTTATTAGAACATAATAATATAAAAAAATAATTATAATTATACTATAATAATAAAAAAAATTTAAAGATTAATTATAATTATATTATAATAATAAAAGATTATTATTATAGTGCATAAAATTTTAAATAATTTGTACATATATATATATATATAAAATGAATATAATAAAACACTCTAGTTTTGATAATAATCAAATAAATTATAGTGATTTTGATACTATCAATATTGAGACAAAAAATGATACAGAGGGTGAGCTAAATGTAATTAATGGAAATGATATAATAAATAATATAAACAATAATAATATTAAATTAATTGGTATAATACCTAAAAATCAAAAATTCAAAAGAAGAAATAGAGAAGAAATAAAAAGGAGAAAAGTTGATATTACAGAAAAATATAAAGAAAATAATGATAATTCTGAAAACAGTAATGAAAAAATCTATATATATAATGAAAATAAAAAAATACCAATAAAAGTAGCACAAAATTACTTTTATAAAACATATTACCATGAAAAAAATAAAAATGATAAATTTCAATGTTCCCCATTTAAGATCATTAAAAAAAAGAATATACCAATGTATATTCATATAAATCATCCCATTTTGAATGATATATATAGAAATCCAGATTTAAAAAAAGATATTTATAGGGATGGAGGACTAGCAGATGCAGATGAAGAAGATGATATTAATTCAAATCATCTTCCCTTAGAATATTTTGATGATCCAGACTTTGAAATATATGAGCCAGAAGAATGGCTTCAATTAAAAAAAATTTATGCAAAAGATTTTGATATCAATAAAGAATCAGCTATAAAAGATTGCATCATGAAACTTATTAGGTTTAATTCTGAATTTCATTTGAAACTTCAAAATTTAGATACAAATAAAAGTGAAGAATATATTAAAATGTTAAAACGTATTTTAGATAATGAAAAAGATTCAGTGGAGAAAGAATATCTTGGATATGATGAAGAAGTAGTAAAATTTTTCAAGGAATTAAAAAGAATAGAAAAAGAATATTTTGATCATAAAAGAAAATTATATTTTAAAACAAAAGAATACGAAATTGAACCAGATCCTGAAGATACCACACAAGAAATTAAAGAAATGCGATTGGTAGCAAAATATTTAAAGCATGCTAAAAATAATTGTAGTTTATGCGCTAATTCAAAGAATTGTATAGGTACAAAGGCATTCTCAAGATATTTTTATCATCATAAATATAAACCAGAAACAATATGGGATTGGGAGAGATGTTGGGTTATAGGTTATGATGAGAAAACTAAACTATATACTATTCATTGGGCTAAAACTCATGTTAATAAAAGAGTAAAAAGATTAAATCTTTTATTTGAAATAGAAAATAAAGAATATTTTTATAAAAGAGTTAATACTGCAAATGAAAACAGAGAAATATTTGAAAAGGATAAAGAATATTATAGTATGATTGATGAAAAAACAGATTCCAGTCAGTTTGGTTCTTTACCTCAGTTTTTAATAGATGGAATTATTAAAAGAGTTAATCGTCCAGTTCGAGAATATCAAATTGAATATATGAAATATTTAATAAATGTTATTAATGATGATTATCTATTTAGTATGAAAAAAAATGATTATGAATTTTATAATGGAAAATATGAACAAACAAATGATCAAGTTTCGAAAAAAAATTTAATATTTGCGAAACATGTTATGAATATAATTGAATCTCCTTTAGACCAAAATAATACAGAAATATATCAAAAAATTGCAAAAACTTCAATTGAACTTTCTCAATTATTATTTGGAGCCAATGTAAAAATACAAAAAATTATTATTGATATTTTCGGAAAGTTGCATAATAAGATTATAAATATAATGAATAATTTTGAAAAGTTTCAATATCCTATTCAATTTAAATCCTTTGAAAAAAAAATAATTTCTCTTTTAAAAACTGAACAAACTGAATTAAATACTGGATGGCCAAATGCTATAGCTAATTTCATTGAAACTGATTTGGATGATATTTTTAATTTTAATATAGTAAATGAAAAGGAGTACCTAAATAGTCGTTGTAAAAATTTTTTAGAATTGATTTCATTAATTATGGAGGAAGAATTAAAAAAATTCATCATTAAGGGTATTAATAGAACCTCTGAATTACTTGAAAAAATTTTGAACTCTTCACCTTATCCAAATAGTATAAATATTGATAATATTAATGAACAAATTATTAGTAAAATGTTTATTATTAATATTCATATTTCAAATCATGATGTGGATGATAAAAAATTACATGACATAAATGCTAATAATAAAATTATTCTTGTTCCATCATACGATTATATTGAGCATTTTTTTCAAAATCTTGTTTATTCTCCTATTTCCATATCTAAAGATACAGTACCCAATATTGAAACAATTATTCTTTTCGGCATTTATAATAATAATAATAATAATAAAAAACAAAATAAATGGATAAAAATAAAGAACTTCAATGGAAAAGAATATATCAAGAAAAATACAGCTATGCTTAATTATATTCTAAAAAAAATAAAAGAACCAATGGAAAAATTAGTAAAGCAATATGAAAAATATGAATTTTTAATTCAAGAAGATAGTGATAATTTAATTAATAGTGAAAATATTAATAATATTGATGAGATAAGTAAAATTATTGAAAAGTATTATAATGCTTCTATAAAAATTAATACGACCGAGTATGATACCTATGAAATCCTACCTTTTATTATAAATTGTACAAATCTAAGAATTTTGTTATTTAACAGAACTAAAACTATTTTAAATGATTTCAATAAAAAGTTAACTCAAAAACTTAAAACAACCTGCAAATCTCTATCCATAAAATATGAAGAAAGACATTGCCATTTATTACTTAATCCTGGACAAGATATTAATCAATGGGTTATTCTAAGAGATACTATTAGAGAATGTACTAATGATTCTCAATGGTACTATAAAGACCTTAGCTATATTAAAAAGTTATGGAATATTATGTATAATTATAAAATGAATATTGATGGTGATTCTAATAATCTTTATTGGAACACTATTTCATGGCCAAAGAAAATTTTGGAAGAATTAGATGTTTCTATTAATGTTTTAAATACATCTAGAACTGATATTATTAATACAATAAATAATAATCGTGAATATATTCAGAATTCTATTGCTGCATATTTATACGAAATTCAAGAATATAATAAATTAGAGAAATACTACGAATGTGATATGTTAGAAAAAATGATTTTATTCAATGAAAGAATTAATGCTATAAAGGAAAGTATTAGAACCATTGAAGATCAAGAGAAAAAGTTGGAATTAGAAGTAACAGATTTCTCTGATTTTGAAACGTTATATTACTATTTTGAAGGTCACGATATATTATGGAAATTTTGTGATGAATATAATAATACCATTAATCGATGGAATGATAGTTTCTTTTCTGAAATTGATGCCGATGAAGTTATTAATACAGTCAATAAATGGAATAATATTATTATTAAAGTACGTAAAATATTCGAAAATTATCCAAGTCCTCTCTCAGTGATTTCCAAATATCAAAATCAATTAAAAGACTATAGTAGATTCATTCCAATTATCATTGCACTTAGAAATCCATCACTTCAACAGAAACATTGGGACAAAATTTCCCAAACAATTGGTATCAGTCAAGCGGACATTAATTCCCTCCTTTTAAAAAATATTTTTATGATGAATTTTGAATTGGTTCAAGACATTTTAATTGAAATAAGTCAGAATGCTACAAATGAAATTAAATTACAGAAAAAATTAGAAGTATTCAAGCAGAAGTTATCTTCCAAAAATTTCGTTATTAATAGATCTTTTAAGCCTTACATTTTAATTGAAAATTTCTATTATTTATCTCAAGTATTTGAGGATTATCTTATAAAAGGTGAACGATTATGCAAATTACTGTCAAAAGATAGTGAACAACTTATCGAAAGTCTCACACAATGGAATAAAAAAATATTGCAATGTATAACTTTTTTAAATCAATGGGAATATCTTCAAACAAGTTATTTAAAATTATATGCTTTTTTTGAAAAATGTACTGATGAGTTTGAGCATTCTCAAAGTATTAAGAATGAATATGAACATATATCAAAATTAATGTCACTTATATCGGATATTTTGGATAAAAATATAAAATGCATGATGATTTTAGGTAGAACAGACATATATGAAATGGTAAAAAGCTCTATCCCACGTATTGAAAAAATTATTTCTTTGTTAGGCAACTACATAAATTCTATAAGAGAACAATTTCCACGTTTTTATTTCCTCTCTGATAAGACTATCTTAAAAATTTTAATCAATTCTTACTCTATTCCTGAAATCAATTCATATATAAACCTATATTATAATAGTATATCAAAATTAGATGTAAATGTCAAGGAAATAACTGAAAATGAAAAAAGTGAAGAAAAATTAAATAAAATTATCAGTAGTTCAAAAAATAAAATTCCAACTGATGAAAATAGTTTTACTCTATTAAAGGAAAAACCTTTTGAATATGATTCTGAATCTGGAGAAGAAGAAGAAGAAGAGTATGAAGAAGAAGAGTTTGAAGAAGAAGAAAAAGAAGAGGCGGAAAAGAAAGAAAAAGAATATAATTCAAGTAATAATTATGAAAAATCATTATCTAATAGCTTTAATCAAAAATTAACTAATGATGATAATAAAGATAATGTTAGTAATAGTAATAAAGTAATAAAGTTAATCTCATTTAGTTTTGATTCATTTGATCAAGATATGAGTAATAACGATATTTCTATTAATGAATTAAATCATTCCAATAAAAATGACAGTAAAGTTGAAAATTCTTCTTCCGTTTATGACGTTTCTCAAAATAATATGCAAAATTTAAGTAATTATAATATTTCAAATAATGATCTTAAATCCACAGGATCAATGTCAGAGGATTCAGAAAATATTGAATATTCAACTTGTGATAAAGTTAATAATTCCATTTATATGCAAAAATCAAGAAATTCTTCTGTCATTAATGATAGTATTGCAGAAAATACTTATATTACAGGATTATATAGCAATGAAAATGAATTTGTTAAATTAAAAAATGATATTAAGATTGAAGGTAATATATATTCATGGTTAAAATCGTTAGATGATGAAATTAAAAAAACAATGAAAGAATATCTTTTTGATGTAATTAAAAATAAAGATTTTGAAAATGAAATTGATCAATGGATTAATTATGCTCCATTTCAAGTTATTGTACTCGCTACTCAAATTATTTATACTAAATTGATAAATAATGCATTAGATTCTTCTAATCGACATTATATGAAACAAATAGGTCTTGTAAGCACAAAATGTAGTGGAGATATTTTAAAATTAACAACTCTTTTAAATATTAAAACAGATCTTACTATTATTCAACAACGTTTAATAGAACAATTATTAGATTATTTAGGATATTATCGTGAGATTATTAGTAATCTAAAAGTATCAGAAAATAATCCAAATTATTTAAATTATGAATGGCTAGAAAAAATAAAATATTACGCCGAAGGAACAAATGTATTTGTTGAAGTTTTCAATTACAAAATATCATATGAATTTAATTATATAGGTACTTATCCAAGATTAATATTAACTAATACTCAAAATGAATTTCAATCTACATTAATCACATCTATAAATATGTCCAATTTTAATACCTTTTTGGCACCTTCTGGCACAGGAAAGACAGAATCTTTATTAAATTTTGCCAGAACTCTAGGAAGAGAATTGATTATTTTTGAATGTACTCCATACTCTGTTCCTTCCAATTTGTATAAATTTTTCCAAGGCTATTTAATGACCGGATTTTGGATTTTATTTAAAGATTTACAAAAATGTTCTGATGAATATTTATCAGTATTTTTGCAATTTACATCAATTTTAAAAAAAGAATATGAACTTAATCATAATTTACTAAAATCCACTATTGTTTTTTTTAATAAAGAATATGAGGTTAAACCATATCATTCTATATTTACAACTGTATCTCTATCAGAAAGAATTCATTGGTCAACATATCATACTTCAATAAAGAGAATATTTCGAAGTATATCAATTCAGTTCCCTGATACTAATAAAATATTTGAAATGATATTATTTAATTTTGGTTTCAAAAATAGTGCCCTTGTCAGTAGGAAAATTGTACTTTTTATGAAATTTTTCACTAAATATTTCAATGATAACAGAAAATACACTTGTAACATAAAGACAATTAAATCGGCATTATATAAAAATTTGAAAAAAGTAAATAAAAATCGTAGTCAAGAGGAATATCATATTGTTGGAAAAATATTAAATGATCTTTTCTTACCACAAATGCAATTAAAGGAATTAGTATTGTACAGATCTCTATTCAAAGAAATATTTAATTTTAATGAAAAATATAATGCTGAGGAATTGGTTGAACAAATTGAAGAATCCTGTAATGCTCTTTATTATAGTCCTATTAAGATACAGACTCAAAAAATTGAACAACTTTATAATAATATTGATTCAGGAAAAATAGTAATATTATTAGGACCATCTCTTTCTGGTAAAACAACCTCTCTTAAAATATTAGAACATTTAATGAATAAAAAATATGCTGAAGAAAATAAAAAAGTAAAAGAATATAATATAGAAATTATTAAAAAGTATATTCCTTCTTTAAATAAAGGTGAAAATAGTATAAGTGATTTAAAATCTATTCAAAAATTAAATAGTAATATTAGTGACAATACTATTTCTCCTCTTCTTACTACAAGTAATAATAATAATATAAATAGCAATAACAATGACAGTAGCAGTAACATCAACAATAAAAATATTAATATTGATAAAATTAATAATAATAATAATTATGATGATGATGATGATGATGATGATGATGATAGTAGTAATAATAGTAATAATAACATTAATATTGATAAAATTAATAATAATAATAATAATAATAATAATAATATAAATGAAAATGTCGATAGTATTTATTATATTGATAATAATTCTGATATATCTGATAATGAAGATGATGAAATCATATATGGAATATCTCATGAACAAATAAACAAAAGTTTAATGAAAGAAACAAAATTAAAAATTCATCATATCTATCCTAACGCATGTAAACCAGAAGAAATTTATGGGTATTATAGTTATGAAAGTAAGAGTTTTGTAAAAGGAATTCTTGAAAACATCTTAGATATCGTTAATGATAATGAAAGCAAAACTTCATACAGTTTAAATAAATTAAATCCTATTGAAAAAACATGGATCTATTTTGATAGTAATGGTAGCCCATATTGGACAGATAGTATATTCTCTCAAATAGAAAATAAAAAAGAGATTCATTCTATTAATATGGATAGTTCAGATATTTCAAAATCAGTAACATTCCTCTGTGAAACTACAGATATTAATTCATTTACACCTGCATTCTTTACAAAATCTTTAATTATTAATTTCAGTATTAGTCAAAAAATTTCTGATAGTATTGTTATTAGAAGGGTCAATCAACTTGATGAAATATTTAAAATTCAAATGGATTTATTTAAAATTCTATATCATTTATTTATGAGACCAGCTATTAATTATGTAACAAACAATTGTAACGTTATTTTTGATATTCATCAATGTATTTATATTAATAAAATATTTGAATTATTAGAATCCTTAATTGTTGAAATGACAGTAAAGTCTTTCCATAGATTAACAGATGAAGAACAAAAATGTTGGATTATTGCTATTATTTTATTCTGTGTGATATGGGTAGTAGGTAATTTAGATGAAAATGATATGAGAATAAAATTTGATGCATATGTTAAGACAGAACTTTTGAGTCAAGAGACTTTATTAAAACTTCAAAAATTTAATTCTTTGTCAAGCTATTGCTTGAAAAATATGATCGTGTTTCCACGTGAAGGAACAGTATATGATTACTACTTTGATAATAAATTATTAAGATGGAAAAAATGGGAATCAAAAGAATTAGACACATTTTTGTATCCATCTATTTGTATTGGCTATGATAATATTGTAAGAACAAAGGAATCATTACGTATTCTTCATCTGAATAGAATTCTTCTCAACAATAATAAAATACCTCTTATTATTGGAAAGCCTGGTGTTGGTAAATCAATGTCAGCTTGGATAAGTATTAATTATAAAAGAAATGAGATCGCTGAAAATTCTGAATCTTATTCTACACATCTAAATTCCCGCTATACAATTGATGACTTCAAAAATTTCATTGTTCATAATCTCACTAAAAAGCGTCTTAATGCTTATGGATTAAAGAAAAATAAAAAATATCTTGTACTTATTGATGATTTGGACAATTTAGAATGTTGTAATATTAATCATAGTAGTATTATTGAATTACTTCGTGAATGGTTCGATACCAAAGGGTGGTTCATTAAAAATGTATTCCATTATATTGAAGACGTTAAGCCTATTTTTACAGCAACTACTTCTCTTTCATTCAAAAAAATCAATAAAAGAATATTAAAACTATTTCATTGCATTTCTATTGATGATGACATTAATCTATCATTTAACAATATTATTTCTAGTATTCTAGATAATCATTTTAGGAATTTAAAGTGTTTAAAAGGATCATTTAATGTTTTAATGACAGAAGCAATGAAAGAAATATATAATCAATTTAAAATAAAATTCCCACAGACAATAACCAATCCGCATTATATATTACGGCTTAAAGATGCAATTGATGTCGTCCATGGTATTATTGAATATTCAAAGCAAGATATAGATGAACTCAATATTCTTAAAATATGGAATTATCACTGTAATCGTGTAATTAAATCAAAGTTAAGTAATGAAAATGACATTGAGGAATTTTATAATATTATGAAAACTGTATCAGAATCAACCTTTGATGTCAAATACGAAGATCTCTGTAATGAAAAAGAACCATATTATTACTTCCAATATACTATTTCAAAAGAAAAAGAACAAAAAGTTGTAATATTGCAAGTTGATAATATTGGTAAATTCTTTAAAATATTTATGAATAAACTTTTAGTAGACCAGTATAATCCCTTCTCTTTTCGCAATAATAAAGCTTTATTTAAATGGATTTATCCGTATGCTCTTAAGTCTGCCATACTTTTAAGTCGATCTTTAGAAGTTTCAGGAACTCATGTTCTTTTATTAGGAAATAATGAATTTGATCATTCTAAATTAATTCGTTTATCCGCTTCCCTCAATGGCAATAATTATATCATGTATCAAGGACCTTCCAATACTGAAGAAACCTTCGAAAATTGGAGAACGTTCATTAGAGAAGTAATAGAAAAACTTTTACTTGATAATAAACCTACTTTCTTATTTATTTCTGATTTTTACATAAAGTACGATTATCAAATCCGTGATATTGATAGTTTATTAACCATTGGATTTATATATGATTTATATAATAATAATAATAATAATATTCCTTTGGTTATTGTTACTAATTTAGTAAATCATTTAAGTAAAGAAGGTTATGATGAATCTGTTATAGTTGAAAATCTTCCAGCAACTCTTATTTTGTATATCAAAAGAAACCTACATATTGTTATTTCTACTAATATTCATGACCCATTAAAGGAACTTGATCAATATACAGTAAATTCATCATTCCTGTCCAAGTGCACACCATTTTGGTATAATAATTTTGATAAAACAACACAACTATACGTATCTTCTAATAGTTTAATTCACTTACAGGATGAGTTAAGTTCAAATATTGAAAAAATACAAATACTATCGATTGAAATATTCAATTCCATTAGTAAAACAATATCTACATATAATAAGCAATATAATAAAGATATTTCCCTCTCAAATAAATCATACATTTCTTTCATAGAATATTTCACCAAATTTTACCGTATGAAAACAGAGAATGTTGAAACAAAGATCAATCTTTACAATAAATTAATAGAAAAAATAGATAATGTTTATAAGTTAGGAAAAAGTATTAAAGATGAATATTATCAATGGGTGAAAAAGTATGAACGATATTCAGTCAAAATTCAACTATTTTTAAAACAGATTGAAAGTGAAAACGAACATATATCAAAAATAAGCACTCAAATTAGCAAGGAAGAAAATACAATCACCTTAATTGAAAAACAAATTACTAAATTACAAGACGAATTAGAAAATGACTGTAAAAAACCATTAGAATTGATTGAGGAATCTATTGAGCAAATTGAAAATCTATCAGAAGATAATTTAAAGGACCTTGACTTTGTTAATAAACCGTCTGAAAATGAAAAAATTGTCGTACAAACTCTTTGTATTGTTCTAAATATTGAACCAAATGAAAATGAATCTCTTTGGAGTGCTGGAAAAAGAAATATTTGTGAAAAAGAAGTTATTGATAAAGTTAAAAATTATGATGTTGATAGTATTACCCAAACAATTATTCATTATATTGATATTATGATTGACTCTAAAAAATTTGATTTAGATGATTTATTAGAAAACTCAGTTGCTGTTGGAACCTATGCCTCTTGGATCCTGGCGATTCGATCTTATTGTCGTCTCTTTAATGTTATTCTTCCAAAGAAGAAAAAATTGAAGTTGTGGGAACAAAAATTAGAAGCCAAACATACTCAAATTACTGAATTAAAAGATTATGAAATGAAACAAAATAAACAGTTAAAAGAAGAAAAATTAAAATATGATCAAATAGTGAAAGAAAAAGAAAAGATTATTACTAAACTAAAAAAGAAAGAAAATAATTTTAAAAGTTCTCGAGATGTTATTGAAGGCATTACCCATATTGAAGAAAATATAAGAAATAAGCTTTTAGTGTTACGTGAGAGTAAAGAAATGCTTATCGGAGATTGTGTTTGTGCAGCCTTTATTATTACTTATACAGGATTATTTTCAAGAAATATTAAGAATAAAATTATTAAACCTATTCTTAATATCCTCACAAACAAACTCATTTCCTTCTCTGACAAGCATTTTTCATTAACAAAATTCATGAAAGGAGACCGATGGATAGATTTACCTGCCTATACAGAAATTCCTGAATGTTTAGCGTTTATGGACAATATTTTACAAGTTAAATTAAATGATAATTGGTGTATTATATCTGATAAGCATCTCATCTTTTATAAGTACTATAGTATGTTTGATGAAAAGGAGACTGTTATTAAATCTTCATTAGAAGATGATGATTTAAATAGAAATCTTGTTAATGCAATTGAAAGAGGATATACTTTTATTTTATTGCTGAATGAAAAGGACATTAATGAAATTCCCCTATTTATACAGAATCTAATCATTCATAAATTTTTCCAAAACGAATATAAAAGAAATAAGCATATATTTTCATTTACAGGTATTGCCGAAAATATAGTCATATCACCAAATTTCAGATTGCACTTAGTTATAACAAAACCATTTGAATTAATTAATTCGAAAATTATAAGATATCTTGAACCTATTTACATTGATACTCCAGAAGAATTTATTTCATATATATTAGTTGATTGTTACTTTAATCGTTTTGATCCAGGATTTAATAAAAAACGAAAAGATAATACTAAAAATATTACTGATATTTTCAATTCTATAGCCAAAAACATTGATAGTATGTATGAAATTATTAATGATATAGAAAAAAAGAATCTCTACACAGGTCCCGTTTTTGAAAATATCAAGAAAAAGAATATCGAATATGAGGAACTAAATAAAAGTTATGATGAACAAATTAAAATTAAACTTGATTATAATAAAAAAGTTAAATGGATAACAGAACTCTGTAAGCATGGTTCATGGATGTTCCAATTAATAAATAAATTTTCCACTGTTAATCCAATGTATCAATTTAATCTTAATAACTATGTTGAATTGATAACAAAGACATTCAAAGAATGTCCAGTGGATGATGATAAAGCTTTACAAGAGGTACGTTACGATATAACCAAAGCTGTCTATGAAAAAATATCATTTGTATTTCATGATTACGATAGAGTGGTATTCTCCTTTATTATATCTTTAACCAACGTCTTTTACAAAAAGTATGATGAATTCTCTATCACTGAAAAGGTATGGGCTTATTTCTTAAATAAAGAGGATTATACCATGTATGAAATTAATAATGAAAATATTTCAGATGAAAAATCAAATAAGGTAATTGTTCGTCCAAACTCAATTTACAGTGACGGTACCGATCTTGACATAATTGCATCAAAATTTACGGAGGTTGAAAAGGGCATTCCATGGATTACTAGAGAAAAATGGAATTTGTTAATAAACTTATCTAAAATTGATCAATTCTCAAAAGTTCCATATGATATATTAATGTCGTTAAATTCAGTAATAAGAAATGATATTGTTACGTGGGATTCAATAATGAAATACGATACTAGTACCATTAAATTGCCTCCAAAAATTGATTCAAATCTTAGAGTCTTCGAAAAAACACTTTTATCCTATTATATTAGACCATATTCGCTCTATCAAAATATTGATAAATATATTGAAGTTGTATTAGGTGAAGAATTTACTGATATTAACCAGAATATCTTTGAAAAAGCCTATAATTGGTCTAATCATCATAGACCTATTATACTCCTAGTAGATTGTGATGAGAATAATGCTGAGAATTATGTACAATCATTTGCTAATAAAAAAGGAATGAGTAGTAAATTCAAGCATTTAATGTTTAATAACAACTACGAAGACATAAATAATGAATTAGATGGTGCAATGAATTTGGGAAGTTGGATACTTTTATCGAACGGTGAAAAATACATTGATTGGTTTAAAGAATTTGAAAAAAAATTAACATTATTTACTTGTAGTCCTAAATGTAAAATTAATCAAAACTTCAGACTTTGGATTGTTTTTAATAAAAATGAAATTAATAGAAATATTGATATGTCTAGACAATTACCATTTAGCTATATTCAAAATGGTATTAAGGTAATGATTGATAATACGAAAGATTTTAGATTCCAATTCAATGAATCTCTTTCCATAATTAGTGATATATTTAGTCCAAATAATATAGCTTCTCTTGGAACATACCAA
>JACVTC010000040.1:585000-692500 GCA_016946835.1 Neocallimastix lanati (nom. inval.) | reverse complement strand
TATTTATACCAATTAATTATTTAATTATTTATTATTATTATTTACTATTTTTTTTTTTTTTTTTTTTTTTTATGCTTTATTTTATTATTTATGATTGTAGAAATTATTATTATTAAATTAATTTAGAATTATTAATAGTAAAAATAAATAAATAAAATATATATATGTATAATTTAGAGAAAAAAAAAGTAATATATCATGGTTTTATGCACATTTCCTATTTAAATGAAATTATAAATTATAATTAATTTAATTGGATTAATTATTTTCATAATTGAAAAAATACAATTAATATAAAGAGAAATATCATTTATATATACATTTAAAATTTTTCTTTATTATAATTATTAATTTTATTTTTATTACAATAATAAAGGCATTTAATCAGGATGTCCTGTATATTTGGAAATTATACGATTTAGCATCGGATGATACTAATATCGCTATATTGAACGTCATAAAAGCTGCTATTAGCTCATATACACTTTACTTTCAGTTTGCAGTGAATAATTCAATCAATTGCTATATATGATTATTAAAGTGAATAACAGCTATCATTACTCACTTTCATATATCAAATTTAGTACATTGATTCCTTGAATTAAATTATGACAATGATTATTGGTACTCTCTAAGAAGTTTGAGTTAAACATATTTATATTTTGAAAGAATTTTATATATAATTATAAATACAATAATATTTCATTTTTTTATTGTTATTATTATTAATTATTAATTATGATTATTATTATTACTAATTATTAATTATTAGTTACTTTTTATTATTATTATTATTATTTATTATTTTATTATTTATTATTTTATTATTTATTATTTTATTATTTATTATTTTATTATTTATTATTATTATTTATTAATTATTAATTATGATTATTATTATTATTACTAATTTATTTAAATTTTATAATTTGTACTAAATTTTAATCATAATTTTAAATAGATAATAGATATTGGATTAAAAAGTTCTTAATAATAGAGTTTTATTTACAAAAAAAACTATATTTAAATTAAATTAAAAATAGATTAATAAAATAATAAATTTATTTATAATTAAATAAAATTTTTTAAAGTTTTATAATTTTTAAAAACTTTAAATTAGTTTTCTTTAATTACAAGATGGTATCATAAAAGATTTTTTCACTTAGTTTTGTAATACCTGAATTTTTAGAGCCTATTTTTACTCAATTTTGTGTTACATGAAATTCAGAATATAGAATAAAAACTTTCAATAATTTGTTTTTTGTGTAATGTTTAAACAAAAAAAATCAGAAAAAAAAAGAAAAGAAAAAGAATTAGAACAAATTAATTTATTTACTAATAATAAAAACTTTAATACTTATAGTTTATAATTATTAATTATTAATTATTAATAAATTAGATTAATATGTTGTATTACCAAATAATAAATATAATATTAATAATGTATATTAAATAATATTTTATTATTTTATTTATAGTTATTTAATATTGTTTATAATAATATTTTTATAAAAATTACATATTTCTAATTAATTCATTTTAATGTAAGTATTTTTTTATACAATATTATTCTAGATTATAATAAATGATAAATATTTGTTATTGAAAATATTATATTAACATATTATAAAAGTCAAACATAGTAAAGCATGAAGTAATATAAATTAGAGAATATAATTTTATATATTTTTTTATTTCAATATTTATTCACTATTACAGAATTATAGTTATAAAAATAATAATTATTATTAAAAAGATAATATGATAAATGATACATTATTTAAACATATTTTGTTATTTATAAATTTGATTTGTTTGATTTTTTTTTATTTTATTTTCTTAAAAGTTCCTATACATATAAAATTATTCAAAAGTTTAAAAATTTTTTTTCCAATGATCTTTTTTTTTTTCTTTTAAGCTTGAATAATTTTATTTATTCTATACAAACTCTATATAATAAAAAATAAAAACAATAGCAAGTATTATTACAATATTTTATTAATATTTATTAATACTTTTTAATTGTATTTTTTTAAAAAAAAATTTTTTTTTTTGTAATAAAAATTATAAAAACAAAATTATATTAAAAGTTTATATAAATTTTTATTTTATTTTATTTTATTTTTAATTATTAAATTTTTTAATTCATTATATATAAACTTTATTTATTATATTTTGTTAATTGTGAATTAAATTCCAAAATTTATATAATTTAATATTTTACATATTTAAAATAATAGGAATAATGCTTTTAGTACTTTATTCTATTGTATTAAATTCTATTGTATTAAAACTCTTGTTTTTAATTTGCTTTTGAAAGAAATATAATATTGTATCTCTTTCAAAATAAAAAAAAAATGTTAATTGTTGTTTATTTTTTGTTTATTTAATAAATACATTTATTTTTATTTCAAAACGATATTTCATATTTCATATTTTATATTTTATTTTTATATTTTTATATTTTATATATTTTTATATTTTTATATTTTATATATTTTATATTTTATATATTTTTATATTTTTATATTTTTATATTTTATATATTTTATATTTTATATTTTATATTTTATATTTTATTTTACATTTTACATTTTACATTTTATATTTTATATTTTATATTTTATATTTTACATTTTACATTTTACATTTTATATTTTATATTTTATATTTTATATTTTATATTTTATATTTTATATTTTATATTTTATATTTTATATTTTATATTTTATATTTTATATTTTATATTTTATATTTTATATTTTATTATTTTATATTTTATATTTTATATTTTATTATTTTATATTATTGTTTATATAAAAATAAAATATGTATAAATTATTTATATTAATAAAGTTTTTAAAAGGGAAAAGAAAATTAAATCAAAATAAAATTAATATATTGTTTAATTTATTACACATTAAAAAATAATTAATGACGGTTTATTTATTTTTTATTCATTTCAATTATATTTTATTACTATTATATATATAAAAAAAAAAGTCAATAAATTAGATAATACGCTTTTGAAAGTATTAAAATAAAAAACTTAAAAAATATAATATATGAAAAAATTCATATTCAATAATATTATATAATTTATTATTTATTATATTAATATTAAAAACTTTAAATATTTCATATAATAATTTTTATAAAAATTAAAATATTATTATTTACAATACTATTTTTTTTTTCTATTTAATAAAATTATACATAATAATATATATTTATATTTTTTATTTTAGTTTAAATATTAATCTTTTTTTTTTCTTTTTATTATTATTATTTATTAGAAATTATAACTTTATTTAAAATTCTGTTTATTTTTATAAAATTATATTTGAAAGTAAACAATGAAATGAAATAATTTTGATAAAACATTTATAACAATTAAATAAAATAATAAATAAAATATACAATAAAATATATTAAGCAAAGTGTAAAAACTTTATAAACAATAAAATTTATTTGTTATTAATATATATTCTTTTTTTTTTTTTATTTTTTAAATTAAAGAATAAAATCAAAAGTAAAATACAATTTATAAAAATAATTTAAACAAATATTTATCAATTCTAGTCAATAAATTATAAAAAATAAAAAAAAAAAAAAAAAAAAAAAAGAGAAATTTTAATCAAATATACTTAAAAAGAAATACATAAACATAAAATAACTATAAAAATGACAAGAAAAATATCTGTCAAATCATTTTTCAATATTTTTATTATATTAATTGTTATAACATTGGCACATGCAGAAGTAAAATATGTAGAAATCTTAAAAATTAATGACGGAAAAACTATTGAAGCAGGTATTATATTATTCTTTTTATAACAGAAGTTAATATGTACATATAATGAATTATAATAAAGAAATCAAATAATAATTACAATTAATTAATTTTTAAATTAATAATCAATAAAACATGATATTAGGAAAATCTGCAACTTTGAAGTTTAAATTTTTAGAACAAACTACAGATAAATCATTTAATTTTATTTTAAGAGATGAAGAGAAAAAAATTTTTGAAAAAATAGGTACAGTTGATGATACAAAGTTTCCCTTCAATAAGGGTAATACATATGATGTAAATATAAGTATTCCAGAAAAAATTGCGTCTGGTAATTATTTAGTAATGGCTTATGTTGGTGAAGAAAACAAAGTTTCTGATTCAAAATCAGTTAAAATTACTGGAAAAGGTACTGAAAAAGATAATAAAACTTCTGATAATCAAAATATAAATAATCAAAATATTCCAAGTAATAGTACCATTCAAGTATCAAATAGTACCATTCCAGTAACAAATAGTACTATTCCCATAAATAATGCTGCTAATAATACTACTACATCAACAGGTAATAAAAATTAATTCATTTATATTTTTAATAACATAATAATATTAAAAAAATATATTAAATATCTATTATTTAATGTATATATAACAATTTCAATATTGAATCCTTCACAATAAAAAAAAAAATTCAATGTAATTATATAGGTTCAACTAGTGCTTCCCAACCAAATGTTGCTACTGCTGGAAATGCAAGTAGTTCTAATAATGAATCGAAATCATTTAATTTGAGAAATATTATTATTATTGGTTCGATTATTGGTGTAATATTAGTTATTTTTGGTTTATTATTTTATTGTTGTATTAAGGATAGTAAAAAGGGAAGAAATGATAGTGTATGGGATTTACCACCTTCTGTATCGGAGCCTCATCTTGTCTCCTCGAGTACCCCAATTAATGCTATTCCTCTTCAATATAAAAACAGCGGTAATCAATATATGAATAGAAATCAATTTACCTCACCAATAATGTCACCAATTTCCCATTCCAATTCTAATTACAGTGACGTTTATCAAGAAACACGGGGTTTAACTGAAAGTACTAGACACAATAATGATATTCAATCGCCAACACAAGATTATAATCGTAATACTATCTATTCAGATTCTTTAAACTCACCACAAAATGAAGAAGTATCTAGCCCATCTCCAAGTTATTACTTCCAAGTTTTCAAACCACATCAAGTTTATCGCGTTCTTTACGATTTCCAACCTTCACTTCCTGATGAAATGGAAGTTCAACCAGGTGATATTATTAGAACTGAAGAAACATTTGAAGTGAGTATATTCATTAAAATATTAAAGAAAAATTGTTATAGTTTGATTTATTATAATTTAGATTATTATGAATAAATATTAAATATTTTATTATAATTAATTTTAAAAATATTAGGATGGTTGGGCATTTGGTATAAATGTAACTACAGGAAAACAAGGTACTTTCCCAATGAATTGTCTTGAAGATGACAATGCTACTGAAGGTGATTCAAAATCATTTATCTCAGAACGTTCACATAGTCGACGTGTTTCATCATTAAACCCACAAAATGCAAAAGCAATTCAAATGATGTTAAAGAATGGAGGTCAAAGTCCAAACTTTCAAAAATCATATTATATGTCTCAAAGTAAGTATTATTGTTTATCAATTTATACAAATTTAATAATAACTAGTTAAAATATATATTATAATTAAAAACTTAATTTTAAATTTAACTAATATTTTTTTATTAATAAATATAATTAATATTTATTATTATTATTATTATTATTATAATTTTATAATTTTAAAAGTAAATAATATGAAAGTATAAAGAGTATAATATATAATATTTATATTAGTACTTGAAAAAAAGAATTTTTTTTTTCTTTATCAGTGTAAATCATTAAAGAAGATATAATAAATGATAAGCTGTAAAGTAATCCTTGTATAAAGAAAAAAAGCAATATAATTAAAATATATATAAACTTAAAAAAAAAAAAAAAAAAAAAAAAAAGAAAAAAAGAAAAAAAAAAATAAAATAAAATAATATAAATTTGATATTAAGTATACATATTAATTAAATACTTTATATTAATTCATTATATAGATAAAATAGATATTTAAATATATATTATAAAAAAAATAATATAAATAATTTATTAATATTTTTTCTTTTATTTTATTTGACAAAATTTTAATAGATAGTTTTTTTTTTTTTTTTTTTTCTCACTAATTTTTTTATATAGAGGTTTATATTTATTATATAAGATACTATAATAAAATATAAATGAATATTTATATATAAAAAAAAATAATAATAATAATAATAAACAAATAAAAATAGAAATGAAAAGAAAAATTATATACAAAATAAAATAAAATAAAATAATATAAAATAAAATGTAAAAGCCTTTATCTGTTAATTTAATATATATTAATATTATTTATTTCTCCCTTTTATTTATTTATTTATTATGTTAAAATATTATATTATTTTCAAAAGAAAATGGAAATATAAAATATAAAATGAATTATATAAATGAATATATAAAATATATAATATATATAATATAGAAAAAAAAATAAAAAATAAAATAAAGTAAAATAAAATAAAGTAAAACAAAATAAAATAAAGTAAATAAAGTAAAATAAATAGTGAAGTTTTCTCAAATTTATTTTGCTTATAAGCCTTAGCCTTGATTGATTTTCCTGCTATATCTCTAATCCAGTAAAAATTTGCAATTGCTTTTTTTTTTTTTTTTTTTTTTTTTTTGATGGAAATTTATCAACTAAAACTTTACTTTCTTTATCCCATGTCTACAACATTAAACCTCTCAAAGTAAAACGGAGATAATACAGTTGGAGTTTTTCCATTTTTTAAAGCACATTAAATGAGCAGTCGCACATTTCGCCAATAAGCAAAGAAATTTATAAATAAATTATTTAAATATATAATCTTAAGATTTTTTCATTATAATTTACTAATTTTTTATTTTTATTTCATTAATTTATAAGTTTCACTTTTATTTTATTTTATTTTATTTTATTTTATTTTATTTTATTTTATTTTATTTTATTTTATTTTATTCCATCTGTACTTTATATTTAATATTCTACTATTTATTTTATTTTATTTTATTTTATTCCATCTGTACTTTATATTTAATATTCTACTATTTATTTTATTTTATTTTATTTTATTCCATCTGTACTTTATATTTAATATTCTACTATTTATTTTATTTTATTTTATTTTATTCCATCTGTACTTTATATTTAATATTCTACTATTTATTTTATTTTATTTTATTTTATTCCATCTGTACTTTATATTTAGTATTCTACTATTTATTTTATTTTATTTTATTTTATTCCATCTGTACTTTATATTTAATATTCTACTATTTATTTTATTTTATTTTATTTTATTCAATCTGTACTTTAATATTTATTATTCTACTAATTATTTTATTTTATTTTATTTTATTTTATTCCATCTGTACTTTATATTTAATATTCTACTATTTATTTTATTTTATTTTATTTTATTTTATTTTATTTTATTTTATTTTATTTTATTTTATTTTATTTTATTTTATTTTATTTTATTTTATTTTATTTTATTTTATTTTATTTTATTTTATTTTATTTATTTTATTTTATTTTATTTTATTTTATTTTATTTTATTTTATTTATTTATTTTATTTTATTTTATTTTATTTTATTTTATTTTATTTTATTTTATTTTATTTTATTTTATTTTATTTTATTTTATTTTATTTTATTTTATTTTATTTTATTTTATTTTATTTTATTTTATTTTATTTTATTTTATTTTATTTTATTTTATTTTATTTTATTTTATTTTATTTTATTGTATTTTATTTTATTTTATTTTATTTTATTTTATTTTATTTTATTTTATTTTATTTTATTTATCTGTACTTTATATTTAATATTCAATTATTTATTTTATTTTATTTTATTTTAATTATATATAATTTTAATAATTTTTTTTTATTATTTTTTCTTGTTTAAAATAAAAAAAATGAATAAATAAATAAAATTATCTTTATACTGAAAAATAAATAAATAAATGTATAAAATATTATAATACTTAATTAAAACCACGTGTAAAATCTAAAGACATATATAGAAATAATTGTTTAAATTCATTTATATAATAAATATATATTTATAATATTAATTTTATTTATAATATTTATATATATATATTTTTTTTTTTTTTATCTTTTTTCATCTTTTAATAGTTTTTCTACTATCAACCATAATATAATATAATATTATTAGATATTCAATCTATTATTATTATCATTATTATTAAAAATTCAATCTTTTATTATTATTATTATTATTATTATTATTATTATTATTATTATTATTATTATTATTATTATTATTATTATTATTATTATTATTATTATTATTATTATTATTATATAGAAGTACAACTTAATTTAATCAATAAATAAAAAAATTAATAATAAAGCATATATATCATGTATTATCTGTTTCTTTATAGATTAAGATGTTGTTTTATTTGTTTATTTTTGAAATAAAATATATTAACTTAATAAATAAATCATAATTCTTCAATAGTTAATTAAATTATATTAATAATACTAGTTTACCAGGGTTTTCCCCTATAAATAAAGTTGGATTTTCACTTAAACAATAATAAGTATTCATGTTACTAGATTATTTAATTATTAGGGCAGAAAGTACTTAATGTGAGAGGATTGGTGTCGTTGTTCCTCCTACGATGATTCAAGAGATCACTGATAAGAAGCCCGTCGAATAAAGTATTTTATAGAGAATGTCTTTTCGTATTAGTCTTGATTAGTCTGTATCGAAGCCAAGGCGGTATGGCAAAGAATCTAATGGAAGTCTAATACGTTTAAGGAAGAGACTGGAGGCCTTATTGTTCTCCCATCTCATAAATCCAAGTTTTAATAAAATATATATATATATATATATTTATGCCTAATTAAAGATTTTTGATAAATTACTATATTATTTTTTTTCTATCATCATTATTTTATATTTATTAAATGGTAAATTAATATTTTTATATATTATTTTATCATAAAAATTATTTTTCATATTCTTTCAATTTTACAAAAAATTTCTTAAATTTTGTTTTTATCCTTACTTTTTGGAGAGTCAACGATGAAAATACAGTAAGACAGGTTAGCATGGCCAATGCCTCTGAAGGAGAAGACCATAATTTCTTTTAGATTGTCAATTTAAACCCTAATCAATAAGGAAATGATGTTCACTGCATAAGAACTTTATTCTGAATTTATTTAAACACTCTATTTTGAATATCACTTTTTATTTCACTTTAACTATTTTAAATATTATTATGTTCTAATTAGGAAAATAATATTTATTTATTTTATTAATTCTGTGTTTTTTTTATTTTTTATTAAAAATTAATATTCATGTAATTAATAAATGAATAAATAAATATAGATTAAAGTTCGCAAAAATTACGACTATAAAAAAAAAAAAAAAAAAAAATCTGTATTTGCTTATTATGAATTCATCATCTTCAATTTTATATAGGCCTAGTATAATATCAAAAATTAATTGTTTTATTCTTTGTTCTTTATCCTTATAAATATCAATTTTTAAATATTTAACACTGGTCCTTTTAATTATATTACCATCATGATCTCAATAGTTGAATGGAACATTGGACTTGGGATTTCAAAGTAATGAAAGTATCATCATAATATTTACGGATAACCTTAATAACCTTTTCGTAAAATATACAACGAAATACATAAATATTGTAATATTATTAATAGCTATACAATAAAAATTTTGATTATAGGTTGGGTAATATATTTTAATTTCTTAGTTAGATTGAATTATTACATGCTTTAACATGTTTATAAATTTTTACCATTTGGATTATAACAATTCTTTTTTCTTTTTCATTTTTATTTTTTTCTAATACAGTTTTTGAACATTAATATGAAAAAAAAAAAAAAAAATTAATTAGATTGATATCTTAAGCTATAATTTTAGAAAAGGGAGAAAACTTCCCTATATAAATTCAAGAGGTAGTTGCAGGTTCAATCCAGAAACATTATGTAATATATTACTAAATGATAATGATAATAAGATATTAATGATAAAAAAATAAAATGAAATTTTAATATTTTATACAAGCCAATAATCAATAATAATAATTATAATAATATTAAAAATTACTAACACTGAATTATTTAATAATACCTCCAGAGTTTATGATACCACTGTTGATTATAATAATATAATCAATATTATTATAATCAAATTAAACTTAATTGTATTATATATTAATAAATAATAAAACTTTAATAATTATTATCTTTTTTATTCTTTTTTAAATAATACATAATATATATTATATATAATATATATATATATATATATTTTTTTTTTTTTTATTAAATATTTTGTTCTACAATAAAATTTTAATAAATACATTATTTTTAAATGTAAATAAAAATATATTTTAAATTACTAATAACAAAAATTTTTAATACACAATTTGAAATAATAAACAAAATAATTTTTCATTTTTTAAAATTTTTTTTTAAATTTTTTTTTATTTTCTTTCTTTATTTTTTTTAAAAAAAATATAATTTACATTTTTAAAAATAATTTTTATATTATTTAAAAAATGAATGACATTTCATTATCTGCTATTACTGGAGCATTTGAATCTGGTCCAGTAGTACAATTAAAAGATTTAGCAAGTGATCATATTAAATTTTCTTTATCAAATGTAGATCTTAGCGTTGCAAATGGTCTTAGAAGAACCATGATTGCTGATGTACCAACAATGGCAATTGATTTAGTTGAAATTGAAACTAATACTACAGTATTAACTGATGAATTTATTGCTCACAGATTAGGCTTAATACCTTTAACTAGTCCTGATGTAGATAAAAATTTCCAATATACTAGAGAATGTAATTGTACAGAATATTGTAATTTATGTAGTGTGGAATTAAATTTAAATGTTAAATGTACAGAAGATAGAACAATGGAAGTCACTAGTCGTGAATTAATTAGTCAAAATCCTGATATTGTTCCAGTAGTTATAGATGATCAAGATCCCGGTATTATTATTGCCAAAATGAGAAAGGGTCAAGAGTTAAAATTAAAATGTATTGCCAAGAAGGGTACTGGTAAAGAACATGCAAAATGGTCACCAGTATGTGGTGTTTGTTTTGATTATGATCCATATAATAAATTAAAGCATACTACATATTGGATTGAAGATGATGAAAAAACTGAATGGCCTTTAAGTGAAAATGCCTCAGAAGAGCAACCACCTGTTGAAGGTGAACCTTTTGATTATAATGCAGTTCCAAATAAATTTTATTTTAAATTTGAAACAACTGGTTCAATGGAAGCTAAAGCTATTATATTATCAGCATTAGATGTAATACAAGCAAAATTAGATCAATTAAAAAATGAATTACATAAAGAACAGAGTATTTCACAATCTCAGGATCAAATTTATTAATAATGTACTAGGTTTTATTTAAAAAAAAAATAAACTTTCATAACATGCATTATTAAAAAAATATATATATATATATAATGAATTCTCAGCATATTCAAAAAATGACATCAATTTATAAAATTTAATTTTAAACACATAACTTCTTTTCCTATAATATAATAATTAATAAACACAAAATTCATATTAATTTAATATTTTGTTTAAGAAATTCAAATTTTAAAATCAAAATTTATTTTTTATTTGAATCAAAAGTTTTATATAATATTCATATTTTAATTATATGGACTTCTAAACATTAAATATACATTACAATTGTTTATTTATAAATAATTTTTATAATAAATTAAATTAGAAGAATAATTGAAAAAATAGAATAATTTGTAATTTTAATAAAAATTAATTTGATTGGTTGTATAATTATTTTTTGAACCAATGAGTGTTCTTAATTAGGCTATCACAAATAAAAATAATTTTTTGTTTGAGCCATTTAATCCCTCCTTTTTAATATTATTTGAAAAAACGTCAGGATGCCTGTATGATTTTGTTACAATTTTTTTAATATTTTTTTTTGTTATGTATTAGTAGAGTTTGTAATAATTAATTTGATGTGTTGGATTGAAATATATTTGGTATTTTCAATTCAAATGCAAATATGTATATTAAGTAAATTAATATTTTTTTTTTTTTTTTTTTTTTTTTTTTTTGAAAAAATGATGATTTGGAATGATTTTAATATGTTATATAATATATATTGATTTGTTTTATATATATCATGTTGAATAATATTGCTTTAAATTTGAATGCTATATCAATATATAGTTGGCCGTAGATCTCCTTAACCCATCTGAAGCTTCTGAAAAGCGTCAACACAAGCTCAAGAGACTTGTCCAATCTCCAAACTCCTACTTCATGGACGTTAAGTGTGCTGGTACGTTATCATGAAGATTATATAATTTAAATTTGATAAATGATAAATAATTAATTAAATAATTATCTTTTTTTATTGGATGGATATAAAATAGATTGTTTACAAATTTCTACTGTCTTCAGTCACGCCCAAACTGTTGTTCTTTGCAGTGGTTGTGCTACCGTCCTTTCCCAACCAACTGGTGGTAAGGCTAGATTAACTGAAGGTAAAGAATTATTAAAATATATAGATAATTAATATTTAGAGATATGGTATTAATTTTAAAAAAAATTTTTTATGCATATAAAAATAAAATATAAAGGTTGTTCTTTCCGTAGAAAGCCAAACTAATCAAATTAATCTTATTATGTAGTTAGAAAGTCATATATAATAAATTGAATGTATTAGTGGTTAATAGAAATGCATATCAGCCAAATAAAGTTTAATTTATTCAAATAATTAAAATAAAAATTAAAGGAGACTAAAAAAAATTAGTGTGAAAAGGAAATTTTTTAATTATTATATTCAATTATCAAATCAAAGGGAATATAATAGAAATGGAAAAATATGAAATAAAGTAATGTAAATATATAAAAATAAATTACTATTAAAGCAAAAGGATACGAAAATTGTTAAGTAAAATTAAAACAGAATTGAAAAAACAAAATAATTTTAAAATACAGGAAAAATGCTTTTAAAAAATTTTTATTATATAAAATGATAAATAAATATTAATATGAATAATATTAATAAGAGAAAGAATTTGTTAAAAATGTTTATTATTTTAAAATAAAGTAAATATAATTTGCGATAAATATTTTGATTATATTAGATACAGTGAACAATTCATAATTAAGTTAAAAATGATTAGTAATTCGGGATATATATTTTGTTAAGTTTGTAATAAAAAAATAAAATTTATATTATAATTATTATTATTTTTTTTTTTTTAGTTATTCAAGATGTTTGTTAAAGGTGGTAAAAATGTTTATATTTTTAATAAAAATTAGTCATGATTAATTTATTATTTTATATTTTATTTTGATTGAAATTTAATTTAAATATTAAAATTCTATTAATAATCTTTTATAAATTATTATATTATTAGAATTTTATATTTCGCATTTTTCTTTTTTTTTTTTTTTTTTTTTTTTTTTATTTTGTTATTATACTTTTATTTTGTTATTATACTTTTATTTTGTTTTTATATTGTTTTTATTTTGTTTTTGCTTTTTCCATTTATTTTGTCGTAAAAATATGAATTTAGCATATTACTATTACTATACAATCCAAATTAAACAGTAATTTAAATGTCAAGTTAAATTCGTACTATCGATTTCTTATATCTATTCCTCTCCCATTGAAGAAATATGTAATTTTAATTTCCTTTATTCTTAGTCTTGTTTTATATTATTCTCCTTTCTTTGGTTCAAATAAGAGCAGACGCTCTAAAGCTCAAAAAATTATTAATAGAGAACTTCATTGGAGTTATGGATTGAAATCTCGTAATTCTTATGTTAGTCTCTATGATATTACTCCTGAATTCAGATTGCCCTAAATGTTGCCCATATTGTGGTGTTAGTGTACCTAGCTTTTCGCACTGGATCTTTGCCTGTGAAGAATTGGAAAATTACAAAAATAATTCTTTACCTTTTCTAGATGATCTCTTTTTGAAGTTTGCGATGATAATTGAACAAAAATCCTTGGATGTTTCTTTAGATTCAGAAAAGAATTATGATAATAATATTTAATATTTTATATTGAGTGCTCTTCTTGGCGGGAGTTCAATATATGAAAAAATTTAATTTATTGATGTGGAATAAAAACAATTAGTTGACAATATTTTTAAACAAAGTTCAACTTCGTCGACTGTTCCGTATTTTGTGGGGATTGCAGAGTTTCTAACAAACGTATACCATTAATTTGTCGATCTTTTAGATTGATGATAAAATGATATTCCGTTGAATCTACCGTTGCTAAGAGCATCTATGTCGAAATGATAACGCATGGATTTTCACCTCCCGGTGAAAGATCCGATACAAATTCGATTGATAACACTAATACTGAAATTATAATCGCGATAATGGACGTGGTGCTATCATCGATGAATGGGAATAGTTAGAAACTATTGCTTCTAATATACACACTTTTATTATATATAATATTTCATTTCATGCATTTTATTTTTCATTTAAATCATATAATTTTATTATTATTATTATAAATTAAATAAAGTCTTCTCTAAATCGAAAAAATAAAAAAAAAAACTTTTTTTTTTTTATTTATTTATTTTTATTATAATTATTATTATTTGATATTTTTAAAAAATATTAATATAAGAAATAAAAAAAATTTTCAAATGAAATACTCTAACATTTTATAGATTTTATTTTACGAGTAATTATAAAAATTTAATTAGTCTAACTTTACTTATTATTGTATTATTAAAAATACAATCTTTTGTATAATATTAATTATTATTATTATTATTATTATTATTATTATTATTATTATTATTATTATTATTATTATTATTATTATTATTATTATTATTATTATTATTATTATTATTATTATTATTATTATTATTATTATTATTATTATTATTATTATTATTATTATTATTATTATTATTATTATTATTATTATTATTATTATTATTATTATTATTATTATTATTATTATTATTATTATTATTATTATTATTATTATTATTATTATTATTATTATTATTATTATTATTATTATTATTATAAATACAATCTTTTATTATAACTATTATATACTATTGTTACAAACTATAATTATATATTATAATTATGTATTATTATTATTTATAATAATATTAATTATTATTATAAATAATATTAGTAATAATAACAATAATATAAAATTTATTTATTCCAATATAATTTAATACTTTTTTTTAATCATATTTAAAAAATAATTAATAGTACTTAAAAATGCAATTTTAATATTATAATCACATATATTATTTAACTTATTAAAAGATCTTATTAAACTCCTTCTTTTGCTCCCCTTTTTATTATAATTTTGAATATTGTTTTATCAATTTCTTTTTTTTTTTTTATTTTTAATAGTAATAAATAAATACAACAATATAATTTTTAAAAATGACAAGTTATATTAAATTTACAGCATTATCTGGAGCCCGTGATGATAATCCATTGTGTTATCTGTTAGAAATTGATGAAGCAAAAATATTGTTAGATTGCGGATGGTATGATAATTTTGATGAAGAATTACTTAAACCCTTATCAGAGTAAGACATATTTATATGTTGTACATTTTAATTTAAATAATTTATTATATGAATATATACTTTTTATTTTTTCAATTTGTACTTATTTTAATTAAAAAAAAAAAAAAAAAAAAAAAAAAAAAAAAAAAAAAAAAAAAAAAAGTTATTATATATAAATTATATAAATCTGAAATTAATAATAAATAATAAATAATAAATAAATATAATATAATATGAATTATTCAATAATTTAAATGCAAATATAAAATGATACTATTTAATTTAAAGGGTTGCAAATAGTATTGATGCTATATTGTTATCACATGCAGATATAGAACATATAGGGGCATTACCTTACGCAATTTCAAAATTTAAAATGACTTGTAGTATTTATGCTACGATTCCTGTCCAAAATATGGGACAAATGTGTTTGTACGATGCAGTTCAATCTCATCTAGCAACGGAAGATTTTACAAAATTTACTCTAGATGAAATTGATGATGCCTTTGAAAAAATTGTGCAATTAAGATATTCACAACCTTTTTCATTAACCGGTAAAAAATTATTTAATGTACTCAAAAAATATAATTATAAAATTTTGGAAATAACCGATATCTTATAAATATTGAATATATTTTATTATCAAGGTAAATGTAAGGGTATAATAATTACGGCATATTCAGCAGGTCATACTTTAGGTGGTACTATATGGAAAATTAAAAAAGATACAGATGAAATTTTATATGCTGTAAATTATAATCATAAAAAAGAAAGGTATATTAAATATATAATAATTTTCTATAACAAGAAATTATAGTTATTGTTCTAAAATATTCATTATATTTGAATAATTCCATGTAGACATTTAGAAGGCACACAACTTCATTTAAATTCAGAATTATTTGCACGACCTTCATTATTAATTACAGACAGTAGAAATTCATTAAATGTTCAACCCTCAAGAAAACAGAGAGATAGTTTTTTGATTGGTAAATCTTATAATAAACTTAATATATCCATATTTTTATATTTTGAATTAATAATTAATTAAAATTAAATTCTTTACAATTAAAATTCTTTTTTTTTTTAAATTTTTAAAATTATTTTAGAAACAATATTTAAAGCACTAAATAATAAAGGAAATGTACTTATACCAGTTGAATCAACAACAAGAATATTAGAATTAGCATATATATTAGATCAACATTGGGGAAATAACAGAGTTAACTTCCCATTGGTTGTATTTACCCACCAAGGTTATAGAACAATACAATTTGCAAAAAGTATGCTAGAATGGATGAGTGATTCATTAATGAATGTTTTTTCACAAACAAGAGAAAATCCGTTTGAATTAAAGTTAGTATGAAATAATTACTGTTAAATTCCCTTTAATTAATATATTCATATTAATATTAAGTAATAATTCTGATAGAAATTTAAAATATAAATAATTAATCATAAAATATATTTAAATATGTTAAAAAATTTACTATTAGACATTTAAAATTAAAAAATAAACTTCATGAAGTAGAAGAATTAAAATCTCCTAAAGTTGTATTAGCATCAATGAAAAGTTTAGAAACAGGATATGCCCGAGATTTATTTATAGAATGGGCTAGAGATAAAAATAATATTGTTATACTACCAACAAAATGTCAACCAAATTCTTTATCAAAAAAATTATATGATTTATGGTATGAAATAGTAAAAGATATGCCAGATGATATTAAACCAGCAGCTAATATAGATATTAACTTAGAATTAGAGGTGATTTTTTTTATTTATTTATTTATTTATTTATTTATTTGTTTGTTTGTTTGTTTGTTTGTTTGTTTGTTTGTTTGTTTTTTTGTTTGTTTGTTTGTTTGTTTGTTTGTTTGTTTGTTTGTTTGTTTGTTTGTTTGTTTGTTTGTTTGTTTGTTTGTTTGTTTGTTTGTTTGTTTATTTATTTATTTATTTATTTATTTATTTATTTATTTATTGATAAAATAAACATTAAATTGAAATTATCTTACAATAATTATTATTGACAAAGATTAAATCAAGGATACCATTAGAAGGTGAAGAATTAAAAGAATTTCTTCGCTTAGATCAAATTAAAAAAGAAAAAGAAGCAGCTGAAGCAGCTCAAAGAAAACATAATTTATTAATTATGGAAGATGATGATAACGATGATAATGATGATAATGATGAAATTGATGTTAATTTATTAAATACTCAATTTGATTTATACGTTAGAGATAGTAATAATATGGATTATACAACTAATATGTATTACAATGATCAACCATATAAAATGTATCCATGTAATGATCAAAGAAAAAAATTTGATGATTATGGGGAAGTCATTAATGCAGAAATGTATGCACATGATGAATTCCAAGCCGCCCAACTTGAAAACAGTTTAAAAGAAAGTGAAGAAGAAGTATGATAATTTTAATAATTATACATAATTAATATTAATATTTGTTTATTTATTTTGATGGTTTAGAATATTTAACAATTGAATTTTTTTTTATAAAAAAAATTGTTTATAAAATATTAGAAAATTGATTTAATGAAAATTGATAAGCCTGAAAGAGAAGCTGAAATGTCAATACCATCAAAATGCATAAGTCACATCGAAAGTATTCCAATAAAGTGTAAAGTTTGTTATATTGATTTTGAGGGTCTTTCCGATGGAAAGTCTATTAAAAATATTATACCACAAGTTTCACCAAAGAAAATAGTAAATTTTCTATTTTCTATTATTTTTCTCCTTTATTCATTATCGTATTTTATATCATAACATCAATTATAATATTCAAATAATTATTAACTATATATAATATATACAATATTTAATAAAGATATTAATTCATGGTAATGAAGAACAAACTTTACATCTACAAGAGTTTTGCAAATCAGTTATTTCTAACGGCGTTGAAGCACCACATGTAGGTGAATGTATTAATGTCTCAGCTGCTACCAACATTTACCAAGTAAATAACAATTACACATTTACATATATAAATATATATTAATATAAAACAAATTATATAATATATGATATATAAACATTATTTATTAATATAATAATAATAATAATAATTTTATATAAATTATTAGATCAAATTAACAGATACTCTAGTTAATTCATTAGAAATGTCTAGGGTAATAATCCATATTTATAGATATATATATTAATAAAAAAATTAATAATATTAAAAAAAAAAATATAATTATGATATTATTAATAAATATTAAAAAATAAAATTAATAATTGATATTAATTTATATATATTCTAATATTTTAATAGATGGATGATTATGAATTAGCATTTATCCAAGGTCAAATAGAATTAAATGATCAAAATCCAAATCCTCTATTAGATATTATTCCACCGGAAGATAAAAATAAAAATAATAGTTATATCCCATCTATTATTATTGGTGACTTAAAATTATCAGAATTTAAAAAATTATTACAACATGAAGGATATAATGCAGAATTTATTCCAAGTGGTTTATTAGTTAATGAAACTATTCTTATTCAAAAGGTAATTTATTTACATATTTTTATATGAAATTAAAAATATCTTTAATACTAATTAATATAATAATATTTCTTATTGATAATTATTTCAATATAATAAAAATTATTATAGAATGATTCAGGGAGATTAATTATTGAAGGTTCCCTAAGTTCAGAATATTATAAAGTTCGAACATTATTGTACAATCAATTTGCAATATTATAAATCCCCTACAAAAATTATTTATAAAAAAATTATATATATTTATTTTAAATCACGAACTATTATAAATATATATTATTGAAAAATAAAATAAAAAAAAAAAAAAAAAAAAAAAAAAAAAAAAATTTAAATATGTAATTAGAATAAAGTATTTAAGAAATAAATTATTGATTTTAATTATTTATTTTTATTTATTTTTATTTATTTTCAATAAATAATTTATTTATTGATTGATTTACTAATTAATTTACTAATTGACATATTTACTTTTATACATGGTTTGCATTTAATAACATAATTATTATAATTATTATTATTATTACCAGTATTATTGCAATTATTATTATTATTATTATTAATATTATTATTATTATTATTATTATTATTATTATTATTATTATTATTATTATTATTATTATTATTATTATTATTATTATTATTATTATTATTATTATTATTATTTATTTATTTATTATTATTATTATTATTATTATTATTATTATTATTATTATTATTATTATTATTATTATTATTATTATTATTATTATTATTATTATTATTATTATTATTATTATTATTATTATTATTATTATTATTATTATTATTATTATTATTATTATTATTATTATTATTATTATTATTATTATTATTATTATTATTATTATTATTATTATTATTATTATTATTATTATTATTATTATTATTATTATTATTATTATTATTATTATTATTATTATTATTATTATTATTATTATTATTATTATTATTATTATTATTATTATTATTATTATTATTATTATTATTATTATTATTATTATTATTATTATTTATTTATTTATTTATTTATTATTATTATTATTACTATTTAATTGTAATCAAAAATTTTAAAAAATTAATTTATATCGGAGATGTTAATTGACCAACTTTAAATATAGACGTAAAAAATTAAAATTTTTTTTAATAAAATTTTGAAATTGAATATTTTATTAGTAATAAATATAATAAAAATACTTTTTTTTTTTTTTTTGTTAATATTATTATTTATATAAAAATTATATTTGTTTTTTATTTAAATAATTAAATACTAAAAATGGAAAAGCTCGATATTGAAAAAATTATAACGATTCAAAAACTTGTAAGAGGTATTAATATAAATTTGAAATTTATGTCTTTTTTAATGACTTTTCTTATATCCATTTTTATTATTTTCCATTTAATATGAAATAATATATAATTAAATATATATTATTTATTTATCACCATTAAGGATTTATTACAAGACGACGATTACAAAAATTGAACACTAATGCGACAAAAATACAATCAATATATAGAGGATATGTAGCAAGAAAATCTTATAAAGTGAATATGGATCTTTACAACAAGAAAAAACGATTAGATAATTCATTAGTAAAGCATGAAAGATATCTGAAAGTTAAATTAGAAGAATTAAAAAAACTGCAACAACTTTCCAATAGTAAATATTTTGAATATAAAAAAGAAAATGAAAAAAATGCAGCCATAAAAATTCAAAGTATGTGGAGAGGTTATTATACCAGAAAAAATATTGAGAAAATTAAAAAAATAAAAAGTCTTTCATCCCTATATGAAGATAAAGAAAACATAGACATTATTGATTTGTCTTATATTGAAGGAAATAATACCCAAAATCTTATTAACGACAAAATTTGGTTAAAAAAGAAGTTTGAAATTATAAGTAGTAATATTCAAAAATATAAAAGAAATTGTAAAAAGAAGAGATATTTAAAAGAAAGAACATCAGAAGAAAAAAAACGAGAACTTGACGAAAGATTAAAAAATGCCCAGAAAATAATGGATTCCTATTATGAAAACTATTTCCATTTTTTCCAATTAAAGAAAAAAATTTATGAAAATAAGAATGCTTTAGATATTTTATCTATAAATAGTAATTATCGTTATAGAGATTATAAAAGTATTAAATAAAATAAAATAAAATAAAATAAAAATAAAATAATAAAGTATGTATTGATTTTTTCTTTAACATTTTATTATAAATCCATAATTAATTTTTTTTATAGTGAACTGTAAAAAATTAGACGAATTAAAACCTCTTCCAATAATAAAACAAAAATTACCTTCAAAAGAAATTAAAAAAGAACACCAAAAACTAATGGATGAAGTAACAACGCCATGGTGGAAAGTACTTAAGAAGAACTATGATTTAAATCAATTAGATTTTGACTATATAAATGAAGTTTTATCAAATAGTTAGCATTTATATGTATTTAATATGAATAATAATAAGTATCCCTCTTGTTATATATGCATTATTTGAAAAATAAATATTCTATAATATTCCATATTATTGATTTTATAAATAATCAAAAGGAATAAAAAAATAAATAAAATGATATAAAAAAAAAAAAAAATAAAAAATAAAAAATAACAATAAATAATAATATAAATAATAATAAAAAATATTATAAAAAATATATAATATATGCTCTATTAAAATAGAAATAATATTTAAAAACGAATAACAATAAATAATAATATAAATATTAATAAAAATATTATAAAAAATAAACAATATATGCTCTATTAAAATAGAATTAATATTTATAATAATATTTAAAAGGATTTGATATTTATAATTAACGATATTAATTTTTTTAATTTTAAAATAAACCATTTTTTTAACTTTTATAGTAAAATTACATTTAGTTGTTTATCAACACTTAATATTTGTTTATAAATTTATATTTATATTATAAATTTATTTCATCTTCCTTTTATTATTATTAATATTATATTTATTTGAATATACAAATTTTTATTTTTATTTATTTATCTATGTAGTATTTTATGTTAGTAATTAATAATTTTATTAGTTTTATAATATATATATTAAAGTTATAATGCGTATTTTTTATTTATAATCTATAGGTATCAAATTTTTAGTAGCCCATGTAAATATAAAACGACAAATAAATAAAATAATAGTAAATAATCCTAAAATTAAGGTAAATATAGTAAATAATCTTTTTGTACTTTCATTTGAGTATATATATGCTAATAGTGCAAGTGAAATGTCAACAATATGTAATATATAGATTGCATTAATCCATGTATAAAAAATTGAATTTTTTTCATTAATAAGTAAAGAATGATAATCATATATAAGAAGAGCTAATAAAAATAGTGTTAACAAAAAACAAATAATGAATAATAAATTTCTTCTATGTATAATTAAAGGTTCCTCAGTCATACTTTTTCTAACTTTATATTCATAATAAAGTTTTCGTCCTTCAACATTATCAGTAAATTCAATAGGATAATAATATCTTCTTTCGAAGTCTTCATTTTGTTGTTTTTCTGATTCTACTGTTCTTATAACATTTCTACTTTTAGATGTGTTATTCATTTTTTGTAACATAATTTGATCAATGTATCCCATATTTTCATGAGATTTATATAAAAGTATATCCAATGAACTTGAAAAACTATCATTTCTTTTCATTTTTCTTTGATATTTAGTTTGTTGCCTTGTAAATGTTGGTCTATTTGCATTTGTTGATGTAGGTTGTCTCCCTAAAATTGGTCTACTTGGGCCTGAAAACGTAGGTTGTCTGGCAAATGTCGCTCTTCTTGTAAATGTTGCTTTCCTTTTTAAATTCTTTTCTTTAATAAAATTTTTTAATTTTTCTTCATCAACAGTATCATCTCCCTCATCATTATTAATATTATCACTACTCCTACTATTATTGTTATTAATATTATTAGTAGTATTATCATTATTAGTATCATTAATATTACTAGTATTCCTGTTATTATTATTACTACTACTACTACTACTACTACTACTATTATTATTATTATTATTATTATTATTATTATTATTATTATTATTATTATTATTATTATTATTATTATTATTATTATTATTATTATTATTATTATTATTATTATTATTATTATTATTATTATTATTATTATTATTATTATTATTATTATTATTATTATTATTATTATTATTATTATTATTATTATTATTATTATTATTATTATTAATATCCATATTTATGTTCTCTTTATTGATCAAATTGAAATTATCTTCTATACTAATATTTGGAGATGAATGAGTTCTTTTATTACGTAAATTTTTTAAACCTTCTTCGTCTATTGAATTTGTCTCTTCTTTAATCGAATCATCTTCATTAAATAAATCTTTAATATGTCGTTTATTATAATGTGCATCAGAAATAAATGTTGACCTCCTCATATTTAAAAGACTAGTTTGTCGAGATCTATTATTTTTACTTTTTAATTTTTCTTTATTTTCAATGCTATTAATACTCTCTGCAATACTCTCAGACTTATGAAAAAGACGAATTAAACTATGATTTACTTCATTGTTATCTTCTATATTTACTATTTTATTAAATCTAACAGGAATATTATTATATTGTTTATCTAAATAATTATTATTATTATTATTATTATTTAAGGATAAAAACGCATTTTTGTTAATATTAATATTATTAAAAGTATTCAAATTATTTGGTCTATTTAGATTATTGATAGCATCAATATCATTAAGGTGATTTAAATTATCAATATCATGCTCTAATTCCCTTGATTTATTCTCCATTAATTCTTTCTCTGTATTATCAAACATTTCGCAAAAATTAAATTCCGTACTATTATTTTTAGTTAGTGATTCTTCTGTTGATAAATCTTCCTTATTAATAATTTGATTTGGTAAACTTTCCATTAAATTTTCTTGTTGAGATTTACTAGAAGATGAAGACAGTTTATGCATTGATATATCATCATTTCTTTCATCATCAGCATTAATTATAACATTCTCATTATCATCTATATTTACATCATTCATTGGTATATCTTTGAATTCAACTTTTTTCCCTTTAATAACTTGATCTTCATTAATATTTTCAGATAGTAGTTCCCTTTCATTATTTTCTGTAATAAATTCATTTTTATCATTTTCTGTTATCGGTTGTGTATTATTATTTCCTGTTTCATTAATTTCATTTTCTGCTATTGGTAATGTATTATTATTTTCTGTTTCATTAATATTATTTTCTGTTATTGGTGGTGTATTATTATTTTCTGTTTCACTAATATTATTTTCTATTATTGGTGATGTACTATCACTTTCATTAATATTATCTTTCTTACTACCATTTATATTTGGTCTTATATCATTTTCTGTATTCACTATATTATTCTCCATTGTAAAAATTATGTATTAGCATATATTCATTTAAAATAATTAATTTTTTAATTTGAAAAAGAATAATGCAAAGCAAAATAAAATAAATTATATTTTTACAAAAGATAAAATATTAATTGTTTCTTCTATAAATATTAATTTTTAATTATTTATTATAATTAATTATTTATTTATTATTATTATTACTATTATTACTATTATTACTATTATTATTATAATTATTATTATTATTATTATTATTATTATTATTATTATTATTATTATTATTATTATTATTATTATTTATATAAATTAAAATTTATAAACATTAAAAATTTAAATTTCAATAAAAATTATTTAAAACTGATTTATTTAATAATATTTAAGATTTTATTTATTTATTTTTTTTTTTTTTTTTTTTTTTTTTTTCTTGAAAAATTAAAAATTATTATTATAATGAATAATATAAATTTAAATAAAAATAAAAAAAATGTTTTTTAATTTTCATGTTATAAAATATTAAAAACAGGAAATAATTATTTAAATAGTATTTTAATCTATTTTTTTTTTTATTATTTATTTCAGAAAAAAAAAAAATAAAATAATATATATATAATTACTTTTATATGAATCTTTTCCCATAAATTTATTAATAAAATAATAAAGGATTATATATATTTAAATGATTTTGAGTTTTAATTAAACTTAACCCTTGTTTTTTTTAATATCTTTTCTAAAAAAAATTAAAATTTTATTATTTTTTAATAAAAACATATTTTGTTATTTTGAAATATATTAATATTTATTACTAATTCAATTTATTTTATTATTATTATTATTATTATTATTAAAACTATTATTATTATTATTATTATTATTATTATTATTAAAAATTCAATCTTTTATTATTATTATTATTATTATTATTATTTATTATTATTATTTATTATTATTAAAAATTCAATCTTTTATTATTATTATTATTATTATTATTATTATTTATTATTATTATTTATTATTATTAAAAATTCAATCTTTTATTATTATTATTATTATTATTATTATTATTTATTATTATTATTTATTATTATTAATATTGATGTTGTAATTATAATTAAAAAAATATTATTATTAATTATTATCAACATAATTAAAAGTCATATCATCAATAATTCGTAATTTATAATGCGGAATTTTATTTTGATTATCAATAGATATTGGTGTATTATAATGAACACTACTATATTCTATTGGTATCGATGGTTTTTTCATGATATCTTCATATATATATTTATTTTCTCCATCAATTCTTGAATAATTTTTATATTTTTTTTCTTGTTCCATTATTTCAGATGTAATATAATCTTTCATTGTTAATAAATTTACTTCATGTTTAATCATATCTAAACCATCACATGCAAAATTGAATGGAGGACGTGTATTATATAGAATATTAATTTCCTTTTGTGGCTTTACTTTAACAATATTTTCAAAACTGGTATACTCAATTTTTTTATTTTTTTCATCTAAAATTCCATTATCATAAAGAATTCGTTTAGCTAATTCAGCTATATTCTCATTCTTATCTTCGGTTAAAAGTAAAAGAGCTTCCTTTATTTTTTGACTTTCATTGACTAAATTTAATTTTTTAACAGCTTTAATTGTTTCAAATAAAACTCTATGATTTGTTTCGTGAACTAAATTCCACAAAATAGTGTTATTTATAAGATCTGATTTGCATTTACTTCGAGATATTGCTTTTATTGCAAAAGCTCGAACTTCCCATGAATTGTCATCAAAGCAATTTGCTAATTTTTGGATTAATGGTGGATAATTTAATTCTAAAATATATGCAACTTTACATGCCTCAACTCTAATAGAAGAAAATACATCATCAAAACATTTTAAAAATGGTTCAATTGCATCATTAGTCATAATATTCAAACAACCAATGCATTTTAATCCATTTAATTTTTTCATTGGATTATCGGATGATATCATTTGTATAATCCAACTATAAATAGGTTTTCCTTTTCCTATTTTCATTAATAATTTTGAAGCTGTATTACGAACATCTAATTTCCAATCATACCACATAATATTCATAACAATTTGAAGTGCTTGATTAATAATATTAGCTTCATTTTCTTTTACAGATATTTCACTTCCTTTGTATTTATCATTTTTACTGTTATTATTACGAATTTTTTCATTATTTATTAATTTATTTATATCATCATCATTATATTGATCATTTAAATCATTATTATTATCATTGATCATTTCTTTGTCTATATCAACATATAACTCATTCTCAGGGATATATTTAAGCATGCGTTTTAAAAGTTTTCGTAGTATTTTTATACAATCTAATCTTACTCTCCAATTTGCATCTTTTATTTTATCATAAATAATACTTTTCACTAAGCAATTAACATTTTTATCTGAAATTCTTGAAAGTAAATATATAACGTATTTTCTTTTACCCGGATCAGTATCTCCTAAAATACTTTTTAAATAATCAATAACCTGAGGAGTTTGTATCCCATGACGTGCAAGCATAGTACATATAGTCCATTTATCATCATTTGTCCCTTCTATAATAACTTGATTTAATAATGAATTAAACCATATTTTTTCTACTTGAGGAATCATTTCAATACAATCTAATTTAGCAATTCCATTCATTGATTCAAATCGTATATTTTTATCTTGACTTTTTAATCCTTGAATAAATATACTATACATATTATAAAACATTTTTGTACCCCGTTTTGGTATTGGTCCCTGATAATTAGAAAGTGATGTTTTAAGAAAATTACTTAATGGTATAATATTCTCTTCCTCTATAAAATCATTTTTTTCAAAATTATAGGTTGAAATTTGACGTGATTGATCGCTTTTTAATAAAGATGAAAAATGAATAAGTGATATAGTTAAATATGGATATTTTACTCTAAATAGCTTTTTCTTTGATACATTATCTTTTGGTATGCTACTATTATTGGGTATATTATTATTATTACTATTATTATTAATAGATGACGAAAGATCTATTAATAAATTATTATTACTTCTAGAAATAATGCTGTTATTCATATCATTAATTAATCTCTCATATTTTATTTTCTTTTCTTCTTTGGACTTCTTTTTTACATCAATATGCATTTGTTGAATATTTGCTGGATATCGTTGACGGTAGATTGGTGTTTTAGAATCTACTCTTTCAGTGTGAGTTAAATCTTGAATCAACTGTTCATCTTTAAATCCATTCATAATTGAATTTATCCAATAGTTATTATCTAATTCTGAATTAGAATGATGATCTGAATGGATAAAAGATTTAAGTGCTCCCTTTTTTTTATGATGTTTTATCGGATTATTTTTATTATTGTTATTATTTTCTTCACTTCTATTTTGAACTACATTACATATATATTTGTATGTAGAATTAGAAATAACATTTTCAGTTTTCTTATATTCCTCGGAATCATTAATACCGGGAAAATGCCTTAAACTATGAATATTAATTAATTCTTTACTAGCATTTTGTATATAATTTTTATATGATTCTAATATTTCTTTATTCTTTTTAGTATCATTCAAATTTTTATCTAATTTCGTTGACATCACTGAAGTATCAATATTATTATCTCTATTTTTATATTTTTCATCAGCAGCGACTTCTTTATTATTATTATTATTATTATTATTATTATTATCATTATTTTCATTATAATCATTTCCACTATTGTTTTTATCTTTAATATTATATACATCAACTTTATCATTTTTTTCTTTATTGTTAATATTTTGATAATCTGTACTAAAATTTTTATTATCATTATTATAATTACCATCTTGATTTTCTTTATAATTTACTGAATTCGAAATACTAGGAAGTGATTTATTAGGATTTAGAATTGGTCGAGAAGTATTTGAATATTGGTCATGAATATTTTGAATGGATAGAGAAGATAATAGAGGAATTTGCGATTTATTTATATGATATTGATAATTTATATTTAAATTTCCTGAACTTGGTGATTCAGATGAATAATGATAATAATCATTTTTTGTGACACTTTTAGAATGTTGTTTTAAATATTGAAATATATCAGGTGAAATACCAAAATTATAGGTACTCTCAATAATATTTAAATTTCCATTTTTACATAATGAATTTTCAGATAAAAAACTACTCAGAATTCCACTATTATTTTTTTTTAGAACTGGTGTAAGTAATTTTGATTTCGGTGTAATTCCAAATGGTATTGTTGAACGTTCTGTAACGACTTCGGAATCAAACTTTAATTTTAATCGGTGTCGTTCTTCATCCATCTCCATTTCTAATTCTTTCGTAATTTCTGATTCTTGTATTTCTTTTTCAAAATCATGGGTATCATTTAATCTAGCCATATATCGAGGATTTATTTTAGGTATTGGTCTTAATGCTGGAGTTCTTGTATTTGGTATATATTGTGGAAAAGCTTTTATTGTATTGAGTTCACTTAATCTATTAGTAAAACATGCTGGTAATTCCTTTTTTTTAAAGTTGGGTTTCTGAATTGGTTCTAAAAAACTTTTATTTTTTAAAGGCATCTTTTTTTTTTTTCAACTATGTTTATAAATACAACAAATTATTAAGATAAAAAAAACACATAAATTACTAATTAATGATAATTTAAAAATAAAATAAGTCAATAAAATTTTTAATATAAAAAAATTTTTTTTTTCCATTATTCATATTTTTTAAATTTGAAATTTAATACTTTCATTATATTATTAGATTATATTTTATATGAAAAATATATTATTCATATATAAATTTTAATAAATGTATATTAAAAATATAATATTATTATATTTGAGTTGTAATATTATAATTGAATTATTAATAATAGAATTTATTAAAAAATAAAGTTATTAAATGAAATAGATATATAATGAAAACTTTAATAATTTTTAAAGAAAATTTTTGAAAAATGATATGTATTGGAATCTTTATTTATCATAAAAATAGTATTTGTGTCGTTCATTTAAATCTCTTTAAGGTCTAAGAGAATTATACTATATAAAAAACATTCATATTAAATTTTCAGTTATACAATATTAAAAAGTAGTTCATAGAGATATAATATTTACATCAAGAAACTAAATAAACAAGTATTTTTTTAATTTGTTTTTTGAATTTTATGAATAAAATATAAAGAAAATAGCAGGACAGTAATTTTCATTACTTTTAAAAATAAAGATCATTAATTCAATTTAATTGTCTACATAATAAAGGACAAATTCTTTTGACTACAAAACAAAATTATTAGTAATAATAGTATATATTCAATATTTATCAAAAATTGAATATATATATCAATCACAATTAAATCCTTTAATACTTAATTTTCCGAGAAATTTGATTATAGACTTCAATCAGCACTAAATTTTTACTTATTTTTTTTTATCTTTATTTTTTATTTTATTTTATTTTTTTATACAAGGAATAAACTTTATTTTTTAATATTTATTAAAATAAATATATGAAAATGAAATACCTTTTTTTTATAGCCGCAATTATTGCAAACTTTAACTTTATTTATTTATTCATTTATTAATTACATGAATATTTTTTTTTATAATAAAAAAACATACTATTAATAAAAAAATAAAAATATTATTTTTTCAAATTGAACATAATCATTTTAAATAGTAATATGAAATAAAAGTAAAATTCAAAATAAAGTGTATAAATAAATTAAGAAAAAAGTTCATATGTAACGAAATTCACCTCCAGGTTGATTTTTGTATAAAGGAATTCTTATTTCGAATTAATGTTTGAATTGACAATCTGAAAGTAATTATTGTCTTCTCTTTCAGAGGCATTGGCCCTGATGGCATACCTTACTGTATTTTTTACGTTGATACTCCTGGTTAGTTTGCACATATAATGTCGGAATAGCAAACCTTGTCGAATACTTGCCCTAGGCATACTTTCTGTAAAGAGTGCCCCAGATCAAAAAGTAATGAGTGTGTAAATATATATGTGATATAACTTCTTCTTGGTGGAAGAGATGAAGACATATATTGATTTAAATTATAAAAAGAAATGGGATATTTTGTTTAATATACAAATTGTTTCTGGTAATTATTCTAAAACGCCATTCTTGGTGCGATGAGCGGCTTTCTTTACAGAAATTACGTCTGGGGCTAGTACTCGAAAAGGGTTGCTATACCGACGGTATAAGAGCAAACTAACCAGGAGCGTCAATCCTGAAAATGTAGTAAGACAGACAAGTAGGGCCAACTCCTCTGAAGGAGAAAACCATAATTTCTTTCAGATAGTCAATTAAAACCTTAATCCTGAACATGAATTTCCTTTTAAACAGAAATTTTATAATTTGGAGGTTAGGTTCGTAACATATGCACTTTTTTCTGAATTTATTTATACAATTTACTTTAAATATTACTTTTATTTATAAAATGTTTATGTTCAAAATTGGACAAATAATAATTATTTTTTATTAATTGTGTGTTTTTTTTTTTTAATAAACAATATTCATATAATAAATGAATGAATAAGTAAATAAAGCTAAAGTTCCTAACAATAAAAAAAAAATAAATAAAATAACAAACAATAAAAAAAAAATAAATAAATGAATGAATAATAGAAATTTACATATGAGATTATTATTCAAATGTTTCGAGAGAGCTTTCTTTCACAATATATTATTTTATGGCTTGGGAAATTCCGTTATAATGCTATGCCTATTGTGATTAGTGATTTTTACACTGTGATCAATTTGTATACCGTTAGACCTATTGTTGTCAAGAGCGTTATCGTCGAAACGATAAGACAAAGAAGAAATTCTAAGACATATTTGAATGATAATTTTTATCTGCATGGAGTTATCATCAATGAATGGGAAGAATTAGAATCCATTTCGTTCTTGAAACTCATAACATAACTTTTTAATATATTAATGAAAAAATTTCATGTATTTTATATTTTATTTAATAACCAAATCATTTCTGGTAATTATTCTAAGACGCATTCTTGGTGAGATCTATTCACTACATTTTTAATAACGATATTATTTTAATATTAATATTTTTATATTTTCACTATCACTAATATTTCTATTATTAATAATATTATTTTTCAATTGTTATTATTATTAATATTATACTCTTCGTTACTACTTTCAGAATCAATACTTGATTCGACGTTATTCATATCTGTGATAAAGGTATTTATATTTCTATTTGATATTGGACAATATTTAGAAATTAAAAAGAATTTTTCATAAAGTATTTCAATATCCTTAAAATAATTCTTTAAAATTTATGGAAAAGATAATATTTAGAAAACCAATGTTCCAATCAAGGATTACTATTTTTTCTATAACAACAAGGACACCGTTCTGGACAGTCGTCTTCAGTCGTTCTGACGGCTTTGGTAACATGAACATCAAATTTATATCTACATCTGGTACGAAGTACCCATCTGAAGCCAATGCTAAATTCAGGATACTTAAAGTTGAGTTTCAGGTAGTCTCTAGTTTTTTCAAATTTATTTTTCTTATAAATCTTAACATTGATTGATTTTCCTGTCATATCTCTATCCCAGTAAAATTTTGCAATTTTTTTTTAATAGAAATTATCTAATTTGTACGTTAAAATTTTACTTTTATCCTATACATGATGTCTACGATGTGATTTATCTTTAAGCAAATCAAAGATAATACATTTCGAGTTTTTCCATTTTTTGAAACACCTTACTTGAGAAATCGCATATTTCGACTAAAAAGGAAGAATGTTAATTTCTTTAGAGATACAATAAAAGGATGTAACACTATTCCCATTAGAAAATCCTTCAAAGTGTCTGTGCACTTCTTGTTCTTAGTTTGTTTGATTCAAGTAGAGGTGCATAATACGAAGCTTGTCCAATTACTATAACCGAAAATAACATTAGTTTATAAGGGACAGGAGTATGAGGATTTTTAAGAAATTCTTTTATGGAATAAATTTCTTTTCTAACTTACCCACTTACTGGCTAACTTTAACAACTTCTTAGATTGAGATCTTGTTGGAGCACATAATAAAATGTCATCCGCAAAAAGAATTCCACAACAACGTTTATTATCAATAGAGATTCCATATTTATCACGTTTATTAAAAATGACATTAATAAATAAATTAAATAAAATTGGTGAGAAGGGACAACCCGAACTCCTTTCTTAATACTAAATGATTTTGATAATTGTCCATTAACCCTTACAAAAGCCTTTAAAGATAAATATAAGTTTTCAATAAATTTATAGCACTTACATCTAATACCTAAGTGATGAATCTTCATTAATATATTATATATGAGAATAGAGTCATCCGCTTTTTTAAGGTCCTAAAAAGCAAGGTAAGTATCCTTATTTTCAAATTTTTGTCTCTGACATATAATTCTTAATGTAGTGTAAAGACTTATACATTCTTCTCAATTACGAAATCCATAATGTTCAGGTCTTATAAATCCTTTATCAATTCCATATTTGGTGATTCTATTAGCGAGATCTTTTGCTATAATTTTTAACCCATTATTGATTAGAGAGTTGCCACGATAGTTACTACAATCTGATGAATCGCCCTTTTTATGAAGAGAAACAATCGATGTGTTATTCCATGATTTTGAAAAATCACCATTCCAAATACGATTGATTAATGCTTTAAGACATTTAAAGCCCGATGAAATATTACTATTGTTTTCATTAGATTCTTCTGAATCGTCTTTACCAGGATTTAAAGAATTCCATTGGAATATCATTAGGACCACAATCTCTAAAGTTAGGAGTAGATAAGATTTTATTAATTACATGAATATTTTTTATTTAAAATAAAAAAAAAAAAAAAAAAAAAAAACATGGAATTAATAAAAAAATAAATATTATTTGTCCAATAAGAACATAATAATATTTAAAATAGTAATATAAAATAAAAAGTAATATTCAAAATAAAATGTATAAATAAATTCAGAAAAAGGTTCATATACAACGAACCTCATTTCCACATCACTTATTCTGGACTAGGGTTTGAATTGACTATTTGTAAGAAATTATGGTCTTCTCCTTCAGAGACATTGGCCCTGCTATCCTGTCTTACTACATTTTCAACGTTGACGCTCCTGGTTAGTTTGCGATTATAATTTCGGAATAGCAACCCTGAGAACGCTGTTGAAATATCTTTTCCATAATGAATCAAATTACAAATTGATAAAACTAAAACTGAAATAAATTAAAATACTAAAAACTTAGAAATATAAATATAAAATAATAAATTTAAAAAATATAAAAATAATATATAAATATAGAAAAATTAAAAAAAAAAAAAAAATAATATGAAGTTTTTTCTTTGAGCTCTATCATATAATTATTTAAGTAAAATACACCACTTGTATCTTTTTTTTTTTTTAGACTTAGAGAATAACTTTATTTAATTTATAATAATAATAATAAAATTACATGATTTAAATGAAAAAATAACAAATAAAATACATGAAATAAAATATTATATATTATAAAATTATAAAAGTGCGTTAGAAGCAATATCCTCTAACTTTTCCTATTCTTCGATGATAACACCACGTCCATAATTGCGAGCAATAAATATTAGTGTCATCTAACGAATCTGTATCTGTTCTTTCACCAGGAGGTGAAAATCCATGCCTTATTACTTCGACGTAGACGCTCTCGACAACGATAGATTCAGTAGATTCAACGGAGTACCAATTCATCATCAATCTAAAAGATCGATAAATTAATGGTATTACGTTTGTTAGAAACTCCACAATCACCACAAAATACGGAACAATCGACGAAGTTGAAACTTGTATCTTTTGTTATAGTGAACTTTAGAATTATTGTTTTTCTATTTACTTAACTTTTTTTTTTTTTTTTTTTTTTTTTTAAGACAGGGAAGAGAATACACTTCCATAACTTTTTTAATTTTATTATAAAAATATAAATATAGGTTAAAGTACATTTGAAATTAAAAAATAAAAATAAAAATTAAAAAATAAAAAATAAAAAAGCTCAAAAATACTATGTATTTCGGCAAGTTGTACTATACAGGAATTTTTCCCTTCCTAACAGATAAAAAAGAAATAAAACCTAGAAGTATCATCTTTAAAATAGATAGTGTGGTGTCCACTAAAATCTCCCCGGATTCATCATTTATTGAACTACTAGGGCTGGATTCATCCTTCGTAGAAATAGATGAAGATCCTGTATTATCATTATGTCTTATCAGTACGACGTCGACGCTCTTGGTTAAGTTTGGTATTTTACAATACCTATCAAAAAATAGTTCAAACGAACTACTTATGATAGGTATTGCACTTGTTAAGAATTCCGCCAAGCCCACAATTTTTGGAACAGGTGACTCAGATGAACCTTTGAAAAGTAGTTCATTTAATTGTCTCTGTTCCCCACTATCGAAATGTAGCTCATTTAAAACTAAAGTCCCATCAAGAAGGAACAAGTATATATAATGATTGATATAATCTTCAAAATCAAAAATAGAATCATAAGAAGAAAGAGGATTAAACGCTCTAATCTTCCTAATGAATAAAGCATAGAGATCATTGATGAAATTTTAAGAATTCCATTTAAAAGAAGTAAGAGCATCGCATTTAAAAATCCAATGCTCAAAAGATTGATTATCTTCGCCACAACAGGGGCAAGACTTGGGACAATCTTCTGAAACTCTACCCATTCTAATAGCAATAGTAGTATTGTATTTATAACCACAGCGTAAACGTATAATCCACGAAAACCCTAATTTAAAATGGGGATATTTTAAGCTAAGCATAATTATAGCTTTATTGTTTGAGACCTTATTACAATTGTAATTTTGACCTTTAATACCTTGAAATTTGGAGACTGATTTCCAGTAACGTTCTAAAATATCGTCATATTTTACACATTTATATTTTTTGTTTTTTTTTGTTCTAGGTTCTTTAGTTCAGGAATAATAAAAAATAAAAAAAAAATTAAGGCATTTTGGGAATAGATTTAATAAGATCCTTTATAATACAGTTTGATTTGCTCCATTTTGCAAATGATTTAATCTGTAAGGCTGCGAAGATACTAGCAATAGGAGGTATGCTTAGATCTCGAGATAAAGCATAAGTATTCATAGTAGAATTATGTCTAATATAGTCATTGTTTTCTGAATTTGTTTTATCATTTTTAGAGAAGGAGCCGATACACCAAAATAGACCAGTATTAATTAATGTTTGAATTCTAGCCATTCTTGATTTGTTTGAACCAAGTAAAGGAGAATAATAAATTACTTTACAATAACAAAGGATTGAAGAACTTTTTTCTTGTATATAATAGAAATAAGTTTATTTGAGAAGAAACGTGTAAATGAAAGAAGGGATTTTCTAACTTTAAAATGCATGTGAGATATAATATGTTCTAATAAGAGATCATCTGAAAAAGGAATACCAAGATAAATATAACTAGAAACTTTAGGAATAGTATTCATTCCTAAATAGAAGGTTGAGTCACTATAGTTTGGAGGAGATTGGAAGTTTATTGGTTTTATAACCATAGTTGCACATTTTTCAATACCAAAAGTCATTTCATTTAAATTAGCCCATTTATGTACCTTTTTTAATAATTTTTCTAAATTTTTTGTACCAGGAGCAATGAGAACAACATCATCAGCAAAGAGTCCACCACAACACTTTTTTCTTCCAATATTAACACCATATTTTTCACAGTCATTTAGTAAGTCATTGATGAATAAATTTAATTAGATTGGAGATAATGGACAAACTTGACGAACACCTCTTTTAATAGAAAATTCATTTGATAACATTGAAGCAAATCAAGTACGTTCTTTAAATGAAGTATATAAATTACAAAGAAAATCAAAACATTTACCACGTACTCTATAATGATATAATTTAGTAAGAATGTTAAATATAGGAATTGAATCATAAGCTTTTTTAAAATCAGAAATACCATAAAATGAAGTACAAACCGAGGTTTTATTAATATGAGTTATGATTTATATAAAAAGATTGAGATTGCATATAAAATTGAAAAATAATTAAGATTTTATTATTATACTATTTGCTGATCCCCTCAGATCTATTTCCTTAACAAAATACTGTATAATGTAATAATTTCCTGTATAATAATCATATATTATTTAAATAATGCTATAGTAAAAAACACAATATTTACAATTTTTTTTTTTTTTACAGCTGCAATTTTTGCTTTATTTATTTATTTATTTATTTATTTATTTATTTATTTATTTATTTATTTATTTATTTATTTATTTATTTATTTATTAATTACATAAATATTTTTTATTTTTATTAATTACATAAATATTTTTTATTTTTTTTTAAAAAATAAAAAAAGACACAAATTAATAAAAAAAAAAGTAAACATTATTTGTCCAATTAGGGCATAATATTTTAAATAATAACGTGAAAAAAAATAATGTGAATTAAAAAGTAATATTCAAAATTATGCGTATAAATTCATAAAAAAAATTCATATGAAACGAACGTCATTTCCTTGTGGATTAGAGTTTGAATTGACTAACTGAAAGAAATTATGGTCTTCTCATTCAGAGGCATTGGCATGCTAGCCTGTGTCTTACTGTATTTTCAGAATTGACGCTCTTAATTCTTGGTGCGATCTATAGTTCTCTTTCAGAATAATAACCTTTGTTGAGTATTAGCCCTAAGCATAATTTCTGTAAAGTATAATCTCCAACTAATTAAGTCTTTGAATAATCACCAAAAATGATTCTTTACAATAACAATATATTAACACTTCATGATTTTATTAATTATACAACACCAATGTTTCCACATGTCTTGTTTATTTTATCAAAATAGATTTAAATTTCTAACATTAATTACAATTAATATATTCAACCTAATTTCCAAAAATACTTTATCACTTTAATTATTCATATACAATTTTATTATGAATGTAACCATACACCATAAAAAATAATTTCTTAATAATTTAATTTTATCTTCACCACTGAATCTTTATATTAATAAACAATTTTTATATTTTGATTAAATAAATTTGTTGTTTCTACTTAAATTTCCTTTTATATATTATATTCAATTGTTTATATTTTATACACCAATTTTCCTATGAAAATACCTTTTTTTCTTAAATAAATGATATTAAATTTATTATTTTTTGTCCTTTTTTAAAAAAAAAATAAAATAAAAAAACAAATTGTAAAGTTAATAAATTATTATTTCTTTATAATTTTTATAAAGAAAACCCTTATTTAAATAATTTCTTAACACAAAAGATATAAATTTTTATTAAACGATAATTTATTTTAGTTGAATGTAAATATTATTTATTTACAATATTTTAAGCTTCAACTGGAACTTCTTGTGGAGCTTCACTATCGTAAACAATAGTCTTGGTGACAATTTCTTCATCGTCTTCCTTTGGATCCTTGATTCTGACATTATCTGGGAATGGAGTCTTTGGACCTCTTCTACCAGATGGATCGTAATCCATCATAATCTTAACCTTAACACCAAGAACACCTTTTATAATATATATGCTTAAAATTTAATCAAATTATTCAAAATTATTTATTTATGTTTAAAATATCTAATATTTTACCTTGTCTAAGGAGAACGTGTCTGGTAGCCTTGTCAATGTAAGTACGGATTGGTTCACCAGAGTGGAGTAATAAACCGTCTGAGAATTTCATAGACTTGGCACGGGCAGCACGAAGCTTACCGGAGACAATAACTTCACAACCCTTGGCACCAGCGTCCATAACGAAACGAAGAACACCATAGCAGGCTCTATTTCAATATATTATCATTTTTAATATAATTAAGTTATTAATATTAACATAATATTATATATATTTTATTGCTTATACCTTCTGACAGCAAGACCTTGGAGAAGTTTGAATTTGAGGGATTCAGCTTGAGCAATAGCACAGAGACCACGAATTTCAACCTTTTCAGCGTAAAGTTCAACAGAGTTTTCTGGGAAGTTGAATCTCTTTTGAACAACAGCAGTAAGTTCTCTAATACGACGACCCTTTTCACCAAGAACATCTCTAGTACGAGTAGCACGAATAATAATTTCAGTACGGGCTGGAGTGACACGAACTTCAACACCAGAGTAACCTTCTTCGGCTAATTCACGAGTAAGGAATTCGTTTAATTCGGCGTAGAAAACACCATCAGCGACGAACTATTTAATTTTATTTATAATATAATTGTTTTGAAATTAGTACTCCTGTTATTTGTGATTTCATTTAACATAAACTCATCCATTTTCTTATTTTATATCGACTCGCTCCATAACATTTATAATTTTAAAACTTAATTTCATAAAAATATTATTAATCCATTAATAATATTTCTTAATCATTACTATAAATTCATTATATACACTTTTACATACATATAATAATATCAAAAACAATATTTATTACATATCATATATAATACATTCATCAATAAGAAAAATTTAAAAAGCAGAAAAAATCATATAAAACAATATTAAGTATAATATTGAGTATTAATAATAAAACAAAATTCATTCATCTTTTTTTTAAACATTTTCATTTCTTCCCAATTTTACCTTTCTTTTTTTAGAAATCTGTGCCATATTTGCTATAATCGATTCTACCAAATGAAATTAATAAAATTTGAATCGAATTGAGTAAGAGAGCGAGAAAGGTGGATCAAATGTTACAACTACCAATATTCTATATATGTCACGTGTATTGTGAGCCACAATTTAAATTTCTATATTCCAAATATATTATTTACTTATATGATTGGATACTATATTAAAATTTGACTTATATATATATTCAAGAATTAATCATTATATTTATTAATACATTTCTAATTAAATGTATTTATAAATTGTATAGTTAAAGTTTGTGTAACTCTCACATCAAAATATTTAGATATATTATACTATTTAATTTTATTTAATTTTACCTTTATATATAAAAAATATATATTAATACTTTTATATAATGAAAATATAATAAAAATTTTGTATAATGAAAATATAATAAAAATTTAAAAGTATTAATGATATTATGGTGTGTATTACAAAAGAAGTAAATTTATATATATAAAGCAAATAATGTGATATTTACTAGACTCATATTTGAGCTAAAAGAAATATTATCAACAGTTTCAATTTTCAAAGATCGATGTGTTGAATAATGAACGATTATTACTATTTACTTGCGTCTAATAAAAATAAAAATTAAGAATTGTAATCATTGTTCTTTATCATATTGTTTCAACCTATGAAACGCTATTCTCAAGATCCTTTAAAAGAAGTTTTTTTAAAAATTATTAATTTCTTTTTTTTTAGACTGGAATAAAATACACTTCCATTTCATAATATTTATAATATTATTTTATATATAAATATATTAAAAATATATATTGTATAAAATAATTTATAAATAATTATTAATAAATAAACTTTTATAAAAAATTAAAAAAATTTATTTTTTGTACTTCAAACATTAAAAAAAAAAAAAAAAAAAAAGAGATATTCAAATAGATATATAATTGATTAACTTTATATCACAACATAGAAAACATATGGAACAATTTTCCTTAATTCTATCATATCTAATAATAATAGGTACTATTATATTTATATCCACATCTTAAACATAATTCCTAACTAAAAATGCCATTTATTATGTTTTTTATTTAATTTGATTTTAAATAGCGAATATTTAATATAAAATCTATAAATGTATATATATAAATATATATATATATTTTAGACAGGAAAGAAAATACACTTAAATAATTTTATTAATTTTATTATAAAAAATACATGTAGGTGAAAAGTACATTTGAAAATAAAATTAAAAAAAATAAAAAAGCTCAAAAATATTATGTATTTCGACAAGTTGTACTATGCTGGAATTCTCCCTTCCTAACAAATAAAAAAATAATAAAACCTAGAAGTAACATCTTTAAAATAGATAGTGTGATATCCACTAAACCTCCCTGGATTCATCATTTATTGATCTACTAAGCCTTCGTAGAAATAGTTGATGATCAAGAAAAGCTACATATGTGAATTTGCCTTTAAATTAGATTTTATTCATATTATTAAATAAAATAAAACGAAATTAAACAAAATAAATTATTTTACTGTATATCGTAATATAATTCTATCAACAAAAAATTATTTTTTTTTTTTTTTTTTTTTTAGACAGGGAAGAGAATACACTTCCATAACTTTATTAATTTTATTTTAAAAAATACATGTAGGTGAAAAGTACATTTGAAATTAAAAATAAAAAAATTAAAAAATAAAAAAATAAAAAAGCTCGAAAATACTATGTATTTCGGCAAGTTGTACTATGCGGGAATTTTTCCCTTCCTATCAAATAAAAAAGAAATAAAACCTAGAAGTAACATCTTTAACATAGATAGTGTGGTGTCCACTAAACTCTCCCCGGACTCATCATTTATTGAACTACTAGGGCGAGATTCATCCTTCGTAGCAATAGATGACGATCCTGTATTATCATTATGCCTTATCAGTACGACGTCGACGCTCTTGGATAAGTTTGGTATTTTGCAATACCTATCAAATAATAGCTCAAACGAACTACTTATGATAGGTATTGCACTTGTTAAGAATTCCGCCAAGCCCACAATTTTTGGAACAGGTGACTCAGATGAACCTTTGAAAAGTAGTTCATTTAATTGTCTCTGTTCCCCACTATCGAAATGTAGCTCATTTAAAACTAAAGTCCCACCAAGAAGGAACAAGTATATATAATGATTGATATAATCTTCAAAATTAGAAATAGAGTCATAGGAAGAAAGAGGATTAAACGCTCTAATCTTCCTAAGGAATAAAACATAGAGATCATCGATGAAATTTAAAGAATTCCATCTAAAAGATGCAAGAGCATCGCATTTAAAAATCCAATGTTCAAAAGATTGTTTATCTTCGCCACAACAGGGGCAAGACTTGGGACAATCTTCTGAAACTCTACCCATTCTAATAGCAATAGTAGTATTGTATTTATAACCACAGCGTAAACGTATAAACCACGAAAACCCTAAGTTGAATTGGGGATATTTTAAGCTAAGCATAATTATAGCTTTATTGTTTGAGAACTTATTACAATCGTAATTTTGACCTTTAATATTTAATAATTCTCCTTTTTAAAAATAAATAAAAATATATAAAATTTTAAAAGACAACAAAAAATTATACAACTCCACAAATAAAAAATAATTAATAAATTAATAATAATAATAATAATAATAATAATAATAATAATAATAATAATAATAATAATAATAATAATAATAATATTAATAATAATAATAATAATAATAATAATATTAATATTAATAATAATAATAATAATAATAATATTAATAATAATAATAATAATATTAATAACAATAATAATAATAATAATAATAAAGAATAAATGAAAAAGTAATGAAAAAAATTAATGAAAATAAATATATAATAACAAACGAAAACTGAAAAAATATCCTTATATTAAAAGATCAATATTTATTTTAAAAATATAACATTTGGAAATAAAAATAAAAATAAAAATTAAAATAGATTTATAAAATAATAATAATTAAATAATAATTCATTTAAAAAATTAATAGACACGTTTTAAATTTAATATTAATTTTTATTATTTTTATTTTATATTATAATAAATCTAAATATAATATTTTAATAGTTTAAATAATTTTATTATCATTGATTTTATAAAAATAACTAATACTCATTTTGTTTTTATTTTTGTTTTTGTTTTTGCTTTTGTTTTTATTTTTGTTTTTTGTCTTTATATTATATTTTCTTTTATCTTTAAATTTTTTATCTCAATAATTTTTTTTATAATAAAAAATTTTTCTTTTTCTTTCTTCTATTTTAATTGTTACCAGTAAATTGAAGATCCCAAGTGCTTAACCACTTACGTGATAATAATTGCTCGTGTGAACTGAACTTGAGACCATAAATTAAAGGAGCGAAGTAAATAAATACACAAAGAACAATAAGAGAAAAAACAGTAATTAATATCCAATAGTACTTTGGTATAATAGCTTGATAAATAACTTTTTTATCCTTAATAGTAATAGCTTTTTTTGCATCTTCCTCACTTGGGAAAGTGTATAAACATAAAAATTCAGCTAAAGCACCAACACACATAAAACCAAAGATTGAAGCTGGAAGATAATGATGAAGGAATAATGATCTACCCATGATGAAAAATGGAAGATAATGAAGTAAATAACTAATAAACAAGAAACCTGCAGTTCTATCCCACCATAAACGAACTTTACTGTAAAGTTGATGGATACCACGATGTTCCATTAATCTATCGACAATCCAAACAGCACTATAAGTCATGAAAGCAACAATAGAAATAAAATATGAGAATGGATTGCCTAGCAAATAAATTTGCTGCTCAGTGTCCTTATTTTCCCAAAATGAAATACCACGAGTTAAGAATGGCCATGATTCTGGTCTGGATTGGTATGGATGTGGTTTTGTTAAAGCATTGTTTTGTGATAACATAACACTTTGAAGCTCAAAGTATTTAGAGAAAAAGTTCATCTTTTTAACTTCTGGTAATATCTTCTTTAATTCTTCAGCTTCTTCAGCGGCAGTTTCAGCTTCATCCTTAATAGTTTCATGCTGAACATCTTCAATAATCCAAACATTTAAACGATCAGAAATTTTCTTTTCACCATTAACTTCTTGTTGCTTGAAAGCCCATTCTGGTAATTTACTAATGTGTGAATAAATAGCAACATTATGAACATAGTTAACAAAACGAAGATGTTGTCCACGACTACGAACAACACCAGTAGTATCACCACCAGCAAGTAATTCAACTCTCCATAAAGTTTCATTATATCTATTAGGATCTTTGCTCTTATCTTGGGTAGTCATTTCCATATTTGTGGACATTAATGGTGATGCTACATCATGAGTAATTAAATAAGAATCAGTTTTAATATGTCTTAAACGAACTAAATCACCAACTTGAACATAAGAAACCATTTTGTCTGGATATTTTCTATGTGGTTTTGGAATAATAGCTCTTGAAGCACCATTTAACTTTAAATCAATTGGTTCAATACACCAAATATTGTTTTCATCTTTGTATGGATAACCAGTAACTTGTTGACCTTGACTAGAAACACGTTGATCCTTGTAACGAAGTGGATATCTGTGAGGATGAGAGTGAAGGTAAACATCAGTATCTTTGTGCTTAATCGTAATATTAGCATAATATGGTATAGCTACACTAAGTTTAACAATTTCACTACCTTGTAAAGTTCTTTGGAATCTTGGACTCATAAAACCATCTCCTGGACCACTGTACTTTAAGATATGGAAATGAACAACAAAAAATGATAAATAAAGAGATACAGGAACAATAATTAAACAAATAGCTCTAGCACAGAAATGTTTCCAGAAGCGTGACATTGTAATTGGGTAAGGTTTACGATTAATATCTAATAATCCCCATAAATCAACTAAAGTAGCAATTCCAATAACAGCAACAATAAGTAAACCAACCATCTTAACACTAAAATTATTGCAAAATAAGTAATTATTAAATATCATTTTTATTTATAACAAATGAATAATATAATATATATATAAATTAAAAATATTCATTTAATAATAATTCCTAAATTAAGAAATATTAATTACCCTAATGTACAACCAAGGAAAACACCAGTCAAAGTTAAATTAATCCACCATTTTGGAGTGAATGGACTAATAAATTATTATATATATATTATATAAATATAACGAAGTTAATTATATATTTAATTAATAATTCAAATAATTAACATTATATATCAATTATTTATACATTAAAACTTACTTTTGGCGTTGATTCCAAAATTTAACCCAAAAAAGTATAGTGCAAAAACAGAATAAAATTAACATATTATCTAAGAGAATAAGTCTAGATTGCGTAACTAAACCATTATCTATTATTTGTTGCATATATTATAAATAATTTGAAAATTAATAACAATTAAATATATTTATTAGGTTAATAAGTAAAAATAAAACTCATAATTACCAAAAATAGTCATAACAGCAACAAAAATTGCAGTTGGCAAAGAAAATTTCATATTTTTCATAATTAAAAAAACAACTGGTGGAATCAAAGCACCAAAAATGGCAACACCAGATCTTAATTTAATATAAGGAACTTTATTATCAATGTAACTATCGCCAATATTTTCAAAATCAAAGTGACCATCATATCCAACAACATAACTAATTAAAGCAATTAATAATCTACCAAGAGGGGGATGAACATCAAAATAAAAAGTACGACGAAGATAATAACTAGCAAACTTTCCAAAGTGAACCTCATCAAAACTATCCAAATTTCAAATTAATATAAATTATTTATAAATTTTAAATTATTATTTCTTTCTTTCTTTCTTTTTTTTTTTAATATGACTTAAATATATATATATATTTATAATTATAAAATTTATATAAACTCACACTACTTGATCAGGTTCATAAATTTTGTAAAATCTAGTTATGAAACTTAGAACTACTACAGCCGCAAGAGCTATATTCCAAGAAGATTCTTTCGTTTTTGGAGATAATAAAACATTTGGACCTCTCATGTTTTTCTATTTACACGTTGATATTAAAATAAACAATAAATATTTATTAAATTAATTTTATATTATTTCACTTTAATATAATAATCGCCTTATAACAATAAATAATTATATTTAAATATTAAATTAATTTTTTATAGTTATATATTAGTTATATGAAATTATAAAAAATCGTTATTAAAATAATTAATTATGGTTCTGTTTACAATAAAAAACTCATAAAATATATAAAATTATATTTTTAAAAATTAAATAGATCACTAAAAATAATCATTATTATTATTAATACTATTATTATAAAAATTATGTACTTAAAATAAATGAATAAAACGTATGATATTTAAAAATTTCTTAAAATAATTAAATTAGATTCTATTTAAAATAAACTCATAAAATATATCAAATTATATATTTAAAAATCAAACAGATCACTACTAATTTATATAACAAAAATATATATAATAAAATTATCCATATTCATTAAATATAATATAATATTTATTGAAAATTGGGATTATTATTTTACAATTTCAACTTTGTTTGTAATATTTTCAGGTTTTTCCGGAATTTTCGGAGATTCATTCTCTAATTGTGTTCTTTTTTTCATGATGCTTTTTATTTTTAATTATCTAATATTAAAAATATATAATAATAATAATAAATATTCAAATATATACAATTTTTTATTAAATAATAAAATAAAAATTAATGATAAAAAAAATAATAATAAAAAAAAATGGATTATACTATTAATAATACTTTTCTTAAATTATTAAATATATTTAAAAATAATACTTTATTGTTCATATAAATATATCTTAAAATGTATGCATTTATTTAATATTAAATATATATTAAAAATAATATACCTAAATAATAATTTATATAATGTATATATCTTCTAACTTTTTTTTATTTTTATTTTTATTTTTATTTTTTATTTTTATTTTTTATTTTTATTTTTATTTTTTATTACTATAATTAATTTTTTTTTTTTTATTAAATACTATTCGATTTTATTTTTTTTAATTATTCTATTCTATTTTTTTTAATTCTATTTTATTTTATTTTATGTTATTTTTGTTTTATTTTTGTTTTATTTGTAGTTTTATTATTTTTATTTTATCTAATCTTTACTTATTATTACTTTTTATTATTGTTATTATTGTTATTACTATTATTTAATCATTTAATTTCATAAAAAAAAAAAAAGTAAAAAAAAAAAATATAATAATAAAATATAAATAAATATTTATTTACCTAAAATAATGTCTATAGAATAATTTAGATATAATATAAAAAGAAAAAATTCAAACTAATTATATTTCTAAATATTTGGAATAAAATTTTTAATTAATCAATACATATGAATTTTTTTTTAATGTATCTTTTAATAGATGTATTAAATATGTATTTAAAATTAGATGTGTTCAAAGAATATTTGGTTAAAAATTTTTTAAATTATATTTATTTATTAAAAAGAATTACATTATTAATTAAAATTTAATCTAGCCACAAATTCTGTATTATAAATTACAGAAACTTAACCTTTAGATGAATTCTAATTCTTTTATATCATATTATAATTTTTTATTTTTTAAATATAAATTTTAAAATTATGTAAAATGAGATAAAGTTATAAAATGATATAAACTTTATCAGTAAAAGTATATATATTTATGTTTTAAACATAAAATGAATAATTAAATACCTTTTATTATCATTTAATATACATTATATATTAAAAAATCACATAATAAACAATATCTGTTATAACATATCCTATTAATAATAATAAAATTTAAGAACTTCGTTAAGAGCCATGATTTATAATTAAGACAACTTTATTAAAATATTTTATGATAGAGAGTTACTAGTACTTAGTTATTCTTAAATTTAATTATTTCACATATATTTCACATATTCTAAAAAACTTTATTTATTTATTTATTTATTTATTTATTTATTTATTTATTTATTTATTTATTTATTTATCTATTTTTGTTATTTTATAATATTCTATTTATTTTGTTCTTTTATTTTTTTTTCTTTTATTTGTTCTTTTTAATTTATATGCATACTTTTTAATTTATTATGATATTATTTATGATTTTATTATTATTATTATTATTAATTAATTATTTTTTTGTTTATATATATATACTTATTTATTTATTTTTTTATTTTTTTATTTTTTTATTTTTTTATTTTATTTTATTTTATTTTATTTTATTTTATTTTATTTTATTTTATTTTATTTTATTTTATTTTATTTTATTCAATCTATACTTTATATTTAATATTCTACTATTTATTTTATTTTATTTTATTTTATTTTATTTTATTTTATTTTATTTTATTTTATTTTATTTTATTCAATCTGTACTTTATATTTAATATTCTACTCTTTATTTTATTTTATTTTATTTTATTTTATTTTATTCAATCTGTACTTATATTTATGTTTCTACTATTTATTTTATTTTATTTTATTTTATTTTATTTTATTTTATTTTATTTTATTTTATTTTATTTTATTTTATTTTATTTTATTTTATTTTATTTTATTTTATTTTATTTTATTTTATTTTATTTTATTTTATTTTATTTTATTTTATTTTATTTTATTTTATTTTATTTTATTTTATTTTATTTTATTTTATTTTATTTTATTTTATTTTATTTTATTTTATTTTATTTTATTTTATTTTATTTTATTTTATTTTATTTTATTTTATTTTATTTTATTTTATTTTATTTTATTTTATTTTATTTTATTTTATTTTATTTTATTTTATTTTATTTTATTTTATTTCATTTTATTTCATTTTATTTTATTTTATTTTATTGTTGTTTTGTTTTCACTAATAATATTAATGAATAAATATATATATATATATATACTCTATTAATTAAAAAAAAAAAAATATAAAATTATTAATTTTATATTAAAAATTTTTAATGGTGTTAGGATGATAATATATTATCAAATAATTTTATTGAGCTAAATAAGATAGTATTAAGATCCTATAAATAATATTTTTGTAAAAAAAAAATAAAATAAAATTAAATAAAAAAAAAAAAAATAAAAATAAAAATAAAAATAAAAATAAAAATAAAAAAATTAAAAAAAAAAAAAATAATTAATATAAAATTTTTCAAAGTTTATTTTAATTTTTTTTTTTAAAGTTAACTATTAAAGAAAAAAAAATTATAAAAAAAAAATTATATATATTATAATTATTTTGTACCTTATTTAATGAATCAAACTTTTCCTCACATTCTTGTAAGCTTGATAATAATTTATTATTTTCTTCATCGTTAGCATCTTGAATTTCTGGTTTATTTTTAACTTTTTCTTCTTCTTTAGATATTGGTAAAGCTTCATCTTTATTGACTTTTTTATTAACTTCTTCTTTATTAATTTCTTCGTTGACTTCTTTTTTGATTTCATCGATATTTATTGATTTTCTACTAGCTATATCATTCATAATACGACTACTACGTTGAGAATAGCGTTTAGAAGTCTTGGTATCAGACAGTTTTTCTAATAATGATTTTAAGTAGGTATCATCAAATTTAGAATTTCTTGCTATACTTGTATGACTACTTCTATTAGTACTTAAAGAAAGTTTACTTCTTCTTTTTTCCTTATCAGTTGTTAATTCTTCTAATTCAAGTTTCAAATTTTCAATATTTCTACAAAGAGAATTTTCATTACTTATTTGAGATGATGTATCTAAGAAATGGAATTGTCTCTCTTCTCCTTTTTTCCACAAATCCATAGAATTTATAGAAGTTACTGAATTGCGACCTAATAATGAATGACTATTACGAGAATTCCTCATACGATTAAATTTATGCATAATATGATCTCTATAGGTTTCAGAACCTTGACGATCAATATCATTTTCAATAATTAAAGGTGTTAAACCTTCTTCATTACTCTTTTGTAATGAATCTAATTTATTTAATTCTCTAATAAACGGTGACTTCGGTTCACGAGATGGAGTTCCCGTCATCATTTGTCGCATTTCATCCATTAAAGCATTAATAGATATATCAGAAGAAGCAGATGATTTTCTATTCATTGAATCTCGAGGATTAGGTATTTCAATTCTAAGACTTGTACGAGTAGCAATACGAGGTGGTCTTGCCATAGAAGAAATTCTATGACTTTTCTTCAGTGATGAAAATATTTCAGGTTTGTTTTCACTATCACTTTTAATATCTGTTCTTATTCTAAGACTTGAAATAGCAGTAGAAATATTACTTGAATTACGGTGTCCATGTTCATAACGATTTTCTCTATCTTGTTCAGTTACTAATGGGCTATTAGGTGTTCTATGAGAACCATCAGGACGAACGGAACGATGATGTGACGAAGAATTTCTAATATTTCTCTTTTTGCTATCTGAACTAACCGAAGAACGTCTATCACGTAAACTAGAACTATCTCTTAAAGAATTACCTTTAGAATGTGAATGAGTTCTACTACGATGATGATGATGATGATGATTTCCATTACTATCTGTACTTTGTTGAGAAATTATACCTGACTCTGAACCAATACTACTTAAAGAAGTATTTGAAGCCTCTGAATTAAAACGACCCCTAGTATATAATTTTTCTTCCATATGAAGAGCACGATCTGGAATAACAATATCTTCTGAGTCCACTATTGCGGCTGAATGAGGTTGATCATCCTTAAGATCACTAATATCAGCAATATCAACCTTTTTGATTTCTTGACCTTCTAATTTATCTGGATCCAAAGTTGAAACAGTTATACCTTCTTTTTTTTGATTATTTATATCTTCTGGTAAAATATCACCACTAATATTGATTTTACTATGAGAGTCAGAAGTAGAACGATGTCTGTGTCTATGATGACGTCTTTCTGACATTCTTCTAGAACGACCATCTTTAATAAATTTTTCATGCTCATCATTATTAACATTATCTTTATTTTTATTTTTATCTCCATCTTCACCTTCACCTTCATATTCTTTATCACGTTGACGACGTTCTCTTCTACGACGTTCTTCTACATCTAATTTTCTTGAAATATGTCTTCTAGAATGTCTTCTTGCTCTTTCTTCTTCAGTTTCTAAATGGCGTGAAGCATGTCTTCTAGCTCTTTCCTCTTCAGTTTCTGGTGGTAATCGTCTTGAAACATGATTTCTTCTAGAAGTATGTCTTGAAGTATGTCTTCTTCTTCTTTCTTCACTATCCTGAATACCATCCTCATAATCTTTTTTACCTTCCCCATGATTTCTTGATGATTCATGATGACGACTAGCTGAACGTGAAGAATGGCGTGATTTCGATAGCATACTATGAAGTCGACTTTTATCAACATCTTCTTTATTTTCTTTTTTCTCACTATTATTATCTTTTTCTTTTTCTTTTTCATTATCATGAAGACGTTCTCTAGATCTAGATTTTCTTCTTTCTTTCTCAACTAACCTTCTAGAATGTCTTATAGAAGAATCTCTTTTAGCTTCTTCAAGACGTAAATCTTCCAGTTTTCTTAACTCTTCTGGCATTGGATACTCCTTAGGTGCTTTTAATATTGATTTATATTTTTTAGGCCTTTCTAAATCTTTTTCCTTTTCTTCTTCTTTATTATTATTGTCATTACCCTTTTCTACTTCATCTTTTTCTTTCTTTTCATTATAACTATTCTCATTTTTATTTTTTTCATCTATTTTTACATCATTTTCCTCATTATTATCTTTATCTTTAGAAAGTGTTGAGGAAATATCATTTGATTTCTGTTCTTTCAAAGTATTAATCAAGTTTACTTTAGCTTTTTCTGAATTTATTAATTGTATTTCGCTTTCTTTATCCTTTTCTCTTTCTTTATTAGTAATATTTTCATTTCTTTGATCTGATTTAATAAGAGGATACGCTTTATTATCCTCACTTTGGGTTGGAGAAGAATTACTATCATTTTTCTTATTAAAGTATCTTAAATTAGGAGAAAATGGAATTTTATTAGAATTGGAAGAACTAGAACGACTTGGTATCTTAAATTTATCAAAAATACTTCCATTATTGCCTTTATCAGCAGAAATTTTTGGAGATTTATTAGATGAAGAACGGGTAGTTATCCTAAATTTATCAAAAATACTACCACCATTTTCTTGAGGTTTTTCTTCAACTGATTCATCTTTATTATCTTCTTTCTCAGAAAGATCACTAGTTTCATTATCTGATTTAGAAATAGAATTATTTTTTAAAAAATTTGTAATAATTCCTTTAAAACCAAATCCAGCATTGTTTTCTTCTTCTTTATTTTCTTCTGTTTTATTTTCTTCTGTTTTATTTTCTTCTGTTTTATTTTCCTCTATCTTATTTTCTTCTGTTTTACTTTCTTCAATTTTATTTCCATGTACTTTTCTTTCATCATTATCATTTTCATTTTTTTTTTCAACATTTTGATCTTTTTCATTTGTATCTTTAAATTTATTTATTAATTTTCCATCATTGTTATCTTTATTATTAATATCATTATTATTTTTCTCCGGAAGTGTAATGCTCATTTCCTCTAAATTAAAAAGCATTTCATCAAAATTTATTTGAGATGATGTAGATGCTGTTGATCCTCTACGTACAAGTCTCTTTTGAGGCATTTCTGGAGGTGCTTGAATTATTATTTCTTCATCAGACATTTCTTCTTCACTTATATTATCCAAAGACTTTTCATTATTGTTCTTATGTCTATGACTTTCATCCATAGATTTTATGATTTCATCTGATTTAGCTAATAATTCTTCTAGATTTGATCTAGATTTACCAATTTCTTTATTACTTGAATTTTCACTATTAGAAAACTTAGAAGATGAAGAAAGAATTGAGGATTCTGAATTTTTTCTCTCTCGTCTATGAGATGGTTTAGTAATAGGTTTTAATCTCTGTTTTGCTAATTTAGTTGAATTTTTATCATCTAATTTAGGTGACAACGCATTACCTGATCTTGAATTAAGTTTTTCTAACACTGAAGGAACATTTATAAATTTATCTTGACTTCCAGTTTTATCTAATGAACTAAATTTCATTGAAGGGCTATTCAAATTTGGTGATCCGAATTTACCACTATTTAACTTCGTTAAAAAACTATTATTACTATTACTTCTATTTCTAATAGGTGGTGAATATTTACCATCATCATTAGTTTTTTCTCTTAATTTTAATGCGCTTAACAATTCTGTTAAATCTTTATTATTTTTTTCTTTTTCTTCCTCCTTTATCTTTATTTATTAAAATATTAAAATTATTGAAATTCATTGATTAAAATTAAAATTTTAAATTAATTAAAATAAATAAATAAATAAATAATATATATTACATACGTAATATCAAATTAAAAAAAAAAAAAAAAAAAAAAAAAAAAAAAAGATAATATTTAAAATAATAATATTATGTACATATAGTATAATATATTATATACTTACATCAATAGACATTTGACTATATTCTGAATAACTCTTATCCATTGATTTTAATGGTTTATTAGATAATTTCGGAATCATTACTGTTTCATTAGGATCAAATTTATCATCATATGTTGTATATGTTGATTTTACTCTTTCTTTCTTATCCTTATTTTTATCTTTACCTTCTGAATTTTTTTCCGTTTTTATTACTTTTGATTTTCTCATACTTTTTCTATTTTCTCTTTCACGATCACGATCTGTTTTTACTTTCAAAACAAAATCAACTTTTCTTGAACCTTTTTCTATTTCTTGTTTAATCAAATAGAAAATGATGTAGGAATTTCTTATAGGAATTAATTTTTTACGAGTATACGCATGTAATACAAAATCATCAATAGATTTACCATGCAAAATACTAAACTTCTTTAAAGCATATTCAATAACATTTTCAGCTGTTTCTTTCGACGTTACACCAACAGTTTTAAACATTTTTTTACCAAATTCATCTTTTTGGTCAATAAATACTCTAACTAATCTGCAATGACTAGAGTTTTCATTCTTTATATTTAATATAAATTTAATATTTCTATCATTTAATATATTTTTACTTAATCTATGTTCAGTTTTTCCACTATTATCTTCCTCTGATAAAATACTAACACTTTGTGATAAGCGTTTTGTTGCCCCTGGAAGTTTTTTACTTTTTATATGATCAAGTATCTTATATACTTCATCATTTGGATTTAAAGTTTTTTCTTTTGAATCAAAATGAATAACGCTCATATAATAATCATGATAACTATCTCTTGGTAATTTAAAACGATATAATGCTGATTTAATCATTTCCTTAACAGTTGTATTTGAATTAACTGACACGCTTTTATATGGTGTATGTTCAACATCAAAATTACCTGTAAATACCTTAATGATATTAATTGAAGAAGACTAAAAGAAAAGAGAAAAAAAAAAAAATACATATTAAATATTAATATTAATAATATTAAAAAATAATATAAAATAAAATTAAATAAAAATTAATTTTATGAAAAAAATATATATATAATATAAAGTAAAATTAATATTTTAATATATATCTAATTTTTAAATTACTATAAAAGAAAAAAAAAAAAAAAAAAAAAAAAAATATATATATATATATATACACTTGGATTAAGAACACTAATATGTTTCTCTGAAAGTGGCGATACAATTTTAGAACTTTGAGGTTTTTCACTCTTTCTTCTATTTCTTTCTTTTTCTAAAAATGATGTTGATGCTTTAACTGAATAAATTGATGAAGTTCTTGGTTTTAATTCTTCTAATTTATCTTTATCTTTATCTTTTTCTGATTGATTTTGATGATTGCGTTTTTCATATTTATGTGATTTTCGTTGAGAATATGAACTATTATTATATCTATCTTCACTTTCTTTATCATTATCTTTATCTCTATCTCTACTTCTTCTTCTACTTCCCTCGAATTCATAATCATCATCTAAATGTTCACTTTCTTCCTCTTCACTATTTTCCTTACTTACTTTTTTAATATTTTCTTTTTCTTCTTCATTCAATTCTATTTCTGGATATTCTAAATTATTAAAAACATTCCTTTCATTATCTACAGGATTGTATAATTCATTAAATTCATTTCTCTTAGTATTATTAAAATTATACTGGATTTCATTATTAAATATTCTCTGATGATCATCAGCGTCATTATTAGTACTTCTATTAACCTGAGGTGATTCATAATGATTAACCATATTTTCAAATTGACTCTTAAATTCAGAGGTACTTGTAATATTACTACTTAATGCAGGTGACGGATAATTTTGAAGAAATGGTGATTGTTCATTTCTAGAAGGATATGACTGTAATGTAGCTATGTTTGGAACTTTTGAATTATTCATCAATGGACTATAATTATTAAATTCATTCTTATTCATACCTATTTCCATACCTATTCTCATTTTATTCATTCCTCCATCTATGCCATTTATATTATTTATACCATTCATATTGTTTATTCCGTTCATATAATTCATTCCTCCATTCATTTGACTAAAACTATTCATATTATTCATTCCGTTTATACTATTTATTCCTCCGTTCATTCGATTTAAGCTATTCATATTATTCATTCCGTTTATACTATTTATTCCTCCGTTCATTCGATTTAAGCTATTCATATTATTATTATCATTTATATTATTCATTCCTCCATTTAATCGACTTAAGCTGTTCATATTGTTCATATTCATTGTATTATAATTATTAATACCAAGATTCATTGTATAATCGGAATTATAACTTGACGACATAGTATTCAACATTAATTTATCCTTATTCTTCTTTTTCTTACTTTTCTTTAATAATTTCTATTCAATTAACATAATAATAATAACAAAAACAAAATTATGTATTAATTAGAAATAATATTTAATTTACTGTATATATTAAGAAATTCAAATAAAATAAAATAAAAATAAAAAATAAATAAATATATAAATAAAAATGGAAATAATTATAATCACAAATATATATATAAAAATAAAAAAAACTTACTGATAAGAATCCACCTTTCTTTAAATATTTTTTTTCTTCATGATCATATAATGATAGTGAATGATTAAATGGTTCAGTTGAAAGTATTATATTATTGCCTCCAAATGATCCATTAAGATATATAGCATTACTATTGTTAAAATTATTTACTCCATTATTAAAGCTATTAAAATCATTCATATTCATTCCATTATTATACATATTATTAATATATGGATTCATATTTTCTTCTTCCTCTTCATAATAATATTCTTCCTCAGAGCCATATTCATCATATTCTTCTATATCTTCTCTATTTTCAACCATATGAATTATAGGTGGACTATTTGAAAATTTAATTTTCTGTGTTTTCTCTTTATATTTATGTAATGTATCTTGTGGTGTAACCGCTGCTACCTTTCGTATTAAAATATAAATTTTTTTTTTTTTATTTTTTAAAAAAAATAAATATTTGTTTATACAGTAAATATAGTAATTTATTAAAATTTTAAATAATAAAATTTTATTATATAATAATTAAATTACTATCATACCTGAACATTTTTAAATCGATTTGCTCTTGCAACTCTTTCAAATGGAAGCTATAATATATATATAATATATGCTTTTTTATTAATATAAAATTATTTAAAAAAAAATTTATATATAAAATATTATTACCTCAATATTATCTGCTGGTAGGTAGCCTATCTATAAATATAAATATACGTGTATATGTATATAAAAAAAAAAAATTAGAATATCTAATATATAATTATATATTATAATTATATATATATATAATATACCTCATTTGTACTAATACATCTTACAAGCCACCAATAATCATGGGTATCATCAAGTAAATCTAAAACATCATCTTTCTGTACACAAATTTGTCCTTCAACATTTGCTATAAATGTATGATATGCGTATACTTTTGAAAAATCAATTTCACTAATATCAATATCTAAATCTGATACTGGAGAATCTAAATCATAATCATCATCATCACTATAATCATCATCATAATCCTCGGCCTCTTCAATATACATATCACTTCTACCATTCATATACTGAGCAGGTTCATGTTGACCTATATTTTCATATATTGGATTTTGTGGTTCATCTTGATGATAACGACTTCTATATCTTTCTAATGAAAAAAATTGCATTGTTTGATATCTTTATATATTAAAAATTATTACTTATTTTTTTTTTATATCTTCCTAATTTTTTTTTTTTTGTTGTTTTTTTAATACTTATTTTCGATATGTATATAATATAAATATATATATATAATATTATTTATACGTTTATTTATATATTTTTTTTTGTATTTATTCAATTTTTTTTATTTTTTTTCTATTTATTAAATATTATTAAATTTTTTTATATCAAATTATTTAAATTAAGATATTCTTTTTGAAGTTTATAATTTTTAAAATTCTATTATCAAATTTTTAATTATATTTTATTTTAAATATTTCTTTTTTAATTATTAATATTAAATATTATATGATAATACAAAAGAAAAGAAAAGAAAAATAAATAATTAAAAAATTATAATATATTTATTTTTCTAATGAAAATTAAATAAAATTTGAAAATAAAAATATTTTTATTATTTTTATTTCCAATATTAATTTGTTATTCTATAATTTAAAAGTAATTTTAAGATTTTCAGTAATGAAATTTCCTTTCAAAATGTTAATGATTTTTATATTGAAATTTTTTATTTATTTATTTATTAGTGTATTTCATTAAATTCAATTATAAATTTATTACTTTATTTATTTTTCATTGTTATTTATGGTTGTAAAAATATTTATTTTTTCACCTCGCTTTTAAACTGAATATACTATTCTATATGAATTTAAATATGAATTTAAATAGATTAAATATCTTCATTATATTATGTATTTAGCATATTTATTCTTCTTAGTTATAGCTTTATTCATTTATTATTCATATATATTAATTTAGTACAACTATTAAAAAATTATATATATATAAATAATAAACACAACCCTTTTTATGAAAGGCCTTAATATTACTTTTAAAAATTTTATTAATAAATATGATTAAAAAAAAAAAAAAAAAAAAAAAAAAAAAGTTAATTTTATTAACATATATTTTAAATTAAAATACTTATTAACATAAAATAAAATAATATTATAGGAAAAATGGTAAAAATTATACTAGAAACTAATATATATATCATATATATTAACATTTTATTTCTATGATATAAAATACATATCAATAATAATTCTACCTCATTATTTTAATATATTATAAATTAAATAAAAAACTAATAATTTTTATTATTTATTAAATATAAATTATAAATTGCTTATCATTAACTTTAACTTTGTATTAAGGATTGATTAATTAACAAATAAAATTAAATATCATTTTAGCTATTATCGTTTGTTTTGAACAAATTATTATTAATACAAAAATATATATTATTAATAATAATTATAATGATAATATGAAATTAATATAACATAAAAAAGTATAGTAGTATTTTATTTTATTATTAAGAAAGCTTTAGATAATGATATAAAATAAAAAATAGAAATATAAATATATGTATTAATTTCTGAAAAATAAAGTATGCAAATTTAATAAAAAAAAAAAAAAATATAATAAAAAAATAATTTAAAGAAAACTTTATTAATCAAATATATTAGAATTCACACTTCAAATTTCGTAATTTCAAATTTTATTTATTATTTTATTAATATTTTTTATTTATTTATTTATAATTATAGTTAACTACTTTTTTAATAATTATTTTTTTATATATATTTTTACTACATAAATTTTAATTATATCACAATTTTATTTTATGTGTTATTACATAAATGTTTTATGTACGTCATACATGCGCCATATTACAATTTATATAATAGTTGATATCTTAATAATTTATAATATTTATACATAAAATTTATATAATTTTGTTTAATAACAAGGATAATATTCATATATTAAACTTTATTTCTAACAAAATATATTTATATATAATATTAATACTCTTATTTATATGATAAAACTATATTTAATACAAATAAATTAAAAAAAAATAATATACAAATAAAATTTTGAAAAATTAATTTTAATTATTGTTTTTGTTTTTTTTTTTTTTCTTATTTTAACTAAAATATTCTTTAATTAATAATTAAATTACTCAAATATATAGACAATTAATTATAAAATATAATAGTTTAATTAAAAATTACATTAATAATAATCTATATTAAAAATATATTTATTAATTATTATAGAACTTTATTAATTATTAAATAAAAATTATATATTTAAATTAAAAAAAAAAGATATATATAGACTCATATCATATGTAGTACAGTACATTATTTATTTAATTGAATAAAATAATGGTTAGGCATAGTAAATCTTAAAAGGTTAGAAATTTATAAATTACTTGGGATTGCGAAATGCACTAGACTTAATTTCTTTAAAAGAATATAAAAAAAAACTTATAGCGTAATTATTAACTAAAAAAAAAATTTTTGGTTCTTGTTGTTTGAAAAATAAATTATTTCAAAAGTACTGTAATATTATGATATAATACTAAATATTTTTTGTTAGTTTTAAATTTCAAATAAATACTTTAATGTTAAAAAAAAAAACTATAAAATATAATAAAAAAAAAAAATTAACTATAAAAGAAAATCAAAGTAAAATACAGATATAAAATGAAAAGAATAATATTAAGGTGTGATGCATTTCAGAACGTTAATATTTTTTTGTTAAAATAGTAATAAAATATTTAGTAATATTTATTTTTAAAGATATATTTTAATATTTTTTGTTAAATTATAATAATATTTAATAATATTTAATTTATATATTATAAATAATGTGTTTATGAGAAATTTTTTTGATGTTTAAAAATTAAAAAAAAAAAAATCAATCCATTTATTTAATTCTATTTTTATTTATATATTTAAAATTATTTACAATTATTTAAGAAAGACAAACATTGTGGGGCGTTATATTACGAATTAAAAATTTTAATTATAAGCCAAGTTCCGAAATTCAACACTCCCAAAATATTAACCAAAAAAAGAAATATAAATAAAATTTTATTAAAAATATGTTTACGTCTTGTATTAAATATTAATTTATATATATATTAATGTGTTATTTTTCAAAATTATTTATTATTAAAATATATCTTTAAAATTAAATATTATTCAATATTATTTAATTATTTATTATAAATTTAAATATTACTATTCATATATTGTTTGATTTTTAAAAAAGAAAATTAGTCTTAATTTTTTATTTAATGGAATATTTAAAATTGAGTATAATAAAATTTTTATTAATAGAATATTTAAAATTGAGTATAATAAAATTTTTTTTATGGTATATTGTGTATAATGAATGTTTAATGTATAAAAAATTATTTACTAAAAGTTTAAAATTATAAAATCATAACTTTATTCCATAATTAAAAAATATAAATTAATTAAATAATTAAATAACAAAGTAGCTAATTAAATAAGAAAATAGAATGTGTATCATTTCGCAAATGTGCATTCAGCAATTGTTCATATCACAAAATGTGGCTTATTTTTTTTTAAAAAATAAACATATAATTAAATAAAATAAATAAATAAATAAACAAAAAATATTAAATAATAATTTAATTTAATATTTTTAATAAATATATATATAAAAAAAAAATAAATATGTTAAAATAAAATTATTTTATTATTATTCTTTTGTATCAATTTTTAGTGTTATTTTAATATTAAAATTTTAATAAAATAAAAAAACTATATAATATTGATATTGATATTAATAATAAAAAAACTATATAATATTGATATTGATATTAATAATAAAAAAACTATATAATATTGATATTGATATTAATAATAAAAAAACTGTATAATATTGATATTGATATTAATAATAAAAAAATTATATAATATTGATATTAATAATAAAAAAACTATATAATATTGATATTGATATTAATAATAAAAAAACTATATAATATTGATACTGATATTAATAATACAAATTAACATTTTTTTTTAATAGTTATCCTAAACCTACAATTAACAATTTATTTTAATAGTTCAAATATATTTACAATATTATTTTAGCAATATTTAATTAAATTAAATAACTCATATATGTAAAAATTATTTTATTCATGTAAAGTTGAAAGTTAATTTAAAATAGAAATAACTAATAGTTTAATAATATCAAGTTTAATATTATATAATAGGATAATTTTATATATACATATTCACCTATAAACAAATTTATTCGATACTGAATAACTATGTTTAAGGGGAACATTAGAATATGTGAAATATCGAAATATAATTAATATATAAGTCACAATGTATTATTATGAATACGTTTAATTTATAATATTAAGTACCAGTAATTCCTAAAATATATTAAATAAAATTGACATAATTACATAAATTTATTACTCTTTATAAGAATAATAAAAATAAATTAAATAAATAATTACATAGTTAGATAATTAGAATAATATAATAATAAGAATAATGATAAAAATTGTAAAAAAAAAAATAAACTTTAATATATAATAAAATAAATTAATAAATATTTTATTTATTAGCGGTTATAAAATAAATTAAATTTAATAAAAATTAATAATAATATATATCTAAATAATTATAGAAAATATGAAATAGACTAAAATAAAGTATAATATTATACATTATTCAAAATAAATTATAAATATTATCAATTAATTGAATGGAAATTATAATAAAAAAAATTTTTTCTTTAAATATTTTAAAATTGAATCAGATTTCTCTCCTATTTGTTAGTACGTGGGCTAGCATACAAAAGACTACAAATTCGATCCCACCCTATAACTATTTTCCAGGTTTTCCTCACAAGAGGTTTTTATGGAATATGATGGTTAGGGTTACAGGTAATTATATCGAATCTAGTGCATTTCATAATGTGGCGTATTTTATATATGGCTTGTTTTTAATAATCAAATAATAAATAAATAATAAATATTCTTTTTTTATATATATAATTTATTAGTATTCAATTATAAAAATAATTTTATATAATTCCTTTTTAATAGAATATATTATTATTTCTTTGGAAATAGTTATTTAATAATATTTAATTGAAAAAATATATTTTTATTTCTTTTAAAAAAATAATTATTATTATATATTTATTTATGATTGTATATAATATCTTAAAAATGTATGGCTTTATTTAAAAAATTATACGCCACATTGCGAAATGTATGATCACCAATTATATCTCCCATATTTATATCATTATTCTAAATCTCCTTAGTAATATAGAAAAGATGTTGTTCTAACTGAGGGTCGCTAGAACTAAAGTTTTAAAATATATTTACCAGGGCTTTACTAACATTTGGGTACATGATTCCATATGTCCATGTAGATGTATACTCTACTTGTGATGTAGACATATTCTACTAAATTGCGATCTTTCTGAGGTTGATACATTTGCTAAGAGAGCTTGTACGAGGGAGAGTTGCATTTCCCCAAATTGCATTTCGACAAGTTGCATTTCGACAAGTAGAGTATTGATATAAATAAATGAATAAATAAATAAATATTAATTCAAAATATATATTTTTTAAAATTGTTTTTATGCGATATTAATAATATTTAATTTTATTTATTGATTTATTTATTTATTTAATAATTTTCAATTTGGCGAAATGCCACATTTTTAATACGCCACATGCTTTCAAAAAATTGGCGAAATACAATCTGGCGAAATGCAATTTGGCGAAATGCCCCACACCCCTTGTACGAATCTATATGGGTTAGGTTAATCTGAACTCACACTTCAAAGGGAAGTTAGAAATTTGAGAAGCACTCCGAGAAAAAGTACAAGAAAAATTCTCAACAATAATATGTATGTCAGAGCGCCAATGCTGAACACTCGATAAGGCTGTCCGGAAGGGAAAAATCTACCTATTTGGAAGTATGTGACTACCTCAACATTTCTACTATCCCGAGGGGGGGGGGGAGGGCGGTACACACCGGAAATAAAAAAAATTTAAATATTTTAGACACCATTTGGTAGCTTTTCATAACTGTTATTTTATTAGAAAAAAACTATAATATATATAGTATTATGTCTATAATTTCAGATATTATGAATTTATTATTTATATAATACAAAATAAAGAATTATGTATTATGATAAAATTTAAATTAGTTTTTAATAGCTAATTGAAATATTTACAGAAATTGTTATTTTATAATACATAAAAAAAATTAATATCTATTAATATAATTCATTACTTATCCTTTTAATAAGTAATTAAATAATAAATAATATATTATAAATAATTAATAATAAATAATAAATAATAAATAATAAATAATAAATAATAAATAATAAATAATAAATAATAAATAATAAATAATAAATAATAAATAATAAATAATAAATAATAAATAATAAATAATAAATAATAAATAATAAATAATAAATAATAAATAATAAATAATAAATAATAAATAATAAATAATAAATAATAAATAATAAATAATAAATAATAAATAATAAATAATAAATAATAAATAATAAATAATAAATAATAAATAATAAATAATAAATAATAAATAATAAATAATAAATAATAAATAATAAATAATAAATAATAAATAATAAATAAATAAATAAATAATAAATAATAAATAATAATTAAATAAATAATAAATAATAAATAATAATAATAAATAATAAATAATAAATAATAAATAATAAATAATAAATAATAAATAATAAATAATAAATAATAAATAATAAATAATAAATAATAAATAATAAATAATAAATAATAAATAATAAATAATAAATAATAAATAATAAATAATAAATAATAAATAATAAATAATAATAATAATAATAATAATAAATAATAAATAATAATAATAAATAATAAATAATAAATAATAAATAATAAATAATAAATAATAAATAATAAATAATAAATAATAAATAATAAATAATAAATAATAAATAATAAATAATAAATAATAAATAATAAATAATAAATAATAAATAATAAATAATTAATAATAAATAATTAATGTTAATATATAAACAAATAAAATAAATAAATCTACAAAATATATCATATATGTTTTACATTTATAAAATTATAATTCTACATTGAATTAACATTATTCATGTTAATTTTAAAAATTTATGTAATCATTTCTTTAATCATGTACATGTATTAAAATCTTCATAAAATATTGATCTAAAACAAATATGTGTAGTAACATATTTGTATATTTATTTTATAATTATATATTATCATATTAAAATATAATAATATTCTTATATTTAACTTTTATAGGATTTTTATTATATTATATAATACATAATAATATAATATATTATATTATTATGTATTATTTTATATTTATTTTATATTTTTACATATAATATACATTTATTATTTAAATATAGATATTGTATTCTTATATATATATAATTTATATTATATGTTTAAAATATATTTCATATTATTAAATTTTATAATTTTAAAATGTAATTTCTTAATAATAACCAATTTCTAATAAAATTAATTTAGAAAGGGGTTTTTAGTTTTTAGGAAAAGTAATAATAAATTAAATAAAGAAATAACTATATTATTATAATTAAAATATAGCACATAAAAGTCCCGTATATCAATATGTAAATCATATATATCATATGATAAATAATTATATAAATAATTTCATTTCATATATATTTTTTAATTCATAGTTCTTTTAATTAAATTAAATAAATTAATACGCATATTCATAATCTAACAGATTAAGAGTCTCATGAAGAGTTCTTAATAAAATGGTTAACAATATAATTAATAAAAATATAAAATAAATTAAAATTAACTTTTATAAAATAAAATAATATAACTATTAGAATGTCAAATAATAATGAAGACATTATTAACTCAAATAAAACTTTGAACGGCACAAATTATAATATATGGTACGACACCATATCCACAGACGTTGAAAAACTTGATCTGTCTGAATACCTTGAGAAAGATATTGTTAAAGAACTAGAAGATCAAGGAAAAGATAACAATATTATTAAACAAGCTAAGAGTAAAAATAGCCAAGTAAGGCTACTTATTATCAACTCTGTCACTTCAAAGATACACAAAGAGATAATAGGAATTATACCTGCTTCCCTAATAATATAATCTTTAAAAACAAAATATGGCAAGGAAACTGAAGATATGACACAATGGATTAGAAAACTAAAATCCATTAAAGCAAATAAGGTGGAAGAAATCCCCAAAGCTATTAGAAAAATTAAGAAAATTTTCCAGAACATGGATGAAGCTAAGGCAAACATGACAGAAAAAGAAAAATTAAAATATTTTATTAATATTTTACCAGAAAAATACAAAAGAAAATTAGTGTTGAAAGAATCTACTAAAGTTGATAATCTATACGACCAAATTAAGGAGGATTTGACAATGTGGAACAATATCGATGATTTGGAATCTGATAAATCTACATATAATGATGATCCATTGGAAATTGATTATGCTGGAAAATTAACTAATAAAGAAAAACCTCTTCAAAGACAAAGTAAACATAATAATTATGGATATAACAAAAACTCAAATAATCATAATAACAATAAACACAATAATAATAAAAATTATAATTATAAAAATTATAATAATAATAAAAATTTTAATCATTATAAAAATTATAAAAATTCGAACAATAATAATTTTGATAATAAATTTTGCGAAATATGCGATAAGACAGGACACACTACTAAAGAATGATATTTTAATCCAAAGAACCCAAGAAGTAAATACCATAAATATTATAATAATAATGAAGAAAGAAGAAACAATAATAATAAGGGAAGCAATAACAATAAAAGATATATTGATTATATTAATTAATTCAATTCAGATAATGAATATAATTTTGACTTAAATTATAATGAATTAAGAATTATTAATGAAGATAGTTCTTACACCAAAAATAATCAACATTCAAATAATAATGGCAAAAAGTTTACTTTATTCATTAATCGTTATGATAAAAATTTTGTTATTGACAAATATTTACTCGTCAATAATATTGAGAAAGAAACTAATAAAGAATCTAATACAAATTTAATCAATAATGAAAAATTCATATAGTTATATGATTCTGGAGCCGGAGAACATATAACATGCAATAAATCGCTCCTGAAAAATTATACAAAAGAAAACATCAATTTAATATGCGCGAATAATACTGAATGTAAATTTGAAGGATATGGTGAATTTGAATTCAGCATAAATAATCATACTTTTATATTAAAACATGTATTATATTCTCCAGACGTGATTAAAAATATTATTAGTGGAGTAGAATGGGCAAAAGAGGGTATAAATGCTTTGATCAACAGTAATAACAACAATATGTATTTAAACTTATTAGATAAAGATTATAACAAAATTGCTTTTTTTCAGGCAAATAGAAACAATGAATTACGTATCACGGCTATACACAAAAATAATATTATTAACAACAAACGTCCAATATTATCAATAAATAAGAATAATAATGAATTTGAATTATTATGGCATAGAAGATTAGGTCACTTTTATAATAAAGACCTTACGCACGGAATAACCAAACAATATTTTTGAGATGCACGTCGAATTGCGAAATTAAAGAGGTGCCCTCATAATAAAGAAACACCCAAAGCAAAGGATATTTTGGAGGTTATCCACTCAGATATTGTAGGACCAATAAATGAATCATTAAATAATAAAAGATATATCTTAACATTTATTGATGAATACACAAGAAAATGTTGGATTTTTACATTAAAAGAAAAATCAGATGCTGTCAATATAATTATTTCAACACTTAAAAAGTTTAATAATTTATTTAAAAATAATAAAATAAAATATTTTAAAACCGACAAAGGAAAAGAATATGATAATAAAAAGGTCAGTAATTTCTGTGAGAAAAATGGTATAGAAAAGATATTTTCTATACCATATAATGGTTTAGCAGAAAGACTAAACCAAATAATATTATCATACACCAAAACTATTTTATTTTGGAGCGGTCTTAGTGATAATTTTTGGGATTTTGCTGTTCAATATGCTAATTATATTTACAACAAAATTCCACATTCAGGTAACAATAATAAAATACCTGATGAAGAATTTTTAATTACAAAATCAAAATTACCCATATAAAAGTATTCGATTGCATAACTTATTATAAAGACCTTCATTAAAAAAGAAAAAAGTTTACCCCAAACACAAAGAAAGTCGTTTTACTAGGGTATAGCGAAAAATTTAGTAGCTATATTATCATGGATTATCACAATTATAAAATACACTATGTTCGTGATATCCATTGTTTGGAAAATGTGCCAGTTAATCTCAAAATTCAAAATAATATTAAAAATAGCAAAGAGGTCACAGATTTTTTATTTTTTAGCTTTAATTTTTCAAATTATAGTCCAACTGACAATGTGAATATTGAATTAGATAAAAACGAAAACAATGAAAATTTAATAAATGAAAATTCTAATAATTCATCTGAAAAATATAATATTTCATCTATTAAAGTAGATAAATCTAATCAACAATTTCTCGGAAATAACATTAACAAATCCAATATTATTTCTACAAGTTCAAAAACTATTGACAAAATAGATTTAAATAACAATAATTCCAATAATAATTATCATGAATTTCATAATGAAAATCCAGTTAATAACTCAGACTCAAATGAAATCTAAAAAAATCAGAATAATTTGAACAATTTTAATGAAAAAAATTTTAATAATAAAAATTTTAACAATTTTGAAGAAAAAATTTTTAATAATGACCAAACCTTATCTAATAATAAATTTGATGATAATAATTCCAATAAAAATTTTTCATTTATTAATAATGAAAATTTCAATAATAAAAAATTGTTAAAATTTAATTTATTAATATATAAAAATAAAGAAAACAAACACTCGAACGTACAAAACTCAATTAAACAATTGGGTTTATGAAATAATAATTTTATTAATAAATATAAAAATAATATATCTACATTAAACAATGTAAATTTTTATAAGACTTCAAAAATCAATAAATCAAGAAAAGAAATTTTTTTTTTTTTTTTTTTTTTTTTTTTTCGGTTTAAAATAAAATATTAATAATTACTAAATAAATACATTTTACATTGATATTTGTACTACATATTATTTATTTATTTTTTAATATTAAATGTATTTATTATTTCACAAAAATTAATAATAATTCTGAGACAGCAAATTTTTCTAATCCTATTTTAGAAACTGATAAAAATTCTAATAAACTATGAATAATAAATTAATTTCATATAACAAAAATAATAAAAATTTTATTAACACTAAAAAAAATAAAAAAATTTGATAATATTAAATTATTCAATAATAATTTAAATAATTCATTTAAACACTTTAATCATAATATATATCAAAATAATGATAATATATCTGATAATAATATTAATTCACATATTTTGAATAATAACTCTATTTATAATAATCCTTCTATTAATGATAATTCCAACAAAATTATAAACATAAAGCCCCCTTTTACTTCTAAAAGTGGTGTTAAAACTTTAATTATTGATAACAACTCACCTTCTCCACCTGTCTCCAAAAATTTATTTATTAAAAATATTACCAATAATTCTCCTATGTTTCACAGATTAAATTTTTTCAAAAATTATGATAATAATAATAATTATTCCAATAATAATAATAATAATAAAGATGACAACATTAATAATAATAATAATAATTGTTAACACACTTAAATTTATGATTAATAAATTTTAATGTCGTTTATTTATTTTTATTTATTAGGAATTAAACCTCTATTCTTATGTAAATAATACAGTGAGCATTTTATGTATTTAACAATTCATCATTTGTGCCACATTAGATTCATGTATATCACGTGCATCAATAATTATTATATACATAATTTTAGGACAGTTATCAATAATAATAATAATAATAATAATAATAATAATAATAATAATAATAATAATAATAATAATAATAATAATAATAATAATCTTCCAAATTTTAAAATTAATTCATCAATTAGTTCTAATAACAAAAGGCCATTAAATTCTTTAATTTCAAATTTAAAGAAACACAAATTTAGAAAAACTTCTTATGTAGACAAAATTATCTCTCTTGTCTCCTGTTACGTTCTTGCCATCTATCATCAAGCTATTACCTGCACTAATCACCGTGATTGGGAAAAAGCTATTAATGAAGAATTAAATAATCTTTATTCTAATAATATTTTTACCTTTGTTCAATATGTTCCTCCTAATAAAAATATTATTACCACAAGATGGGTTTTTACTACTAAAAGAGATAGTAATGGAAACATTTCTAAATTTAAGGCTCGCCTGATTGTTCGTGGTTTTAATCAACGTTTTGGTATTGATTATGAACTTATCTTTTCCCCAACTTTAAATATTGATTGTCTTAAATTACTTTTTGCTATTTCCGCTAAATTTAATTGGTTTATTGAACAACTTGACATCAAAGTTGCGTATCTCAATGCGCGTCTTGACAAAGATATTTATGTCAAGATTCCTCCTGGAGATACCAACTTTGGGCGGGGATATTGGAAGCTTAACAAGGCCCTGTATGATTTAAAACAATCAGATCAACAATGGTATCTTACCATTTCTAATTTTCTTATTAAACAAGGTTTTTCTCAATCAATTTCTGAAAAATGCGTTTTCTTCAAGAAAAATAACAATTTATTAGTATGTATTATTGGTTTATATGTTGATGATATGATAATCACTGGTTATAAAAACGAAATTCGTAATATAGTAAATTAAATTAAAAATAAATTTAAAATTTCTAAATCAGGACCAGTTGACTATATTTTAGGCATAAAAGTGGAAAATAATAATAACATATATACCATATCACAAATTAATTTTATAAATACTATACTGGAAAGATTTAATATTAAAGAAAATATAAAAAGAAATACACCCTGTGTAGGCGATAATTTAAAATCTGAAAATACAAATCCATTTGATAAGTCAACTTATAAAAGTGCGATAGACATGTTAATATTTTTATCAAGATGTACAAGACCCGACATAGCATTTGCTGTACATAAAGCAGCAAGAAAAGCAGAAGAACCAACCATTTCTGATTGGAACAAAATATTAAATATTTTAAAATGTCTTAATAAAACTAAATGCTATAAAATTACATATGACGGACAGGGGGAGATAATTGGTTATGTTGATTGGAGATTTAGAAGATAGAAAATCTACTTCTGGTTATATTATTCTTATGGGTAAGAGTCCAATATGTTGGAATTCTAAAAAACAATCAGTAGTAGCTCTATCATCAGCCGAAGCAGAATATATTGGTGCTTCATTATGTATCAGAAAAATATCATGGATAAGAAATATCTTATCTGAATTATTAAACTTTAGAAAACCAATTTTAATATACACTGATAATTTACCAAGTTTAAAATCAATGGAAAATGGATATTTAAATCCAAAAATGAAACATATAGCTATAAAATATCATTTCAACAGAATAATTTAGAAAAGAAATTAATTACTTTAAAATACATTGAATCAAAGAAAATGTTAGCTGACATTTTAACAAAATATGCTGATAATAATTCTATATACTACTTCGCAAATCAAATATTTAGTATTCCTAAAAATAGATTTGAGGGGGAGTGTTAATATATAAACAAATAAAATAAATAAATCTACAAAATATATTATATATATTTTACATTTTTAAATTATAATTCTATATTGAATTAACATTATTCATGTTAATTTTAAAAATTTATGTAATCATTTCTTTAATCATGTACATGTATTAAAATCTTCATAAAATATGTAAATCATATGTATCATATGATAAATAATTATATATATAATTTCATTTCATATATATTTTTTAATTCAGAGTTCTTTTAATTAAATAAATTAATACGCGTATTCATAATCTAACAATTAATAATAAATAATATAAATAATAAATAATAAATAATAAATAATAAATAATAAATAATAAATAATAAATAATAAATAATAAATAATAAATAATAAATAATAAATAATAAATAATAAATAATAAATAATAAATAATAAATAATAAATAATAAATAATAAATAATAAATAATAAATAATAAATAATAAATAATAAATAATAAATAATAAATAATAAATAATAAATAATAAATAATAAATAATAAATAATAAATAATAAATAATAAATAATATATAATAAAAAATAAATAATTAAAAATAAATAATAAAAAAATCAAAATAATTTTAATTATATACTATAATAAATAATAAAACTTTAATACATAAATTTATTAAAAAAATTAAATCAAAAAATTTATAAATTATTGTTTTATAATAAAAAATATTTTTTGGAAGAAATTCAAGTAAATATAATCAATTTCTTGAAGTACATAATTATATTTTATTATTTAAAATATTAATATAAGACTTAAAAGTTTTAATAATAAAACTAAATAGGGATATTTTTGCTTATTATTAAAATGTATAATTATTTAAATAAAATATTATTATAATTAAGATGCAAATTTTAATGATTATACAAAAAAAAAGTATATATATTTTTGTAATGTCGTTATGAAAAATCATAGAAAATTATTTACTTTATATTTAATTTAAATATATATTTGACTATTTACTTATTTTTATAATATAATTAAAACTTTATTAATAATTTACAAAAAAGCACCAACTGAAAAACAAAGAACTGAAGATAAAACTATTTTCATCAATGATATTGGGATAATTAATTTTATAAATACAATATCAAATATTTATATTTATCATAATATCATTATTAATAATAATTATGATTTATTATTCTATTTATGAAAATAAAAAAAATGATATAAAATATTGAATTTAAATATTTTTATTTTTATAAATTTTTTAATTAATTAAATAATAAAAAGTAATTATAATTTTCTTAATTAACTTTATTTATAATTTTTTATTTTATCAATATAATTAAAATAATTTTAAATTATTTAAATAAATTAATAAAAAAATCATTATTATTATTATAATATATTATATATTTTTATATATATATATTTTTTACACTATATTTTAAATAAATTGTATGAACTACAAAAATTTTTTTATATAGAAAAAAGTAATAGAAAAAAAAAAAATTTAGTAAAAAAATTTTTTTTAAATAAATATAAACGAACACAATTAATTCAATGAGAGAAATAAAAAGAAAATATTATTAATAAAAAATGAGATAATAAGGATTTCTATATTCATTTTTTTTTATTTTTTATATTGGAAGTAATATGGAACAAATCATCATCATCACTAATATTTTCAATATTGAATTCAAGTTCTTGATGTTTACTTTTCTTACTGTGTTTTCTATGAGAAGTTTCATCATCATCATCTTCGGTTATAGCATTTTTATAACTATTTTTATTATTCTTATTGTTTTTCTTTTTCTTTGGTACATTATTAGAAATTTCATTATCAAATTGTTGTTGTTGATACTTTTGATTTTTTTGGGTTTTTTTATTTCTCTTTCCTTTTGATGGACTTTCTAATTCTTCATTATCATTTATTATTTGTGATATTTCCGATTGCTGTTTGCTGAGATTTTTTTTCTTTTTTTGACTTTTTTTTGTTGGTGATTGTTCTTCTTCGCTTTCTGTATCACATTTTCCACCAAAAATATCATTATATATTTCATTATTACCATGGTCAACAATATAAGTTTTACGAGAGCTATTAAGATTGTTGTTTTCTTCAATAAATTTTTTATTTTTTTGTAATTTTTTTAAGGCTTTTATTTCTTTTTTACTTAATTTCGGTTGTTCATCATTTAGTTCAGATTCATCCTTTAAGAATCTATTTGTACATCTATTGTTTTCTACAGGCGAAGCAGATTTTTTCATGTTGTATTTATCTAATAAACTGTATTTATAGTTAATTGAATTTTGATTAACTTTATCTGTTGTTGGATTGTATTTATTTGAACAAGTATTAATCGATGGGGGATACGAGCTGGAAAAAAGTGGTGATTCAGCAATAACAGTTTTATTTTTATTGTTTTTGGACATTTTAATAGGACTTGACGGTTTGTTAAATCCAGGAGAAATATTTTGTGGTGTATTTAATTTATTATTATTAATTTTTGTGTGGTTATTTCTATTGTGATTTTTAGTAAATGGTGAAGAAGAAATTACTGGAATAGAAGGCTTATTATTTTTAGAACGAGATTTTGTTGGAGATACTAATAATTCTTGGATATCTTCTTTTTGAATTGATGTTGGATTAACGATAATCGCTAAATTTTTATTTTCTGAAAGCTTTATTGGTGTTGTCTTAGAACCACAAAGGATTTGAATTTGTTTCTTATCAACGGAAATTTGAATTGAACCTCTTTTGCTCACAGGAATTGATGATGAATTTTCCATTTGACTTGAAGAAGATTGATCTGATTGTTCATCAGATTCATTGTTCTTATCAATTTTTGAGTTTAATGCATCACTAACTCTTCTATTTTTTGACTTTTTTGATTTAATAAAACCTTCAGTATCCTCTGTAACATACTGAGTTAAATTTGAATTTTCATATTTTTTGAATGACTTTTTGTTCTTTTTACTATTGTTTATTATTTCATTCTCTTCTTTAGTTGATGTACCTTCTTTTTTAGGATTAATATCTTGATCTATTTCATCCTTTTCATATATACTGATTTCTCCTTTTAAACTATTGATTGAATTAGTGTTATTATATAAAGCAACTAAATCAATTCCATTAGAAAGTGATTGATTATTATCTATTGATTCCACATTTTTTTGATTATCATTTTGAATTGATATATTATTTGATGAGGATGGACCATCATTAGATAATAATCCATTATTATTCATAGTTTCAGTGAATTGATTTTTATCAATGATCATAATATTTTGATTAGCTAATAAATTGTTGACTTTTTTTATTGAAATTTTGTTACCATAAGAATTTTTATTGCTAATTGATAATGCTCTTCTATTGTGATAATATTTTGCTTCAAATGCTTCTTGAGCTGTTTCAGCTTCGTCAAACTCATATGAATCATCAGAATAATCATCATCATTATTGTCATATTCATCTTCATCATTCAAATCATTTTTATCTATAAAAATTTCATTTTCTGGCTTATAGTTTCCTGGTTTTGTATTTTTTGCCACTGAAGGTGTAACATCTGTAGTTTTTTCATTTCTTATTATAAAAATAATTGATTTTAAAGAATTTATTTATAATAACACAAATTGAAATAAAAAATATTATAATTATTAATAAAAGTAAAAAATTACATCTTTCTAATAAGACTTTAAAACTTATATATAATTATATTGTTAAATATTTCTAAAATTTAATAATTCAAAATTTATACTTTTCTAGATTTCTTTTTTGTTTAAGAGATGGATTTTGTGGTGTATTAGGAATTTTAGCAATTTTTGATTTACCCATTATAAACCTTTATTTAACTTTAACCTTCCTTATATTGTAAAATATATATATATATATATATTTTTTTTAAAAAAATATTATTAAAAATAAAAATAAATAAATAAAAAAAAAAATATTTATATATATGATAGAGAATGATATTAAATAAAAATATAAAATTTTAATTACTATGTTATAAATTTATACAATAAAAATATATTTATTTAAATTTTAAAATTTTTATCCTAAATATATAACATTAATAATATAAATGATGGCATAATTATAGAAATAATTCTTAAATATTAAAATATTAACAAATAGAATTTAATTTTTTTTTAATCATGAAAATTATTTTTATATATAATGTTTTATTTTCGTTTTAAATAAAAAAATTAAAAAAAAAAAAATTAATTAAAACTATTATTACTATATAAAGAAAAGATAATTTTTAAATGATATTAAATTCTTTTAAACTTTATTTTTGATAAAATCAAAAAAAAAAAAACTTTTTAAAAAAACAAAATTATACTTAATCCTCATGAAAACTTAATAGTAATTTAATTAAAAAAGTCTCACATTATAAACATATTTATTTATTAATAGTATTATTAAAATTATTATAATAAAATGATAAAAGGTTGTTAAATGGAATAAAATTAAGTAAAATACATGAAATTTATATAATTGCTTATGGCTTGTTATTATTAGTCACGTGTATTGATTTTTGATATACGGACTTTTATGTGCAATAATTTATAAGCAGTGGGTTTTAAATAATGGTAGTTTAGTAAATTTTATTAATAATATTATAATATTCGTACAATTAAAATAATAATTCTAATTCCTAAAAATTTACAAGTGAGTTCTCTATTTCAAATATAAATAATTTAATCTATTTATAAGAAATAGGTAATATATTAATTATAAATTCTAATATATAGAATTATATAAATTTTATATGAAATAAAGTATTATAATTATTATAATTATAATACATATTGAAATAAAATAAAATAAAATAATTATTATCAAAAAGATATAAATTTAATATTTAATAATTATTATTAAATATACAAATATGTTACTACACATATTTGTTTTATATCATTATTACTAATATTATAAATTTATTTTTAATATTTTTAAGATATTTGATATAATATGAATAAATTTTAATATATTAACTTTATCATGTAAATATTATTATTATTTGTTATTACCATTAATAACATTCTTTTATGTAAATAAGTCATTTTTTATTTTTATACATTAATTAATGTTAATTATGAATTCATATGATTAAAACTTAACTTTATATTTTATTCATTATTATTTATAATTAAAATTCAAACTTGTTTATAAAATATATTAGTAAATAAATAAAATTAAATAAATAAAAAATAATATTGTTAATATAATACTTCATATTTATTCTGAATAACTTTAACTTATGTAGTTTTATCTATTGTTAATATTTCCCCTTCAAGCTGGTTTTGCTAAGAAAAATACAATTTTTTTGTTAAGTAAAATTAGAAAGAGATTGTAAATTTTTAAACTATATATTTAAATATAAAGATTAATCTGTGTTACAAAAAAAATATGATAAATTTAAGTGAAAAAAAAATTAAATAAATTAAAATAAAAAAATTTGTTAATATTATTATTATTGATTATTGAAATAATTAGTTTATTTTTTTTTTTTTTTTTATATCATATTTTGAATAAATTTTACTTAATAATTATTATTAAATAAACTATGTCTGAATTTCGAGGATGTCGACCTTTTTGATAACGGTAGGTTAAACTGTATACAAATTGATCATCTTGTAAAAATCACTAATCACAATAGGCATAATATTATTAAATAATTCTGCAAGCCTCACAAAATATGAAAAAAAAAAGACTCTCTAGAAGGTGATTGAGAGAGATTATTAATAAATGCCTTCTTTTTTCCGAGTCGATCTTTAAGATTTCATATACTGCATATCCGCCAAGACATAGTACATAAAAATTAATATTATCATCAAAATTTTCCTCTTTGTCATTAGTAATGTTCAATGATTTCCCGTGAACAATTAGAGAAAAATTAATAAAAGTTTCATCAATAAAATAAATGCATTGTCGCTTAAACTCTTCAAATTTAGGGCGTAATAGTATCCAGTGTATAAAACTAAGTATGCTGTTAATTTCATTGTACCAAGGGCAACATGTTAGGCAATTTTCTAATACCAATTTGCTTTTAACAAAAGATTTCATTTCAAATTTAAATCCATATTTATTTTGTCTAATCCAAAAAAAAATTCAAAAGAAAATTATGATTTAAGATATAAACTTTAAATAAATTTTTTAAAATCAAATTTAAACTTTTTGTATTTAATTGATCTAATCACAGAAATATTAGAATAATGAAACGTCTTCCTAGTAAAACTTTTGTATTTCTTCAGGAAGTTTTATTATTATGTATACGTATTGTATATCTGCGGGCCTTTTTCGTCCATGAATAATGTAAATTCATAGGAATATTTTTAACAAAATGAGAAATAATACAAGAGGATACTTTCCTCATTTTAAAGCATTGATCCATCGCTTTAGCTCAAAAAATTAGCAATAGGAGGCATAAATAGATCCTAATACATATTATAAAAGAAGTATTGGATGTTTTAATTTTAAACCTAACACTCCAAAACAAACCTCGATTAAAAGAAGATTGAGTTTTATTTATTTGACCTAGTAAAGTTGTATTGTAAAGAACTGAATTAAGGACAAAGGAAGCTAGAATGCAAGTTTTAAAGAAGAAAGGTACGCTTTTGTTGGTTAAAAACTTAAAGAGTTAACCGCATAATTTGTCAAGTAAATTTCAAATATATCTCTTTCTAGTGTACTGACCTGTTGTGTCAACTCCTTCAGTTACAATAAAAGCACCATAGTGAAAAGCAACATGATGCCAGAGTGCAATCTACTTCAAGGAACTACTACTACCGGGTTACTAATACCTTTGGTCTATCCAAGCTACTTTATTGGATTTAAAATTAAGTCACATTTTTTGATTCTACTTAACCACTCTTAAGCCCATCCTATCCTTACTACTCCTTAATCTATTCAAAATAATACCTTTAGGCAAATCCTCATACCTAACCAAATCACTCAATTCTAACTCTTTTATTAAACTAAGCTACTTATATAGGAATAAACTTTTATTCAAGTTACTTCTTTGATACTAGAATCGAACCAGATTCTATCCTGGTTGTTAGTGTGTGGGCTAGCATACATATGGATCATAAACCTCTCTTAAGATTTTATAAAGATTCGATTTCAAATAAAGGAAGACACTTGCGTTGGATAGAAGAATTTAATAAATATAAAATTGAACTAAAATATGAAAAAGGAAAGAAAAATGTTTTCACAGATGCTCTTTCAAGACTACCGTCAAAAGATAGTAAAGATATTATTAAATGTATTAATATGATTTTAGCTGATCTTGATCCAAAGATCTAAATCTACCAGAAGGAATAATTAAATATTTTACTAAGAATTATCAAGTTTGATTATAATTTAATAAAATAAAAATTAACTAAATAAATCAAATAAATTAAAATCAAATTATAAAAATGAGAAAAATGGTCTACTGATAGATTATATTGACCTGGAGCAACACTTCATAGGATTGATTTTTCAAAATTATTATTTTAAATATTTATCAATAATATTTTCTGTAATTTTCTTTCTATATAAAATAATTTTTAGTATTTTTAATTCTAATAAAATAAATATTTTAATAAAACAAATTTATTTATTTCCTCATTACTTATATATTTATAATGTCAATCTGTTGGGTTAATAAAGTTTTGCATATAGATATTAATTCTATATAATAATAGTAAGAAGAACGTTACAATATCAAATAATATAATATACAAGTTCATACTATATAAACAGTTGATTAATTTTATTTTTGATTTACTTAAGATTCTACATTTTTAATATTCATTTATATTTAATATTTAATATTTAATATTTATTAGTAATATTAATTTTTTATATCAATTTTTATTATTTTAAATATTTATATTTATATTATATGTAATAATGATGAAAATCTTAAATAAGAATTAACAAAGCTTATTATATATTTAAATAAAATGATTGATTGAGCATTTAAAGAGTTTTTTAAGTGAAAATATATATAACAAAAAATAATAATAATAATAATAAAAAAAAAAAGGAGGAAATTCACTATGTTAATATTTTATTAGCCCCCAAAAAAAGATGTCTGAACATGTTATTGTTAGAAGGTATTGAAAATAGAAAGTATTAATTTAGTTATATGGATAATTTAGAATGTGGTTCATTTCGCCAATTTTTATAATACAAATTTTCAATACGCCATTTATTTTTAATGGCTTGTAAAATTATTTGTTAACGCCATAAAATTTTTAATAAAATTATATGAAAAAAAATAAATGTATAAATAAATAAGCAAATAAATAAATAAATAAATAAATAAAGAATGTAATAAGTATATAAAATAAAAATAAATAGTAGAATATGAATATAAAGTACAGATTGAATAAAATAAAATAAAATAAAATAAAATAAAATAAAATAAAATAAAATAAAATAAAATGAAATAAAATAAAATAAATAGTAGAAATATGAATATAAAGTTCAGATTTAATAAAATAAAATAAAATAAAATAAAATAAAATAAAATAAAATAAAATAAAATAAAATAAAATAAAATAAAATAAAATAAAAAAAAAATAAATAGTAGAAATATGAATATAAAGTACAGATTTAATAAAATAAAATAAAATAAAATAAAATAAAATAAAATAAAATAAAATAAAATAAAATAAAATAAAATAAAATAAAATAAAATAAAATAAAATAAAATAAAATAAAATAAAATAAAATAAAATAAAATAAAATAAAATAAAATAAAATAAAATAAAATAAAATAAAATAAAATAAAATAAAATAAAATAAAATAAAATAAAAAAAAAATAAATAGTAGAAATATGAATATAAAGTACAGATTTAATAAAATAAAATAAAATAAAATAAAATAAAATAAAATAAAATAAAAAAAAAATAAATAGTAGAAATATGAATATAAAGTACAGATTTAATAAAATAAAATAAAATAAAATAAAATAAAATAAAATAAAATAAAATAAAATAAAATAAAATAAAATAAAATAAAATAAAATAAAATAAAATAAAATAAAATAAAATAAAATAAAATAAAATAAAATAAAATAAAATAAAATAAAATAAAATAAAATAAAATAAAATAAAATAAAATAAAATAAAATAAAATAAAATAAAATAAAATAAAATAAAATAAAATAAAATAAAATAAAATAAAATAAATAAATAAAATAAAATAAAATAAAATAAAATAAACTTACTATTGCATTCTTTATTTATAAATTTTTTTTTACAAATAATTGAAAAACTAATTTTTCAAAATTAGTATGGATAATTAATATAATAATTTTAATTATATAATTAAAAAATATTTATAAAAATATAGAAATGGAAAAAAATCTTATTATTGATATAAGTGAATCTAACAAAGGAAAAAAATAAATTATTATTAATAAAAAATGTAAATTTAATTTTTCATATATAAGAAAAAATAATTCAAAAGTTTATGTACAGAAATAAATGTAAATCTTTTATTATTTTAAATGATAAGAAAGAAATCTTAAAATATGATAGTTCACATAATCATCCTGAAAAAGAATACGATGTATCTCTATCTATAATGAAACATAAAATTAAAGATGGAATTGAAAAAAGTTCAATTCCTTATGGTATAAAAATAAAACCCTTATAAAATAAAATTTCTAAAGAAATGGGACTTATATGTTCAGAATATAATTCAATTAAATCCCAAATATCAAGAAATTTAAATAAAAACTATCATCCAATGTAACAACATTTACTGAAATTCCTAATGAATCTAAATATTATAAAACAAAGTGAGGTGAAAATTTTATGATATTCAAAAAATATTAATTTAATAATTTTTCAATCTCCTTTTCATGTAAAATTATTTAGGGAATATAATGATGATATATTTGCTGATGGTACATTATTTTAAAGCCCCTAAATTTATTTATCAAATATTTATTACAATAACTTACACTAAAGAATTAGATAGTTTTTACACTACTTCTTTTGCAATATTACAAAATAAAGAACAAGAAATATATAAAATATTTAAAAAATTAAAAAAAAAAAAATGCAAATACTTGTAACAATAATATTATAATTGCAGAATCAATAGTTATTTAAATAATTTATTTCTAACAATACCATCTTATTATAAATTAATAGATAAATTAAATGAACTTGAACATTTACCATATTATGATTATCAAAGAAAAATAAGAGGAATTTAGAAAATAAAAAAAAGAGCAATAAATAAAGCTAATGAAATCAGTGTCTTAATTGAACGCTACAAAAATATTGAAACCAAGTTAATTGATACTAAATGTGATAGAAATAATACTATTAATTTGTGGTTTGATTGTTTAACTGATTTAAATAATATAAATATTATTTTATAATAAATAATTAAAAAATGAGGAATAACCAAACGAAATAATCAGAATTCTGTCATTCAAAAATTTAATTTATAAAGCTTATTAAATTTAAACAGTTTAAATAAATATTCAAATACGTCTCTATAATTAATAATTTTATCATTATAATTATTATTTTTTTTGATAACATTTAAATAAAAGAATTATTATTAATAATATTTATATTTTTAATAACATTTATATTTTTATATAATTTTTTTATTAATAGCATTTAAATAAAAGAATTAAAATCATAAAATCTAACCATTATATGATTTATTTAATTATTCACTTAATAATTAATTTAAAATTTGAAATAACAAAATAATACAATAAAATAATATTATGTAGCATAAAATATCTATAGCCACAAATTTATATATATCACGTGAAAATATTGGCGTAATGCAACTTCCCCGATAATTTATCATAATTTATCATTTATTTGTGATTAAAAATGATCATGTGATATCATGTATTAATAAAAATTTGTATTCCTTTTTTTATATACAAATTATTTTACAAATATATATATATATATATATATATTTTTTTTTTTTTTTTTTTTTTTTTGATTATTTGGTTATTCTATTACAAATTATTATACAAACTATTTTTATTGTATATAAAAATATATATATATATATATTTTTTTGATAATATGATAAAATTTTTATTTAATGCAGAATTTATATATATATAGCTATATAATTAATAAAAAATATATTTTTATTCAATAAAGACCATTATAAAATATTAAGATATTTTTTTTAAATTTATTTTAAATAGATATTATTAAAATAACAATTTGAATAGTTATAAGTAATTTTGAAATGTATGTATTTTTTTGATGTATGAAATTAGCCAATCAGATATTTTGAAATATTAAGTTTTTAGTTTTTTTTTTTTTTATTTTTAATTTTTTTAATACTAATTTTATTTTTTTATACTTTAGTTTATTCATCAATTAATTTATTTTGTTATATTTAATTTAATATATATAAATTTTAGTTTTATAATAATTTTACATTTTAGTTATTTTATAAATATATTCTGGAAAAAAATTTGTAATTTTGATTTTTCTGTTATTAGTAGATACTTAAATTATCTAATAACATCTATTATATTTAATTTAATTTCAATAAACTCTATAATATACCTTTTTAATAATTGAAATATCAAAATGCAATTTCCAACTCCAGAACATTTAAAATATGCAGAAAAAAAATTTTCAACACCAAATGGTCTTGGTGCTACTATATTTGAAACTGATGTTGTTGGTAGACCAGATATGAGATATGGTGGAAAAAAATTAACAGATCCAGTTAATATGATAGAGGTATAACCATAAATTTTAAATATAAAAAAGAACTAAAAATAATAATAAAAAAAATAATATATAGTGGCAATATATAGATATAAGATATATATATATATATGCATTATTTTACTCTCATTAATTTAATAGATATAAAAATTATAATTTATTGGTAATTCGAAATTTAAGTATTAAAGATTATATTTAAAAAGTTCAATTTAAAAATATAAGTAAATAAAATGATTTTAATTTGATTTTGGTATAAATATATTTGTTATAGAAATGTGTGATATAAAAATGTATAATAATGAAGTTTGGATAATTAAATAATTAATAAAATTACTATTTATTATAAATAAAGATTATTAGAAATTGAAAATAATTTAGAGTTTTAACTATGTAATAATATAAAATTATAAATATATAGGATAAATGGAGATTAGTTCCTGCTTTTCTAAAAACTAGAGGTCTTGTTAAGCAACATTTAGATTCGTTCAATTATTTTATTAATACTGATATTAAAAAAATTGTTCAAGCAAATTCTATAATTAAAAGTGATGTTGATCCTTTATTTTATGCAAAGTAATGTTAATATATATCATTTTTAATATAGTTCAGTTGAAATTGTCATTGTTTCAATTACAATATTATATGTATAATAAAATAATTTTAGAAGAAAAGGAATATTTAACTAATAATATATATATATATATTTATTTTTTTCTTTATGATTTAAACTATGCTTATTCAATATAGATTTACTGATATTTGGGTTGATTATCCTACTGTACATGATCCTCAACTTCAAACAGATAGAAAAATTACACCTCATGAGTGTAGGCTAAGAGATATTACTTATTCTGGAAATATTTATATTGATATTGAATATATCAAAAGTAGAAAAATTGCAACAGCAGGAAAAGTTTGTATTGGTAGATTACCAATGATGTTAAGAAGTGATAGATGTCGTCTTTCAAAGAAAACTCCAAAGGAAATAGTTGAGATGGGTGAATGTCCATTAGATCCGGGAGGTTATTTTATAATTAGAGGAACTGAGAAAGTTATATTAATTCAAGAACAAATGTCAAAAAATCGTATAATTGTTGACCAAGATCGTCAAGGTGGTATAACTGCTAGTGTTGCTAGTACAACACAAGAGAGAAGAACTAAAACTAATGTCCAATATAATAAAGCAAAGAAAGTTGTATTAAAGCATAACAGTTTTACTTCAGATATTCCAATTTGTATTGTTATAAAGGTAATTTTTTTTTAAAATATTTATAAAGATTGTAAATAAATATAATTTTTTTTATATTTTGTTTTTATTATTATATTATATTATTATATTATATTATATTATAAATTTAATTATCATTATTTTTAATAAATGATATTTTTTAAAAAATAAAACATAATTATTAATAATTAAATATAGGCATTAGGTATTTTATCAGATCAAGAAATTGTTGAGATTGTTTGTGGTTTTGACCCAGTTCTTATTGATTTATTTTCACCATCTATTCAAGAATGTGCCAAATTAAAAATCTTTACTCAACAACAAGCATTAGAGTATATGTCAACTAAGGTAAAAATGGGTTTACGTACTTTCCAACGTGGTCAAAAGCGTTCTGCTTTAGATGAAACAAAGGATGTATTGCAAAATATGGTTGTTTCTCATATTGCAGCTGAAAATATAAAGGGCTCAACTAATTTAAGACCAAAAGCTATCTATATTGGTATAATGATTAGAAGAGTATTATTTGCTGTTAGAGATGGTGGTATTATTGATGATCGTGATTATGTTGGTAATAAAAGACTTGAGTTGTAAGTTCTTTTTTTTTTTTTTTTATAATTATAGATAATAATAATAATAATAATAATAATAATAATAATAATAATTATAATAATAATAATTATAATTATAATATTTTATAATAATAATTAATATTAATAATTCTTATTTATGTGTACGTTGACGTATTGTTTAATTATGATAAAAGGGCAGGCCAATTATTATCACTTTTATTCGAAGATGCATTCAAATCTTTTATTCATCATGTTAAAAAAGAAATTGATCTTCAATTAGGACGTAATAATAGAACTGCAGTAGTAGATGCAGCTAAAATTATTAAATCTCATAGTAGGCATATTACAGAAACGTTATTTAGAAGTATTAGTTCGGGAAATTGGAATGTTAAACGTTTCAAAATGGAAAGAGCTGGTATTACTCAAGTTTTAAGTAGGTTAAGTTATATTAGTGCATTAGGTATGCTGACACGTATCACATCACAATTTGAAAAAACGAGAAAAGTTTCAGGTCCTCGTTCATTGCAAACATCGCAATGGGGTATGCTATGTCCATCAGATACACCAGAAGGTGAAGGTTGTGGTTTAATTAAAAATTTAGCTTTAATGACACATATTACTACTGATTCTGAAGATGAACCAGTTCGTAATATTGCATATATTTTGGGTGTTGAAGATATTAATTTATTAACCGGTATTGAACTATATTCTAATCCAAGTACTTTCTTAGTATTCTTAAATGGTATTACTTTAGGTGTTCATAAAAATCCTTTAAAATTTGTAAAAGATTTTAGAAGGTTAAGAAGAGCTGGCCGTATTGGTGCTTTTGTTAGTATTTATAGAAATGAACAACAAAAAACAATTAATATTAGTAGTGATGGTGGTAGAGTTTGTAGACCATTAATTATTATTGAAAATGGAAAACCAAATATGACTGATAATGATATTAAAAATTTATTAAATGGTATTAAAGGCTTTGATGATTTTGTAAAAGAAGGTAAAATTGAATTTGTTGATGTTAATGAAGAAAGTGATTCTAATATTGCTATGTATGAAAAGGATATTACATATATTACTGGTAAAGAAAAGCAAATTCTTAATGAAATGACATTTGAAGCAGCTTCAGAATTATATAATACTACACACTTAGAAATTGAACCATTTACAATTTTAGGTGCTGTTGCTGGTTTAATTCCATATCCACATCATAATCAATCTCCTCGTAATACCTATCAATGTGCTATGGGTAAACAAGCCATTGGTGCTGTTGCTTATAATCAATTTACTAGAACTGATACTTTATTATATCTTAATGTATATCCACAACAACCTATGGTAAAGACTAAGACTATTGAATTAATTGGTTATAATAAATTACCTGCTGGTCAAAATGCAACTGTTGCTGTTATGAGTTATAGTGGTTATGATATTGAAGATGCATTAATTGTTAATAAGGTTTGAAATTTTTAAATTTAATTAATATAATGCTGTTTTCATTTATATTTTTGATGAATTTATAATAATTTATTATAATTTAAAATAAAATATAATTAATTTAACACATTAGGCATCATTAGATCGTGGTTTTGCTCGTGTTCAAACTATGAGAAGATTCTCTGCAATGATAAAAACTTATCCAAATGGTACATATGATCGTGTATTTTTACCAAGAGATCCTGTTACACATAATATTGATCCAAAGTTCTCAGTATTGGAGGAAGATGGTATTTGCGCTGTTGGTGAAAGAATTGATCCTGGAAAGGTAATTTTTAATCTATTTTATATAAGATACAATATATATAATAATTATTAAAAACCAAACAAAATAAATAAATAATTAATTAATATTATAGTGTTATATCTTTAAACAATCTCCTGTTGAGAATGGACCAACTTCTGATGGAAATCGTGGAACTGTTGAATATACTAATACAGAACAAAACTTTAAATATCCAGGTGTTTCTTATGTTGATAGAGTAAGTTATTTAAATGAATAATTTCAAAAATTAATAAATTTTTTATTGAATATTTAATTTCTTTTTTCATATTAGTATAAAAAATATTAATTATTATTATTATTATTATAATTATTATTATTTAGGTTTTAATTACAACAAACGAAGAAGATCAAACTTTGGTAAAAGTTTTAGTTAGACAAACTCGTCGTCCTGAATTAGGTGATAAATTCTCTTCAAGACATGGTCAAAAAGGTGTTTGTGGTTTAATTGTTAACCAAGAAGATATGCCATTTAGTGATCTTGGTATTGTACCAGATATTATTATGAACCCACATGGTAATTATTATTCTAAATATATATACATAAATAAAAATTTGATAAAATTTACTATGTGATTTGTTCTTTATATATTTATTGAATTTAATTTTTGATAAATAAAAAGGTTTCCCAAGTCGTATGACAGTTGGTAAGATGATTGAATTGTTAGCTGGTAAAGCAGGTGTATTGAAGGGTGAATTACAATATGGTACTACTTTTGGAGGTAGTAAGGTTGATGATATGTCAAGAATTTTAATTGAACATGGTTTTAATTATTCGGGAAAAGATTATGTTACTAGTGGTATTACTGGTGAACCATTAGAGGCTTATATATTCTTTGGTCCAGTATTTTATCAACGTCTAAAACACATGGTTTTAGATAAGATGCATGCTAGATCTCGTGGTAAACGTGCTGTATTAACAAGACAACCAACAGAAGGTCGTTCAAGAGATGGTGGTCTTCGTGTTGGTGAAATGGAACGTGATTGTTTAATTGGTCATGGTGCTAGTAATTTATTAATGGAAAGATTAATGTTTAGTAGTGATGCGTTTGAAATTGATGTATGCCAAGATTGTGGTTTGATTGGATTCCAAGGCTATTGTCCATATTGTAAAAAGAGAAAGGGTGTTTCAAATATTCAAGTACCATACGCTTGTAAACTTTTATTCCAAGAATTAATGAGTATGAATGTTGTACCAAGATTAATTTTGGAGGATGTTTAAATCAAATGAAAACTACTATAATAACAAAAAAAAAAAAAAAAAAAAAAAAACTAAAATAATTTTTATTTTTTTATTTTTTCTTTTTTAAATATTATCACTATTTTGTTTTTCTTTTTTTTATTTTTATTTTTTTTTTTTTTACATTAATTATTTATTAGATTATAGAATATATTACTATTAACCTTAAAAGTAATAATAATAATAATAATAATAATAATAATAATAATAATAATAATAATAATAATACAATCTTTTCATTATTTATAGTTATTAAAAAATTCAAAAAAAATTTTTTATTATTATTATTTTTTTTTTTTTTTTACTATTGAATAGTTTCAATATAATATTATTTTAAAACAAAATAACATTTAATATAATCGTATGTATATAAAATATAAATAAAAATAAAAAAAAAAATAAAAAAAAAAAAAAAAGTTAATTTAAATAAATAATAAAGTATTTTTTAAATATATATAATATTTTTTAAAGAGATTAAAGCTTTACGCATAGTTATATTTTTGTTTTAACATTTGAATTAATAAATACCCCATCGGGGGCGTATCACTTTTTATGAGTTTCACTAAATGGAGATTATCTTATTTTTCTTTCTACCAGGGTGATGGTAAAAAAGTCCAAACATTGCGAAATGATTTTGATACAGTTGCTTATTGCAGTTTCTTGTAATCTATATTATTTACTAAAGTTATTAATTAATATTAAAATATATTAAGAAATAGTATCATTTTTCATCCATGAATTTATTTTATTTTTTTTCATATTTTCATTTTTTTTCATGTATTTACTATTTCTTTTTGAATAGTGCAATAATATTATATTTATCATGTATTTTTTTTTTTTTATTTTTTAGACTTTTATGTAATTATGATACTGTTATGAATTTCTGTAGGAGTTCATTTGTTCTACAACATAAAATTTTTCAATTTATTAATATACTTTTGATATTTAAAATTCTTTACATTTTTATTATAAAAAATTATGTCTTTTATTGTTATTTTCAATTCTTCATCAATAATTATATAATAAAACATTTTTTTTCTAGATATTAAATACAATTAATAACAATTTACTAAAAATTTGAATTTTTCCTATTACGTTGAAAATCTGTATGTAATAAATACATAATAAAAAAATATATAATTATTTGAAAATAAAAAAATAAATTAGTGATGAAGTTAATATTGTTTATTATTATTATTATTATTATTATTATTATTATTATTATTATTATTATTATTATTTTGTTTCATTCACTAATTTTTTTACCTTATTTATATATATATATATATTTTTTTTTTTTTTTTTTTTTTTTTTCCAATTTTTATTAATATAGCTTTTTTTGATATGAATTGGCATATGAAAAATTTTTTTATTTTCATTCATGACCTTGAATCATGAACTGAAAGTAGTCTATGGGAATTCTTGAGTAAAAAGATATCAAATTGTAACAAAGTCATTTATAGAAATATTAAAAAACACTCTATTAATATGGAAAACTACTTCATCCTAATAGCTAACTATAATAATAATAATAATAATAATAATAATAATAATAATAATAATAATAATAATAATAATAATAATAATAATAATAATAATAATAATAATAATAATAATAATAATAATAATAATAATAATAATAATAATAATAATAATAATAATAATAATAATAATAATAATAATAATAATAATAATAATAATAATAATAATAATAATAATAATAATAATAATAATAATAATAATAATAATAATAATAATAATAATAATAATAATAATAATAATAATAATAATAATAATAATAATAATAATAATAATAATAATAATAATAATAATAATAATAATAATAATAATAATAATAATAATAATAATAATAATAATAATAATAATAATAATAATAATAATAATAATAATAATAATAATAATAATAATAATAATAATAATAATAATAATAATAATAATAATAATAATAATAATAATAATAATAATAATAATAATAATAATAATAATAATAATAATAATAATAATAATAATAATAATAATAATAATAATAATAATAATAATAATAATAATAATAATAATAATAATAATAATAATATAATAATAATAATAATAATAATAATAATAATAATAATAATAATAATAATAATAATAATAATAATAATAATAATAATAATAATAATAATAATAATAATAATAATAATAATAATAATAATAATAATAATAATAATAATAATAATAATAATAATAATAATAATAATAATAATAATAATAATAATAATAATAATAATAATAATAATAATAATAATAATAATAATAATAATAATAATAATAATAATAATAATAATAATAATAATAATAATAATAATAATAATAATAATAATAATAATAATAATAATAATAATAATAATAATAATAATAATAATAATAATAATAATAATAATAATAATAATAATAATAATAATAATAATAATAATAATAATAATAATAATAATAATAATAATAATAATAATAATAATAATAATAATACCGATTGTTTGAAGGTTATTTATATGATTGAAAAACACAGACCTATTAAAAGAATAAATTTGAATATTACTTCTAGGATTCGCACATTTAACTGTATAAGTTATGATAGAACCAGGTATTATTCGGAACCTACTATCCTTATCTCGGATAGTTATCTGTATGCTAATCCCTTCTCGAATACTTAATATTTTAATCTCTGTATTAACTAGAATATTATGTTTGAAACTCTGAAAAATTTTACGGACTTACTTATTTTAATTCAGTCCTTAATCCTAATTGTATGTGTTTTCAGGAAGTTGTTAATAGTTCATTCATGAATTCTTTTTCTAATTCTTATTCATTCATAAATCCCAGGTATGAGTGACCTTTATATTGGTATCTATAATTCCTACCAATTCACTAATTTAGAATATAGATATATATTCTCAATAAATATGATTTCCTTTTGGGGTGTTAGATACTGATTAGGAATCATTTATATCCCCAACAAAAAACCATAGAAAATCTAGAGATAAAGCAAAAAATGATTTTGCTAATTTGCTTAATAATAACTAAAATAATCTTCCTGTTATTGTTTGTATTTTTAATATGACTAAATAGCAAATTAAAAATCTTATTCTTGGTATTTCTCCTCTATGGTTTGTTATGATTATGATGGTTTGTTATGATTATTGTTAGTCACTAATTTACTTGGTCTAATGGTGGAAAAAATTATTGCATTGACTTTATAGTTATTAACGATTCCTTAAGAGATTATCTGAGTATTGCTTCTGTATGCAACCTTTTTTATATCTCAGACCGTTTATCACTTAATTTTTCTTATAAAAAAACATCTCTTGACGGTTTTGTTATGCCGCCTCCTGGCAAGAAAATTAAATGGTCGAGTTGAATTTGTAGAGATATACATGAAGCAATTTTTTCTCATAATAAATTCACGTGTTTACTAAATGAATTTTAACAAAGTAATAATCTGCATTCAAACGCAATTGTATATTAACTTATTGAGATGAGATTGCTGAAATACTCAAGTAAGGTCGTCCAGTAGGGACAATTCTGCCTTCATAAAAAGGAAGTGTGTGACTACTTCAATATTCCCACTTCTCCTGAGAAGGGACTGAAATCTAAGGGCGATGCACACCGGAAATAAAAAATAAGAAATAAAAATAATAAAAAAAAAAAAAAAAATGAGATGAAATTCAATCAAAAGTTCTTAAAATCTACAAATTTCAACATTTCATTTCCCTGCTTACATTAAGAAATTATCTAATGAAAAACATTTATTTTATAAATGGATTAAAAATTTTAAACTTAGAAGTGATATATCTAATCTTCAAACATTTTGTGATCTCTCCAAAGAATACATGGTTCTTTCTGATTATATTATTAGTTCTAAGAGTAATATTAGAATAATTGGTTTATAAATTTGATTTATTCCATTGACATATGCAATTTAAAAAATGACGCTCAACGTGGTCTGGACTTAAAAAATCTTTAAATTTTCTTTCTTTCCTTCCCAATAATTTGTGTACATTAAAGATAAAACAGGTAATGTTCTAGTATCTTAAGAAAATCAATTCATCCATTTTGTAGAACACTATGAAGAACTTACTTTTAATATAAATAGCCACAGTCTTAAAGAAAATTATTGGAATAGAATATTAAACTATTCTTCTTTTTCTCATGAATCATGTGATATTAATCAATCAATTTCAATGTCAGAAATTCACTTTACTGTTATTTCAATGAAAAATAACAAAGCACCTGGTTCTGATGGTGTATCAGCAGAATTTTTTAAAGTATTTTTCAACTCTGAGAGTAGTATTTCTTCTCAGAATGATCCTAATTAAGAAATTATTTATTCCAATTTCGTAAAATACATTTTTTTTTATTTAATAAAATTTGGAATGATGATGGTGACTTCTCCGATAAATGAAATTATGCTTCTATTATTTCCACTTTTAAGAAAGAAGATCCATTTACCGAACACTAATCAATATATATATCTTGAAATATTTTTCAATAAATCATTGGATTTAGAACCTATTATTACTAAGATGAACAGTAAAATAAATTACGCAATTAATTTTTTAAATTTTTAACCAACAGGAATGTACTTTTGTACTTTAAAGCTTGCATTCTAGTTTCCTTTGTCCTTAATTCAGTTATTTATTATACAACTTAACTAGATCAAATGAATAGAACACTGAAAAAGCTCAGTCTTTTTTTAATCAAGGTTTATTTTGGAGTATTATGTCTAAAAATAGAACTTCCAATACTTCTTTTTATAGTATGTATTAGGAACTATTTATACCTCATATAACTAATTTTTGAGTTAAGGCGATAATTCAATGCTTTAAAAAGAGGAAAGAATCTTCTTATATTATTTCTCATTTTGTTAAAAATATTCCTTCGTTTTTACATTATTCATGTACGAAAAAAGCACGTAGATTTACAACACGCATACAAATTAATAAACTTCCTGAAGAAATACAGTTTTACTTTAAAAATGTTCATTATTCTAGTAACTCTGCCATTAGATTAATTAAATACAAGAAGTTTAAATTTGATTTTAAAAAATTTATTCAACATCTATCTCTAAAATCATAATTTTCTTCTGGATTTTTTTTGGATTAAACGAAATAAATGTGGATTCAAGTTTGAAATGAGATCTTTTGTTAAAAGCAAATTAGTATCAGAGAATATCCCAACATGATGCCTTTTTTACGGTAAAAGTAGCAGGATACTAAGTTTTATACACTGGATACATTTATGCCCTAAATTTGAAGAGTTTAGGTGACAATACATTCATTTTGTTATTTTGTTGATGAGATTTTTATTAATTTTTCTCTAACTGTTCACAAGAAATCATTGAACATTCCTGATGACAAAAAAAAAAAAAAAAAGGAAGATTTTGATGATAATATTAATTTTTATGTACTACATCTCGGCGTAAATGCAGTATATGAAATCTTAAAGATTGATTCGGGGTAAGGAATGCGTTTTATTAATGATTACTTTAAATAATCTTCGAGAGAGTCTTCTTTTCCGATTTTAATATTTTGTGGGGCTTGTGGAATTTCTTACTATTGTTATTCCTATTGTGATTAGTGATTTTTATACGATGACCAATTTAACCGACCATTATCAAGAGGGTCGACGTCGAAACAGTAAAGTAAAGAAGAAATTCTAATATAGATTCGAATGATAATTTTTATCCACATGGGGTTATCATTGATGAATGGGAAGTGTTAGAAGTCATTCCCCAATCGAAATTCAAATGAAGTTTTTTAATATTAACGTAAAAAATTTCATTCATTTTATTTTCATGCATTTTTTTTTTTTTTTTATTTATTTTTATTTTTAATAATAATTATTAAATAAAGTTTATTCCTTATCAAATAAATATAAGTAAATACACTTAAATAAATAAATAAATAAATAAATAAATAAATAAATAAATAAATATACTGTTTTTTTCGATAATTTTTATTTTTATTTGTATTTTAAATTATTTAATTATTATTATTATTATTATTATTATTATTATTATTATTATTATTATTATCATAATTATTATTATTATTATTATTATTATTATTTATTTTTATTTTTTATTTTTTTATTTTTTTATTTTTGCTTGCTATTGTTTTAATTATTAATTTTTATTATTGATATATATATATTTTTATTTTATTTTATTTTTATTTCTACGATTATTATTCTTATTTTTATATTTTTATAATTTATAATTTTTATTTTTTTATCTTTAATTTATTTATTTATTTATTTTATTACATAGATATTTAATATTATTGAATACTATTATTAAATAAATAAATAATAAAATAAATTATTATAATTATTATAATTATTATTATTATTATTATTATTATTATTTTTTTTTATTTATTTTAGTTTATTTTAAATATTTAGTATTTTATATTAATTTTATTCTTTGATAACTTAACAATAATAATGATTTTATTTATTATATTTCTATTTTATTTATTTTACTTTTTTTTTTACTGAGAAAAAAAAATACTACTTTTAATGTTATTCTTAAAAAATTTACTATTTTCTAAAACATAGCCATTAATGCAAAGCATGAATATAATAATGCTACTGGGTAAGCTACAAGTATAACTTGATCTTTCATAGATAATGAAGTTATAAACATTCTAGTTGCAGTAATTGTAGCCCATGCTAGACATATTACGCATGATAGTATGGCAATTTGTCCACTAAAAAATTTTTAATTGATATCATAATAAATAAAATGGAAATTTTTTATTAATGTATAATAAAATACTTGTACATAAATACTAATTATTCATAGTATAATAAGATTTATCATATTCCTAAGTATATATTATACATTTAAATTACCTTGGTTTTAAGAAAGTACTTATTGCTGATAATACAACTATAGGAAGAAGGCAGTAACCTAAAATACTTCCAGTATTTGAAGGCTCTAATTGTGCTTCACTCATTAAGTTAAATATAAAATGAATACCAATACTTCCTAATGAAGAAACACCATAGATATAACCGAAATGAACTTTTCCTCTCTTTTGTTTTTTTTTTTAATATTAAAAAGAAATTTATATTTATATTATTAAAATTATAAATACGAAATATTAATATGAAATAAAAACATACGCAAAAACTTATTGTATTGTCGGTTTTATTCAATAATGAAAATTTCTTTATTATTTATTAATTATATTATTATATAATATATATAATAAATTACTTACAAGTAATAAAATAGAGCCAAAAATTAAACAGAATAGAATTGGTCCTACAAGATCAGGATTTCCCATATTTTCTTTGTCATACTTTCTAAATGGATATAATACAACGAGGGCCTTTATAACAATATATTATTAATATAATTTTATATTATTCTATTGTTATTAAGACTATTACAAAAAATATTATTATTTAAATTTTGTGTACATTAGTACCTTCTTTTTAATATCAGTGAAGCTAATACCTAATTCTATTTTTTTTTTTTTTCAGAAGGAGTGGAAAAATAAAATTAAAATAAAAGTAAATACAAAAAAAAAAAAAAAAAAAAAATAGAAAATAATAATAATAATAATAATAATAATAATAATAATAATAATAATAATAATAATAATAATAATAATAATAATAATAATAATAATAATAATAATAATAATAATAATAATAATAATAATAATAATAATAATAATAATAATAATAATAATAATAATAATAATAATAATAATAATAATAATAATAATAATAATAATAATAGTAATAGTAATAACTACAACAACAATAATAATTATAAATATAATTATAATTATTATTGTATAAGTTTAATTATATATTTATTAAATTTTAATTTAAATTAATTATAAATCTCAAAGAATCAATTAACCTTCTAAAAGTGGTGGTTCATCATCATATCCTCCTGTTCCAAAAGCAGCTTTAATTGAAGCAAAAGTTACTCTATCTGTAAATTCAAACTGTGGATTCATATTTCCCATATTTCCAGTGTAAAAATTTTGTGGAGCTGGTGGTGTAAATCCAGCAGTTGTACCTGTACCATAGACTTGCTGATTATTATAAGAATTGGAAGAGTAAAATTGTAAATCATTTTCATTATTTTGCTCTGGTTGTTGGTTATAATAATTTTGTTGATTATTAAACAAAACAGAATGTGCTTCGTTTTGCATTTTGTTTATACTCTTATTTAATATTAAATTTTACTATTGAATTTATTTTATTTTTATTTTTTTATTTTATTATTATTATTATTATTATTATTAGTAGTAGTATTAGTATTAGTATTAGTATTAGTTTTTTTTTTTTTTTTTTTTTTTTTGAAATATATTTTTATATTTTTGTTTATTTTTTATTATAAATATTTAATTAGTAATTTTATAACATAAATTTTTTTAAATTAATGGAATAGAATAAAATCTACATAAAAATAAAATCAAATTTCTTATATCTTTAATTATATTTATTATTTGTATTTCTTTTAGTTTTTAGAAGGAAAAAATAACAAAATTATGAAGTATGTTATAATTATATTTAAAAATAGTAAATCAATTTCATTTTAAATTTATTTTTTAATATATCATATATTTTTTATATGTTTTTTTTGCTTTTATAATACATATACATATATAAACAATATTTATTAAATTATATATTTTTATGTATATAAATATTGACAAACTAATTCTTATTGAACTTATTCATAATAATATTTTATTGAATTTTTCTGTAAAATCCTTTTAATTGATTATTTATTTATTAATAAACTTATATATTTAATATTATTTTATTAATATATTATAAATTTAATATTATTTGATATTATTTTATTAATATATTGTAATATAGTTTAGTACATATATTATTAATTTATAACAATAATGATTATTTCGTTTTTAATTATTATAATTATACAATTGAAATTATTTTTTTTCTTTAAAATTATTGAATAAATTATTCCTTGTTATTAATATAGGTATAATATTATTAAAATAATTTTATTTTAACTTATGTTCAAGTTTTATTTTTATATACACATTATAGAATAATATAAAATAAGTATATATGCGAAATATGCATTTACATAAATATAAAAATTAAAGCTATTTTTTTTAATAAATTTTATTTTTAGAAATGATATGAAATATTACATACTTAGAATTATTTTAAATAAATATAATAATGAAAATATATATTATAGGAAAAAATTTTGAAATTTTGAATTTTTAATAAATATAATAGTATTAATCATAATATTAATCGTAACTGTAATAATAATATTATTAATAATAAAAACAATAACAACAATATATATTTAATTATAATAATAAAATTTTAATATAATGATTATATAATTATTATATAATTGATATTTTTTATTATCATTTTATTTAAAATAGTATTAAAAATGTCAAATGAACAACCAGAAGAACATGTTGAAGAATTTAAAGAACAAGATCGTTACCTTCCAATTGCAAATGTAGCTCGTATTATGAAAAGAGCGTTACCAGAAAATGCTAAAATTGCAAAAGATGCAAAAGAATGTGTTCAAGAATGTGTTTCAGAATTTATTTCTTTCATAACTAGCGAATATCCTTATTATTATTATTATTATTATTATTATTATTATTATTATTATTATTATTATTATTATTATTATTTTACGCTTAAAATTAATACTTTATTATTATGAAATTAAATAAAATCTCCTTGTTTCTATTTATTTTACTTTATTTTATTTCATTTTTTTAGAAGTGAATACTATTATAATCCTTAATTTTTTTTTTTTTTTTTATTATTATTATATATTTATTTATTTCATTATAAATACAGCAAGTGATCGTTGTCAAAATGAAAAACGTAAAACAATTAATGGTGAGGATATATTATGGGCTATGCAATCTCTTGGCTTTGAAAATTATTGTGAAACTTTAAAAGTTTATTTACATAAATATCGTGAGGTAAATTATTCAATAATAATAAAATAATCGTAATGATAATATTAATAAAAATAATAATAGAAAGAATTTATGATTTCATAATAATAATAACAATTATAATATTAAATTTATTTTTTCTTTCTTTTTTTTTTCCTTTTTCTTTTTTTTTTTTTTTTTTTTTTTTTTTTTTTTTTTTTTTTTTTTATTGTTGTTGTTAAATAATAATTTTACAAAAAGGCCACTAAAAATGAAAGATCATCAGCAGGAAAAGATAATGGAATGGAAGAAACATTAGCTTTATATCAACAACAATATAATCCTTACCAATAAACTTTTACCTTATTGATAAGGATTAATAAAATATTTTATTAATAATCCTCAGAAATTTATTTTTATAATGTTGTAATTAGATGTCATTATTAAAATATTATTATTGCAATATAATAATATTTATAATCTATATATAAGATTAACATAGACTTGTATAAAGTGTATTTTATAAATTTTTATAATAAAAAAATTTTATAATTTCTTTTTAAATATGAATAGTTTAGTAGATATTTCTGTTAACTTATTTTTATTTTATTATAATGTTTTTTCTTTTTTGTTTAATGTTATATATTTTTATAAAATGAAAATTTATTTATAATAAAAAAAATATAATATATTTATGTAATTTTGTTTATGTTTATGTTTATGTTTATTTTATTTATTTATTTATTTATTTTTTTTTTTTCTAATTGCTATTATTATTACCGTTCTTTTTTATTATTATTATTAAAGTAAAACGTATTCATGATATTATTTAATTTTAAATAAAAAAAAAAAATAGTAATATAAGTTTTTTTTATTATTTAATTTTAATTTTATTTAATTTAATTATTTTTGTATTATTTTTTCAAAATATTGGATTCATTTATTTTTCCAAAATATATTATTTGGGAAATTCTTTTCATAAGTTGTTTTAGACATGTTAAGTCTTGTTTCTAATTCCGGAAGAAAGTCAATTTCTGATGTTTTTTCTGGTATAATTGCTAATGAGGCAATACCCATATATGAATGCAAAATATCTATAATTTTGTAATGAAAAATTTTTTAAGGTATATTGGTTAAAATGAAAATAATATAATTGAATTTATCAATATAAACTTACCAGGAAAATCAATTTCTGGATATTTTGCAAAACCTCCATATATAGTTTGAGTACTATACAAGAACTTTTTATTTGCTTCAAAATCAACATATTGATAACCTCCCAATATCTTTTATATTTAATAATTTTTTTTAATTTCAATTATATATATGATTATTATTTATGATTTAAAATATATAATTTTAATAATTAATAATAATAATAGTAAATATATATATATATATATACATCAAGAGCAGCTCCAATCCAGAAGGAGTAGCAAGTGTCTGGGGGCTTATTAGCTCTTCCTTGAAAACCGTTAACTTGTCTTGATAAACACCAATTTAATGTATCTTTTTTCGATTTTAATCCTTCATCTAATTTATTCATAAGATCAAGTGCAGCAATAGCACAAAAAGTTGGTCCACCTGAAAGTTTTATTTGATATTAATAATTTATTTCTATAAATATAAAATAAACCAAGGATATAATTAATGTAAATAATAATATATATCCTTACCATGAGATTCTAAACCATAACCTTGTGAAATTCCGAAGTCATATGTCTAATATAGTAAGATTATTAACATTTAAAATTTTTTATTATAAAATATTAAGTATTTTTATTAGCTCAAATATATTAACGTACTTGACTTTTTCTGATGAATTCTATTGCCTTTTCAATATTTATTCCACTCCAGTCATTCAATATATAAGAAATTACAGAGGCACAGTATAAGAATCTCATATCAAATTCCATACCAAAAATAACAGGAGCAAAACTATTTTTTAATTAAAATGATAAAAGTAATTATCAATATAAAAGGATAATATAATTTGTATAAAGATTTAAAATAGTAAATTTTATTTTAAAATTTTATTATGTACCTTCCATCTTCTTGTTGTAGTTGTGCTATAGATTCAATAATAGCTTTTTTATTAACACGAGATAAGTCATCTCCTAGAATGATCAAACATATTAAGGCAGTATATGTCATTGCTAAATTTGAAGCATCATATGGTTCATGAATTGTTTCACTCTTTTGGTAGTTGTAAAACATTTAATTTTAATTTAAAAAATAAATAATAATATTTATTAGTCTTTTTTTTTTTTTTTTTTTTTTTTTTTAAAGATTAATTTTAAAATAAAAATATTATAGTTAACAATATTCGGTTCAAATTTATGGCCAAGGAAAGGTCCTCCTCTAAATCCACATTGACCAATATCTTTATTAAATTTAGAAAACAATGGAATAAAAAGTTAATAAATTAATAAAAGTATTTTAAATTTTAAGATTAATCCTTTTTTTTTTTTTTTTTTTTAGTTATATGAAAGAAATGAATACAAAATTATTAATATTAATATCTTTAAATATTAACTTCCAATTTTTGGATCAGGATGAATTTGTTGAGCATATATCCAATCAATTGTTTTTTGCTTAATATCCGGTGTTAAAACATCGTCTAAAGCTCCCAAGATATCAAGTCCAGAAATACAAAAAAATAGAAATGTCATACTTTTCGTTAAATTTTGAAATAAAAATAATTAAGATAATTACATTATAATTTTTTTTTATATTTTTCTTGAAATTTTATAAATTTATATTTATTTTTATTTATATTACCGATTTGTATCCGCACTTGTATATTGATAAGGTAGCAATTTAAAACATCTTTCGAAGTATTTTATATGTTTATGTTTTTCAAATGTTTCAGACATTTTATATTTATAATAAAAATTTTATTAAAAATATTTAAATTATTATTTTAGACTAAAATCATTCATATAATTAAAATTATATATATAATTATAAATAAAATTTTTTTATGATATTTAAAGTATAGTTTTATTTTATATTATTTATATTTTTTTTTTTTATATGATTAAAAAAAAATATTATAAATAATAATAATTAAAAAAAAAAGAAATTAAAGTTATAATAAAAAATATCTCTCAATTTTAATTAAAAATTAATTAATATCCAGAAAAAAAAAAAAAATGTTTAATGTTAAACAAACATATTAAAATGTTTTTTAATAAATTTTTAAGGATAAATAATCAATATAATAATTTAATTAATTTTATTAGTAATTCAAGTCGGAGATAATATATTTTTAATGGAAACATTTTAGCTTTTATTTTATTTGTTTTTACTATTTTTTTCTTTTTTTTTTTTTTTTTTTTTTTTCATAATTTTTCTTTATTTTCATTTTCATTTTTTTTTAATTACAAATTAAAATTAATTTTTATTGTCTTTTTAAACAAATAAATACAATTCTTAATAAAAATCGTAATACATAAAATAATAACTAACAAATAAAATATTAAAATAAAAATATAAAATAAAAAATATAACGATGAATACATACTATGCTCCTACTCCACGCTTAAGGTACAAAAACTTTAATTTTTAAAATTAATATATATACATATATATATATAGAGCATTTAGGGTAATTAAATATGTAATTAATTCTTATAGAATAAGAGATTGTCGTGAAGTAGATAAGAAAGGAAATACTTTGATGACAGAAAAATATATTAAACAACTTTGTCGTGAACAAAAACTATATGTTACTCCAGAATTAAACGATAAAATTTATTTACATTACAAAGGTAATAATTATAATTAGATATATTATTTATTATGCAAAACTAAAAACACAAAAATATATATATAAATTATTATAGGTTTTAGTAAAATTGAAAATTTAACAAATTATACTGGATTAAAAAGTTTATGGTTGGAAGGAAATGGAATTGATAAAATAGAAAATATTGGTATATATATATAATTCAATATAAGAATTTATATATATTATCATTCATTTATTAATATTAACGACTTCTTATTTCTATTGTATTCATTATCACTTTAATTTTTACAAGACCACTTAAAAGAATTAAAATGCTTGTATGTAATGATAATACAATTGGTTTTGAAAATTTAATAATATTAGCTAATTTTATTTTTCTTTTCTTCTTTTTTGTTTTAAGATTTCTTCATCAAAACTGTATTAGCGAAATTGAAAACGTTGAAGAATTAGAAAATTTAGATACTTTAAATCTTAGCAATAATTTAATTAAAAAAATTGAAAATATTAGTAAATTAAAATTATTAAAAACTTTAGATGTATCCAACAATTTTTTGAGAAATGCTGAAGATATCAATCATTTAGCTGAATGTGAAAGTATTTGGTAATGAAATTTTAGAAATAGATATAAAATATTTAATATTAAAATCATTTCTACTAATATTTTATCTTTTTATTTAACAATTTGTAGTATTTTAGATCTTTCTAAAAATAAACTAGAAGATCCAGCAATTATTGATGTATTAGAGAAAATGCCAAATTTGGTAATAATAAAATATATCAAAATAATAATTATAAATTGAACTTATAAATTTATTTATAAAAAAGTAAAAAGTAATAAAAAATAGTAATAATAACTTTATTTTAATGTCCTAAATTTATGACATTAAAAAAAGGCTGTTTTGAATTTAATGAATAATCCAGTAATTAAAAAAATTTCGAATTATAGAAAAACAATAATATCTCGTTGCAAAGGTCTTACCTATTTGGATGATAGGCCTGTAACTAAGAATGAAAGATTAGCAACAGAAGCATGGTATAATTAAAAATTCAAGCTCTAGAAAATTAAAGAATAAAATAAGTTATTTTTATTTTTAAGATAATAATAAATAATAATAATAATTAATAATAATAAATTATGAAAGTGATAATACAAAATAAAAATAATAATAATAATAATAATAATAATAGTAATAATAATAATAATAATAATTGATAATAATAATAATAATAATAATAATAATAATTGATAATAATTAATAATAATTTATAATAATTAATAATTATTAATAATAATTAATAATAATAATAATAATAAAGGGTAATTGGTGGACTTCCCGCTGAAAGGGCTGAGAGACAAAGACAACGAGATGAAGAACGTGAACGTCATAACCGAAATTTCCAAGGTAGAAACTAAATTAATTATCAATGTAATTATTTAGAAAAATATATGGATAGATGGATAGATCGTTATTCTTAATTGTATTTATTTTAAATTATATATAAAATAGCTATGATGAAAATTAAAGAAAGAGGTATGAAAATTAGAATGGAAAGATATGGAGCAGATCAAGAACCAGAATTTAAGCCAGAATTTAGAAGTATTTATAATAGTGAAAATTTGTATTATATATTATATAAATATATATTTTTTTATTAATAAAATATCAATATATAGAAATGCGTGATGATATGCTTAGAAAAGTTGATATTCCAGTTGAAGATCATGATTATAGGATGGATAATACTGAATTAAATAATCCACCCCCACTTGAAGATGCTAGTGATGAACTTCAAAATAATTCAAATAAAAATGAACCAATTCAAATTTCTGAAAATAAGGCTCCAATAAGATCATATACATTAATGTCTACTAAAGGTGTTAAAATTGAAATTGAAAGTGATTCTGATAATGATTCAGAAAACGATTCAGAAGCAATTACTGAATCAGATTCTGATTCAGATGCAAGTGTAAAGTCAGAAAATGATGATAAATATGAAAGTATATTTAACATATCCAAGCAGAATAAGGTGCTTGTTAAGGAAATTGATGATAAAGAATTAAGTACTAATTTACGTAGTCCATTGATACAAGAAATTGATAATATAAACGAAAATAAACATGATAACTTATTATCTGAAAAAACTAATGAAATTAAGGTTTTAGAACAAGAAAATGATTTAATAATCAGAGATATTAATGATGATGTAAATAAGATTAATGATGAAAGAAAGTGTAATAAATTATTAATTGAAGAATTGGAAACAGAAAATAATAACGAATCATTAATTGAAAAATCAGAAAAAACCGAAAATAACAAACTATTGGTTGAAGAATGTGAAACATCTGAAAATAATAGACCATTAATTGAAGAATTAGAAACATCTGAAAATAACAAACTATTAATTGAAGAATTAGAAACATCTGAAAATAACAAACTATTAATTGAAGAATTAGAAACATCTGAAAATAACAAACTATTAATTGAAGAATTAGAAACATCTGAAAATAACAAACTATTAGTTGAAGAATTAGAAACATCTGAAAATAACAAACCATTAGTTGAAGAATTAGAAATATCCGAAAATAAAAAGTCATTTACTGAAGAATTAGAAACTCATGAAGAAACCAATCAACAAATTGAAGAATTGGACATTGATGAAAGTAAGAAACCATTAAATAAAGAATTAGAAATTTCAGATAGTAAAGAATTAACAATCGAGGAAAATAATAAAGAATTACTAATTGAAGAAAATAATAATCATGAATATTCAAATAAAATTAAAAATGAGACAAAAGAGGATAAAATAATTAATAATATTACTAATAACAATAATGATGATGACATAGAAAATGTAAGCTTAGATGATCTTAATTTCGATAAACCAAAGAGTTTAAAGGATACCTTAATTAACAAAATCAAAACAGGAAGTAATGTTATTGATATTCTTAATAGTGAATTAAAATCGCCATCATTAACACGAAACATTGATGAAAATGATACTGATTCGGTTGATTCTGAAGCTGAATTAATTATTGATGAAGAAGATAATAAGCAGGATATACATAATAATAATGAAGTAATACAAAATGAAGAAATTCCAGTGAAAAAAGAATCTTTTGAAGAAATAGATTACAATATTGATGAAGTAAATTCAGTTCAAATGACCACAAGAAATAGTAATGATGAATCTGAGAACGAAGATTTAGAAGCTGAATTAATACAAGATATTGAATAAAAATAATAAATATTTTGAAACAATATAAATTTTTTTTAATTATATAATTTGGATATTAATAATGATAAAATATAATTTTCATATAAATATATTTTGATTTTAATTTATTGATTGCAATTATTAAATATTCATTTTGTTTGTTTTATTATTTTATTTATATATATGTAATTCTATTAATATATATATTTAATACAAGGAATTTAAAATGTAAATAAAACTATATATATGTTAAAAAAGTCAAAAAATAGTAAATTTAAAATATTCAATAATTATATGACGTAAATTTCTTTAGTTGTAAAAAAATAGTAAAAATATAATAAAATATTTAAATATATATATTTCAACGTTAATGAAAAATAAATTTATGCAATAATAAATTATAGTGTAGTGTATATAATATATAATTTATTTTCTTTTTTCTTTTTTTCCTTTTTATTTTTTATTTTTTTTTATTTTTTTATCAATGAATTTTTAGAATGTAGTATGGAGTTTTTAATAATTTCATAAAATCCATTGATGTATATATATATATATACATATTTTTTTTTTTTTTTTTTTTTTTTTTTTTTTTTTTTTTTGATAGTTTTTTTGTTTGTTTATTTTTGTTTGTTTTTGTTATTATTTTTTTTTTTTTGTTGTTGTTGTTTTGTTGTTTTGTTTTTGTTATTGTTGTTGTTTTTCCTTAATATTTGTATTTTATTTTAATATTTATAATAAACAATGAATGATGGACATTATACAAATTAGTAGTTCTTTAATTTAGTATAATAAATATATAATATATAATTTCAAATGTAAGTAAAAGAATATAAGAATATATACATAGAATTTTTAGAATTAATTTATGGATTAATATTTCTAATCATAAATTAAAAATTATTTTTAGTTATTATATTTATTTTGTTCTTTTTTTTTTATTTTATTTTTTTTTATTTTTTTTTTTTTTATTATTATTTTATTTTATTTTATTTTATTTTATTTTATCAATTTTTTTGTTATATTTCTTTTTTTAATTTTTTATTATAATTTTGAATATAAATGTGAATATATTACATAATTTTGTTTTGATGATATATAAAAATATATTCACAATATTATATAATTTATATATATAACTTATTCAAAGATAAAAATAATATATTTTTAGAATAAATAACTATAAAATAAAGAATTGTCAATGAGTACATCAAATAATAACAATAATAATAATAATGTATCCAACAATAATTCATCAAATTCAAAATACCAAAGTATATCTTCTTCAAGAAGTTCTTCTGGATATCATTCACCAATAAGAATGTCAACATCAAATTCATATAATCCTTTTCATTATTCACTATCACCAAGAGATTATAGAGATCGTGACCATAGTGAACGTAGAGAATTGTCAGATAAAGAACGCGATAGAGATAGGGAGCGCGATCGAAATAGGGAGCGCGATAGAGAGAGAGAACGTCGTCAACGTGAAAGAGAAAGAGAAAGAGATTGGGAGAGAGATTACAGAGAAAGAGATAGAACAAGGGATCATGATCATTATATAAGAGATAGAGAAAGAGGTCGTGGCGATAGTTATAGAGATTTAAGTGAAAGGTAAATTTCATATTTATAAATGAAGTAAATGAATTTTTTTTAATATCAATATATAGTAATAAATATTAATTAAGATAATAAATATAATCGATTTATTTTTTCGTATATTTGTCATAAATTATTATATATATTATTTTATATAATGAATTTAATTTACAATATATATAAAATAATTATTATTTGTATATATATATATATACAAATAATAACTATTTTTTTTTATTTATTATATATATATGTATATTTATACAAATAATAATTATTTTTTTTATTTATTATGTATATATGTTTTTATATTCAAATAATAATTAATTTGTTTATTTACAAAATATAAATATATTTAAAAATAATGAATTTAAAAATAATAAATTGTAAACATATTAAATGATATTAAATGAAAACTTATTAATTTATTTAAAAATAAATAGTAGAGATAGAAGAGATAGAGATAGAGATAGAGATAGAGATAGGGGTAGAGAGAGATCACGAGAAAGAGAGAGATATGGATATTCATCATATGTTCCTTCAAAATATCATTCAATGAGAAATAATAATCAATATGATTATTACAAACGTGAAAGATATTATAATAATCATGTATACCCATACCGAACACCTTATAGAACACATCATTATTACAATAATAAAGATCATATTGGCGGAAGCTCAAGTTGGAGTCCATCATCTTCAAGAGGAAATTTCAGAGATAATTCTTCATCTCTTTCACCTCTACCTTTACACGAAGATTCATTATCACCAAGTTCACCATCAAGAAATTCAGTAACTCATGATTCAAATAATAACATAGATGGTAATGGTAATAATAGTGGAAAAATGAAAGATCGTTATGAATATAATTATGATAAAGATAGAGAAAGAGATAAAGATAGAGATAGAATATATGATAGAGATCGTGGATATGGAAGAGATCGCGATTATGATAGAGATGATTATGGAAGAGACCGTGGTTATGATAGAGATCGTGGCTATGATAGAGATCGTGATTATGATAGAGATCGTGATTATGATAGAGACCGTGATTATGATAGAGATCGTGATTATGACAGAGATCGTGATTATGACAGAGATCGTGATTATGATAGAGCCCGTGATTATGACAGAGATCGTGATTATGATCGAGATCGCAATTATGACAGGGATCGTGATTATGATAGAGTTCGTGATTATGATAGGGATCGTTATGAAAGAGATCGTAATTATGATAGGGATCGTAATTATGATAGAAGTTACAATAGAGAATATGAAAGGGAGCGTGAACATGAAAAAGAAAGAGAATACGAAAGAATGAAAGAGAGAGATAAAGAAAAGGATAGACAAAAAGAAAAAGAACGTGAAAGAGAACGTGATAAAAATAAAGAGAGAGAAAGATCTAGAGACTATAGTCGTAGTGGTATGAAAAGTGTATCACCAACATCAGGATCAATATCATCATATTCTTATAGTAAATCAAATTCATATAATTCATTATCAAAAACGAATAATCAAAAATCTTCATCCAATAATAATTCCTCTGAAAAATATTCAAGTGTTACAATTCTTTCATCAGCATTATCGATTTCATCTTTTAAGTCTGAATTATCAAATACAAATATGAATATTTTATCAAGTTCAAATGAAAAATCACCAGTACCACCTCCGGTATCTCCACCACATCCTCCACTAAATTTACCAGAAACAAAAATAAAGTCTGAATCTATAGAAAATAAAAATAAAATCAATGAATCATTATATCAATCAAATAAAATAAATAATAATAGCTTATTGAAAGAAAAGAAAGATATTAAAACTGATAATATAAAGATAAAACCATTAGCAGAAATAAAAAATGAAAATGATAAAAAAACAATTGATTATGTTAATTATTCTGATATTAATTCAAAGAATTCAGAATTTAATCATCAAGAGAAAAAAATAAAATTAGAGGATAGAATTAATAATAATAGAAATTCAAATTCCATCGTTAATGAAACTTTAAAAAAAGAAGGAATTAAAGAACTTAATAGAAATTCATTACCATCAAATATTTCAACTATTCCACCACCTCCTCCATCAGTACCATCCCTTATGATTAAACCTTCTATATCACAAATATATAAACCTAAAGATATAAATGATAGAAATAATAGTAAAGGATTAAATATTTCAAATAAAAAAATAGAAACTAGAGAAAATGATGAGTATCCTCCAGGTTGTTCAGCTACATCAGGAAAGCTTTATTATAATTCACCAAATGCTCCGTCCACAATTAATCCAAACTCATCAGCACCTCCATTACCGACATTAACAGCAACTAGTACATCGACATCCGCAAATAATATTTCTACTACTGCTGTTAGCTCAACGTTAACAGCACAATCA
>JACVTC010000040.1:562500-580000 GCA_016946835.1 Neocallimastix lanati (nom. inval.) | reverse complement strand
ATGGTGAATTGTTGCTTGAAAGGGATAAAAATGACACTAGTGAACAGCATAGTGAAAATGGAAATAATCAAGGAAAAGAAAAAGAGTAAATTATTTGATTCTTATTTTATAATACAAAAATATTTATAAAAAGTTAAAAAATTATTCTAATATATAATTTATAATACATATTCTTTTTATTTTATATAATGAAATAGACAAAATAATCATAATAAAAATACATCAAATAATAATTTAAATAATAATAATAATAATAATTCATCAAATAATAACTTAAATAATAATAATAATAAAAATTCATCAAATAATAATTTAAATAAAAATAGTAATAAAAATTCATCAAATAATAATTTAAATAATAATAATAAGAATTCTTCAAATAGTAATATAAATAATAATTCAAATAATAGTAAAATAAATATTGATAATAGTAACAATGACAACAATAATAATAATGATTTACCAAATCATTTAATATCAGTTGATACTCAAAATAAAAGCAATAATGTCAAGAAAAGTAATAACAATATAAACACACCAACATCAAATATTCTTTCACGGAGATCAACATTTAAAAAAAGACATAGTGATGTTAATGTTTTGGTCGGAACACCAATTAAAGAAGATCATGTTCATTATGTGTTAATGTATGATATGTTAACAGGGATTCGTGTTGCGGTTTCAAGATGCTTAGCGAAAGTGGAACGTCCTCTTCAAGATCAAGATTTTCATGCTGCTCACAAGCTTGCATTTGATATGTAAATTAATATAATTCAATATAAGTATTTAATAATTGTTAAAATATATAACAATTAGTGATTATATATTAAAATTTAATTATTCAATATATATATTTTAATATATATACATATATATATTTAAAATTAGTATTGGTAATGAGTTAACACCCTCATCAAAATACGATTTTAAATTTAAAGATTATGCACCATGGGTATTTAGAGAAATTAGAAATATATGTAACATAGACCAAGCTGATTATCTTGTAAATAATATAATGAATATTAATAAACTATAATATATGGATGATAACAACAGAAGTAAAAAAAAAAAAAAAAGTTCAAAATTAAAATAATAATAATAATAAATATAAAATAAAAATTATAATAATAATAAATATAAAATAAAAATTATAATAATAATAATAATAATAATAATAATAATAATAATAATAATAATAATAATAATAATAATAATAATAATAATAATAATAATAATAATAATAATAATAATAATAATAATAATAATAATATTAAATAATAATAATAAATATTAAATAATAATAATAATAATAATAATAATAATAATAATAATAATAATAATAATAATAATAATAATAATAATAATAATAATAATAATAATAATAATAATAATAATAATAATAATAATAATAATAATAATAATAATAATAATAATAATAATAATAATAATAATAATAATAATAATAATAATAATAATAATAATAATAATAATAATAATAATAATAATAATAATAATAATAATAATAATAATAATAATAATAATAATAATAATAATAATAATAATAATAATAATAATAATAATAATAATAATAATAATAATAATAATAATAATAATAATAATAATAATAATAATAATAATAATAATAATAATAATAATAATAATAATAATAATAATAATAATAAATATTATAAATATAATAAATAAATAAAAATTTAACAGATGTCATTAACTGGAAAATATGTGTTGTCAGAATTGGGATCACCCGGTAAAAGTGGAAGCTTTTTTTATTATTCACAAGATTATCGTTTCATTATTAAAACTGTACATCATGTTGAACATAAATTTCTAAGAAAAATATTAAAACCATATTATGAAGTAATATAAAGTTAAAATGTATAAATATTATATAAATAAATGTAAATTAAGTTTTTCGTTATTATACATAAACATATATTAAACATTATATAGCATATTAGAGATAATCCAAATACATTAATTTGTTGGATTTTTGGATTACATAGAGTAAAATTACCACATGGTAAAAAAATACATTTTGTAGTAATGCAGAACATATTGCCGCCAAATAAAGATATTCATGAAAGATTTGATTTAAAAGTATGAATATATTAATATATTAATATATTGAATTCTGATATAATATAATTATGATGTCAACGAAAATATATTAAGAAATTATCAAATAAAATATTAATTTTTGAAATTTACAAAAATTATTTTAATATTTAAGGGTTCAATTCAAGGAAGAATAGTTAACGATGAAGCAATTAAAAAAGATAAATCTGTTGTTTTGAAGGATTTGAACTGGATAAAGTTAAGAAGAAGAATAAAATTAGGTCCTGAAAAAAGAAAAATATTTATTGATCAGATTGAAAGAGATGCTCAATTATTGGCAAAATTAAACATTATGGATTATTCGTTATTAGTAGGTTTTCATAATTTATCTAAAGGTAATCAAGAAAATATTAGAGATAAGACATTATCAATTTTTGAGCCAAATCCAGAATCATTAAGTCAACAGTACGCGAAAGTTAGACAAGGAAGTAAAGCGGTAGTAATGAGAAAAGCAATTGCAGAATCAGACCCTGTTGCATTAGGTCCTTCAACTACAAAACTTCCAGAAGAACTTCCAAAGGAGTAAGTTTTTAAATTTTTATACTTTAAAAATATATTTATATATATATATATATATGTTTATAAAGTAAAAATGATTAATTGAAATAATTAATAAATGAAACAAAAAATTTAGACGTAAATATTGTATATTTTATCAAGATGATGGCGGTTTTCGATCAACAGATAATAATAATAAACCTTTAAATGACTTATATTTTTTGGGTGTTATTGATATATTAACAAATTATAATTATAAAAAGAAGATTGAACATTTTATTAAGTCATTTAATAATGATAAAGTATAAATTTTTTTTAATAAAACTTTTATATTAAAAATAATTATTTTTAATAAGAAAAAAAAAAGTAAATTAATCATAATATTTTATTTTTAATGTAATATTAATATTAATAACATAATGAATTGAAAAAAAAATTAATAGTCTACAATATCGGCAATCCATCCAAAAAAATATGCTAAAAGATTTGTAGATTTTATAAAGTTCGCAACATATCCAGAAGAGGAATTAAATCTTCCTATATTTGATATATATTTAAAGATAAGAGAATCATATGATGTTCAACAGTCACAGGAAGAAGAAAAAGAAATTAAACCTGTACAAACATTAGTTTCTAAGGAAACTCAACCATTAAATGGTACAGATGCCTTTAAAAAGGAAGAAGTAAAGAATATTGATACAATCACTGAAGAATCAACTTGTAAAGATGATATTAGTAAAAAATTATGTAACGAAACCTCTAAATCCCAATTATCCATATCTAAAAAAGAAACATCAAAAAATTCAATATTGTCTAAAGAACATGATGAGATCAAAAATGATGTTGGTCAACAAGATGAAATAAATCAAGATAATAAAGCAGAAGATATTATTAGACTTTCACTTAGATATGATAAGGAAAGTTTAGGGTCATTTAGTGAATATAATAAACAATTAAAAGATTTAATTCCATTATATACTTCAACAGATTTATTTGTGACTCATAAATCGGAATTGCCAATAGCATCTACAGATGAAAATATTATAGAACAGTTGCCACAAACTAATGCTCAAAGCAATTTATCTTCAAAAAGAAATTCAATGAAAGTTGAATCAAATTTTGATAATTCCGAGAAACTTGCATAAAGCAATCATAAAAAATTAAATAATTAGAGAAGAATAATAAAACAAAATTAATTAACAAATAACAAACAAAAAGCACAAAAAAAAAAAAAAAAATTAAAAATTAAAATAACAAAAACATAGACATAAATTATAAATATTCAAATATTATTTAAAGCTATCTTCATATTTATTTACTTTTTTTTTTTTTTTTTTTTTTTTTTGTAAACATAATTAAGAATAAATGAAACTTTTACATAATGAAGTATTAAATTATAATTATGGAAATATATATATATATTTATAAAGATTTTTATCTAGTTAAATATATATATATATAAATATTAAAAATTTAGAAAATTTTTATAATTATCTTGAAATATATTTATCTATAATCATTTTGGTTTTCTAATATGAGTAACCAAAATAATACCATTTATATAACAAGAAATAAAAATAATATTAAATAATAGTTATAATAATGAATAAACTTATATTACATATAAAAACTGTAACATAAAGTACCAAATGATTACTATTATATATTATATATATATATATAATATAATTATTCATTAATAATTATTAAGAAATAAATAAATATATATATAATAAATGTATTTATTATATAAAATTAAAAGTATTTTATATTAATATTAACTAAAATAAAAAATAAATACAAATTTTTTAAATTTTTAAAAGAATGAAAAGAAATAATGAATAAATAAATTAATAAGAGAGTTTTTTATTTTTTTTTATAAATTCTTTAATTATAATTTTAGTATAATTTTAGTATAATAAAATGTTTGAAAAAAGAAGAAAAATATTTAAATTTTAATAAATTATTTTTTAATTAGTATATTTCAGTAATTAAAACTTATTATTTTTATTGCTATAAAAAAACTTTAATTATTAAATAATTACAGTTGATTAATTTAAAATATATATAGACATATATTAAAGAAAATGTAGTTTATTTAAAATAAGCAATATTTTTTTTTTTTTTTTTTTTTTTTTTTTTTTTTTATATTTCACAATAATATAATTTTTTGATAATATTCATATAAACTTTAAATATATATTATTTATTATTATATTTAAAAATATTAAAATTATTATTATAATTTTTGCAATATATATTTAATTAATATTAAAATACATTTTTTTTTTTTTTTTATTTTTTAAAATCTTTATTTTTTTTAATATATTTATTTTATAAATGTATATATATATATAAATATGATATTATATTTTAAATAATATTTAAAATTAATTCACTTTTTTTTTATTTTTTATTTTTTATTTTTTATTTTTTATTTTTCATTTTTTATTTTTTATTTTTATTTTTTTTTTTATTTTTATATATCTGCTCTTTTGCTTGTTAAAATAGTTCATAATATAGTTTATAACAATTATATATTAAATATAAATGATACATATTAATCAATAAAAAATGATCTGTTTAAATAATAATAATAATATATAATATTCATACTATTAAAAGATTAAAGTTATATTGATATTATTATACCATTTGAAAATGGAGGGATTTATTAAGTTTATATTATTAAATGTATCATTAATTATTATTTCTTTCTTTATATTGGTACTATTTCTAAAATATTATTTTAATGTTAATATTATTTCAATTGGCTTTTTATATATTGGATTTAAATACGTGTCAAAAAAAATCAACCCATTTATAGAATCTATTAAAGTAAATAAAATAAAATTTTCATATAGTAGGGTAAAATATAGTAAAAGTAAGATATTTATTATTACTGTAAGAGGAATTCGGATAAAATTATCCCCCACTTTTGTTAAAAATATATCAAAATCAGAAGAAAGTAATTTTTTAAGAAAATTAAATAGAAAAGTTATAGATGGAATATATAAATATAATCAACAACATGAAATTAAAAAGCAGAGTAAACGAAATAGTGAAAAATACGAAAATATCAATACCCCAACAATACATATAGAACAGACTGATATTGATAAAAATATTGATTCTAAAAATATCAATACCCCAACAATACATATAGAACAGACTGATACTGATATTGATCCTAAAAATTTCAACACTTATCCAAATATTACTATTAATAATAATAGCGATAATAATAAACTTAATACTACTAATCATAAAATTAATAAAATTAATGATTTAAATGAAAAATATAATGAAAAAACAAATACCAAAAAATTTAATATATATTCATCTCAAGTTAATAATAATACATATTTGAAACCAAACATCAAAAATGTAGCAAAAAGCGCTGAAAATTTAAGTAATAGTAAAAAAAAAGCTTTTAATAAATCATCTACTTTATATTCAGTAAAATCAGTTAAGAAAGTGAGTTTATTACAGACACTTATTTATATGTTAGATAATAAATATATTTTTGAAATTATTATTCCAAATATCCTTTCTAAATTGGCAATTAATATAATTGATATAAAAGTTGATGTTTCATTTCCAGAAGGTTCAAAAATAATATATAAACAGGATTATATTTCTTTTTTGACAGAAAAAAAGATTCTTATGAAAGAAAAGCAATTAAAGTATTTTGATTATATAAGATTTAAAAGCTATGACCCATTTAATTTGAAGCTTAAATTACTCTTTTCAGAATTTCATGTAAAATTTTTAGAAGTTGATCATTCATTTACTTCATCATCACCATTATCAGAAAAAATAAGCGATGATGACAATGATTTAAATAATAATTATGATGAGTGTAATTATAAGTATAAAGAATATGATATTTTAAGATCTGATAAAAAAAACTCAATTATTATATCATCAATATTCAATTGTCAAAGTTCTAAAACTACATGTAATTTTTCATTTCAAGATATTAAATGTAATTCTGACGGATGGATAAATTTATTGAGATTACATACAATAATTAAAAGAATATTTGAAAATTATACTGCTATTGAGAATAAGAATAAAGGAGTTAAAATAAAAGGCACTAAAATCAATGAACATGAAAGTATAATTAGTAAATATAAAAATATGGTTATTAACAATAAAAATACTAAATATATTAAAAATAAAATAATAAGAAATAATCCTTTAAAATCAAAAAAGAATAAAACTAATCCTTTAAATAAAACAATGTCAAAAAAATTTGTTAGTGAATTCAATTGCTATCAACCTGATGAATTAACGAGTGTTTCCAATGATGATATATTTGATAATTCCAGTTTAAACAGCTTCATGAATAATGAAGCCGTTCAAATCTTTTTATTTTACCTTAAAAATGCAAGAGTTATGTTTAATTTTGAAATACTAAATTTCCAACTAATAAGTACCTCATATTATTGTGGTACTAATATGTATTCCAATTCTAATCTTAATAGTAATACCAACTTAAATAATAAAATTTTTTATAATCAAGACCCTCAATTTGTAAATGTAATTACTATTGGAGAAATATCATTTAAAGGAGATTCATTTAAAAGTAAACCGAAGCTATATAATATTGTGACATCATTTTCATTAAAAAGCATATATATAGATATAATTGATTATAATTCAAAATATATGGTACAATTTTTAAATATTAAATCCATATTTACAAAGTTAGAAGCTATTATACAATTTTATAAGTATAAACAACATTTAAGCTATATGAAAAATTTAAATTTTGATTTTGAAATATCTACAATCAATATTACTTCAGATTTTGATTTTTCAATAGGACTTTATCAACATATCAATTATGTTATAAATAATATAAGTAATAAACATCGTTATAAATCTTCTGATGATCCTCTATACAACATTAATAAATTGTTAATAGCAAGTAGAGCAATTTCAAAAGAAGATCTCACCAATTCATATGTAGAGGATTTAAAAAATAGCAATTATTATCTGAATGATGATGCAGAATCAATCAAAAAAAGTAGTAGTAATAGCTTAAAAAAGAAGAAGAATCGTTCATTAAATGATACTATAAAAAAATTAAGTAAGTTAAATAAATATTCTAAATTAAAGGTTAAATTTAATTTTGGAATCAAAGATATATTATTTAATTATGTCAGTTTATCCGATACAATACGAGAATATTATTATATTAATGATTCAAAATTGTCTTTTCCAAATGAATGCATTGTTATTCAATTTGGCATTAAAAATATAACAGCTGAATATAGTAATTGTAATAATATAAAATTTCAAAATATTTTAAGATCATCAATGAACAGTTTGAATAGTGATAATAATAATAAAAGTTCATTGAATTCTCTTATTATTACGGATGATAATGATAAATATATAAAGTATGAAGAACAATTTGGACTTCATGAAATTGAAATCGAAGTTCATAATGTTACCTCCGCCGTATTATTTATTGATGAAGATAAAATTTATGATAATTCAATGATAAAAATAAATAAAATATTTAAAAAAGAAAAACTTCATGGTATTGATCTTGATTTATTTTCAACAAAAGTAATATTTAGTATTCCTTCTTTTGAAATAAATAATAATATTAATACAAAAAAAGAAGATAAACTGTTAATCGGATCGTATTTCGGAAATTTAAAATTTGACTTTGGTTCGTCAAAACTTGCATCTAATATATTAATTATATTGATTGATTTAATAAAAAATAGAATTGGTCATCTATCGAAGTTATCATTTTCTAATAAAATTATTTCAGAATATGATAGTAATGAATCCTTAGATAGTTATGTTGATGATTCCTTCTCAATATTGAATGATAAATATTATTTAGAAATGAATCCATCAAGCGTATGCTACTCTACCCCAAATTTATATAATGAGAAAGAAAATTATTTAAGTGTTTCAAAAAAAAGCATAGGACAGTCTGTTACCTCCGTTTATTCGGACAATAGCGCTTCATCTATCGATGAATACGATGAGAGTACAAATCTTAACCGATACGACGAAGAGGAGAATAATATATTATCCCATTATATGCTAATATTTGATTTTAAAATTAGAACAATTTCATTTTCAATTTTGAATCCGGAAGATGAATGTGGTTTTCAATTTGAAATTAAAAAAATATTATTTCATTATAATAATAATTGTTACATAACATCCAGTGGTGAATCCAATGCGAAAAATATTATAAAACCGAATAATAAAATTAAAAACCAATTTAGTTTCAATATTAAAGAAATTGATGTATTCTATCTGGATACAATAAAATATATGAAAAAGGGAATTGTTGTTCATCATTTCCTGAAAGTAAATGATATTCTTATTAATCTGGTCGATGTAAATGCAAGAAGCTTATCAAGTTTAGGGGAAATTAGCAGTTTAAGTAGTTTATCTAATGCAGAAAATTTACCAAGTATAATTGATTTAAAATCCTCTAATACTGGAATTAATCTTAATAAAATTAATTTTAATATTAAAAAGATAAGAATCTACTATTCATTAGATGTCTTCTTCTGTCTTTTATCCACCATTAATTTCATAAATAAAAAATTAGTTAACCCATTGGTAACGATGATGAAGAAATATTCTTCTCAAAGTGATATTTCTACAAATAATAGTAACAATGATATTTCGGATGAATCTAATCTCCATACTGTAGAATCTTCTAATAATAATAATAATAATGATAATTATAGTAGGAAAGCTTCAATTAACAAGACAACTAGTATAAATTCAATTACTTTACCCTCCAAAGAAAATATACTTAATAATATAAAACTTCTTATAGAAAATATACAATTAGAACTTGCTTTACCTGACAATATAAAACTCTTTATTTATCTCAAAGAGAGTTCACTTAGTTATATTAATAATATTAAGTATGATGTAAACAAGATACTGGTTTTATTACCCTCTCAAATTTGTAAAAAATCCAATTTATTAAAACTAAAGAATATAAGTGTAATATATAATATAAATAAATTAAAGAATAATAGCATGAGTGAAATTGATAGTAAATCATATAATAGTAATAATAATAATAATAATAATAATAATAATGATGATGAAGAACCATTAATGCTAAAAGTAAATGGAGATAGTTGTATTATATCCATTCCATATTTATTTGATTTATCTGATGTAATTGATAGTGCCGTGCATCTAATGAAGGCAATGAAAACTGTCATTTGTACAGTCAATGGTAAAGTATATGTTAATACTCCAACCATTATTGAACCAAATGAAATGATAAAAGCATTGATTAATTGTAATATGGTTTCACTTCAGTTTTTAGAAAATGATTTTGAATCTAATCTCTCAAAAATTTATTTATATGGTACAAAGGAACAAAAAGAACGCGTAGCTCGTGAAATAGCCTTTGAGAAAAAGATCATTGATTTAAGAAATATAAAAAATCAAACCAAAAAAATGAAAAAAGCAAATAATGTTAATAAACAGACAAATAATGAAATAACCAATGAGAATAATGTGATAAATGATCAAAATAACAATGAAAATAATACTAATAATAAAGTTAATGATAGTATTAATGAAAAGAATGTCAATAGTAAAGAAAGTTCAATATCAGATACCATCAACAACAACAGTAATGAAAATGCAAATGAAAATAATGTAGCAGACAATAATAGTAATAGCAGTAGTAGTAATAGTAATAATAATAGTAATAATAATAGTAATAATAATAGTAATAATAATAATAATAATAATAATAATTATACAATAACAGCCAAGAATATTAATGCAGAACCTGAACCGATTACTTCTGCAACAAATGATAGTGCTGATTCCAATTTAAATATTTATAATCAAAATGCAAGTATAGTCACCTCCCCGACAACAACAGTGGCAACCATGAATACAATATCCAATGAAGTTTCAACTAACGGAAGTAACAATAATTTAAATAATAATAATACTTCAAATAATATGAATACCAATACTTCAACCACAACTACATCATCCAATAATACTACTTCTGATGAAGATGAAGCTAATATTGAAGCTAAAATATTGAAAGCTTCTCAATTGTTAAAAAAGATGAATTCCAGTCAATGGATTAATATTGTAAAGAAATATAAGGAAGAAAATGCATATACATCCTCACCACTTATGGGATCCATATCATTTTATAATGTGGAAGCTTTAATTGATAAACCGACTCTTTTGGGTAAGACATCAGAAGAAACAATACATATAATTGATGAACAGACCCCTGCCGATAAAATCTATGATACGATAGTACCTATTAAATTAACACTTAAAGTTGGAAGTGCGACCATGGAATTAAGAGATTTCCCAGAAAAAATGCTTTATCTTCCCGAATGTTCAGATGATCCTGAACGACCCAGTCTTATATTTATTGTATCTGTATTTATTACGGAACAAGATCCCAACGAAGAATGTAAGCGTTGGGTAGAGGTGAAATATTTCCATGGTAGACGATCAGAGAGAATTCTTAGAACAATTAATCCAACAAAGATGTTTTACAATGCCAAATGTATTGTACAAACCGATCAACAAGCCAATTTTGTATGGGGCTATTCCATTGATCCAGTATTTACTCATATTTTACAGACAATTAGTGCCTTCTCAAAAGATAGTTATGATCCTAGTGAAAAAGTTGGATGGTGGGATAAAATGAGATTAAATTTCCATGGTAGTTTAGATGTAGTCATTACGCATGGATGTGAATTTGATGTTCATATACTTGGTTCTTGCTCGCCATACTATACTTTGAATAGTGACAATAGTGATTATTTTGGTAACAATGGTATCAATATTATATTTAGTAAAGGGGTAAATATAAAACTTGGTAATACCGGTGTAGAAAATGAAGCATTAAGAATTTGTTGTGGAGAAGTGAAATGTACTATACCAAGAACTCGTAAAGAGCAATACTATGAATACTATTATTATGATGATAGTCTTAATAAAATTATTGATAATGAAACTATTTTTATGTTGAGTGGTGATATTAAATTATCGGTTATTTGTACCTTTGATCCAGTACTTGATAACTACTATACCAAAAAAAGAAGTCATAATGACTTATTTTTAAAACTTCCTCAATATGCAACACCATATCCAAATACAACGGTAATAAGACTTAAATAATATTAAATATATTTATAATTTATATATTTAAAATAATTTTTTTTTATAAATGAATATATATACATATACATTTATATATATTATTGATATTGTCTTAATTTTATTTATCTTATTTTTTTTTTCTTATTTTTTTTTATTTTTTTTTTTTTTTATATTTTTATTTTTATTTTTATTATTTTTATTATTATTATTATTATTATTATTATTATTATTATTATTATTATTATTATTATTTTATTTATATTTATATTTATTAATTTATTAAATTTTAATATATATATATTTATTTTTTTAAAAAAAAAAAAAAAAATAAAATATTACAACTATTTCAAATTATTACTTTTATCATCAAAATAGGTTTTCGATTCCTTCAGTGGTTTTAGAACAAAATTCATGCATTTTAAGATTAATTTATCCTCACCTTCGTATTATTATGCAGGGTTGAATGATCAACATAATTATCTTCATTTATCCTTAGATGCCGTTAACTATATGATGAACTTTACGGAGTTTATGTCTAATGGTTTAATATCTCTTCCCGTAGGAGTAGGACCATTATTTGAAAAGAAGAAGGATAAAAAGGTACCCATGAATATTGCTGAAGTTAGTATGAAAATTAATATAATGCCTCTGATGATTGGACTTTCTTCTTACATTAATGATGAAAGCTTTTCAAACGAATTTATGATTGGTATACGATGTAAAGCGCAAACCTTGAATATGGAATTTAATTTATTAAGTCAAGATAATAATGGTCTTGATTTTACATTTTCTAATGCAATTATAACATCACTTGAGGGAAAAATCTATACCTCAGGTAATGCAGTATCTGAGGAAGCTAAATTATATAGCTTTAAAGGGGAAGATCAAAACGTTGATTCAAAAATTAAGAAAAAATTCATTGATGATGAAACGGAAGACATCATTTGTTGGAGGAATGATATTGATAAACTTTATATTCATAATAATATACCAATTAATTCAAGACATTTTATATCCTCCTCTTATGTTTCTTACTTTAAAAGAAATGCCATTGGTGATCCAGAAAAATTAAAAAAAGAATACCAAATTATAGAAAATGGTAAGAAAAAAAAATTTTTTAATTTCACATTATATATATATATATATATTTTTTAATAAAAATAATTCACAATTTATATGTAATGGTTAATGTTAATAAAAACTATTATACATTACATTTATAAATATTGTTTGTAAAAAAAAAAAAAAAAAAAATTAATAAATTATTTTTAAATAAAAATATATATATATTTATAATTATATAGATATAAGTAGAGTACAAATAGACCTTATTCAAAAACGATACTTTGAAATTGAAATTTTAATTAGAAAACTTGTTGAACATCAAAATAATATGGAACTAAATTCAAATAAATTTGAACAAGTAAATAAATAAAATACAATTAAATAAAATAAAATACTATAAAATAAAAAAAATTATATATATATATTATATTTATTTATAATTATAATTTTAATTTAAAAATAATATTATATTAATAATAATAATAAAAAAAAAAAAAAAAAAAAAAACTTAATTATTAATATTAAATATAATAAATTTAAATCTTATATATTAATTAAATATAATTAAATTAATTGAAATTTAATTCAATATCATTTAAAATAATAATCATAAATAATGAAAGTCGGTAGATATTGTCGATTTATTAGCTGTTTTATATGAAAAAAAGAAAATTTTGAAGGAACAAATGGAAAAGGAAGAAAATGCATTTTATTTCAACAGTGAGCCATTAGATTCACCCAGTGAAATGGATACAGGACTTTTCAATAATATATTTATTGTACATAATATACGACTTATATGGAATGAAGCCGTAAGAAATATTATCTTTAAGATGGTTCATTTAAATAATCGAACGAATTTATTACATAATGATATGGCGTATAAATTAGATAAGGAAATGAAAAAGATTGTTGAAGTCAAGAATTCTAGCATTAATAGTGTCGAATCGTTGAATGAGAAGACCGTCAGTACTCCAATTATTTTTGAAGATCAAAAGCAAAACGATAGTTCCACCAGTAATATTATGAATAATAGTAACAGTAATGATGAATTAAAATCCAATGAGAAATTAAATATTACTACCAATAATTCCACGATAGCCGATGATCTCTTGAAAAAATTAATTAGTGAACAGAATACCCATTTTGTCGTTACAGAAAATGATAATAATAGTACTGAAAATGAAGATACCATTGAATTTCCCGAAATTCAAAAGAAGTCTGATACGTACATTTGCTCCAATAATGAATCCTCACCTGATTATATTGCACCCTACGAGAAATCAATTAATAGTATGATCATTAATTTCATCAATCCACAGGTATGTTTTGAAGTTGCTGTAGATTATACCGAAAAGAGATGTGATTTAGGATTGATGCTCTTAGTCGCCAAATCAGCACAATATAGAAGTATTGATATTACTGATTTAGATGTTGAAGATTGTAATAATGTTAAGGAAGAAGAAATTATTAAGAAGAGGATGCATGTTGCCATTCAAGATGCTCAATTAAATTCTGCCCATCGATCAAAGAGAGATCAGTTCCCTCTCTCACTTGTTTTAAATACTAGTGATGGTAAATTAGAATGGCCACTATGGGTACCTTTAGAATGTATATTTGATCCTTCTTCTCATTGTGGTATTATGGAGCATGTTGCAGATAATTTTAATGGTTATTGGCTTTCAGATTCCTACAATTTAAGTTATGTCAAACCAACCGAAAGATTACAAGGAAAGAATATTCGAAAAAAAAGTATCATAGGTAATACAAATACTAATATTAATACTAATAATATTAATAATACTAATAATACTAATAATACTAATAATACTAATAATACTAATAATACTAATAATACTAATAATACTAATAATACTAATAATACTAATAATACTAATAATGCTAATAATGCTAATACTTATATTAATAATAATAATAATAATAATATTAATAATAATAATAATACTATTGCTACTACTACTACTACTATTACTACTACTACTAATACTATTATTACTACTTCAATTAATAATAATAATAATAATAATAATAATAATAATACTATTGCTACTACTACTACTACTATTACTACTATTATTACTATTACAATTAATAATAATAATATAATAATAATAATGATGATGATGATTCAACAGGAAATAAAAATAATACCAATTCAATTGAAGCTAAAGGCAAAATGAATATTGATATTAATAATAATAATAGAAAGGGAGCATTAAAATTAAATACGAAAAGAGCATACGTTGATAATGATAATGAAGTGGATACGAATATTATTGCCATTAAAGAATGTAATTTATATGCTACATCATTACAATATTGTACAATTTATAATGTTATTGTAGATCTTTTCTCCTACACTGAACCCAATGTTTTAAAAATGGAAGACAGTGTACAAAAATTAGTTTTCAGAATAGAACAATTAGATGATTTGAATGCCGTACTAGAAAATATTTATATCTTGAAAAATAATATTAGAACGTTGAAACGTTCTATGGTACAAGTAGATTGGAATGATCTATGTGATAATAATCGGTATGAGGACCTCTCTGCTCTAGATAAAAGAACAAAATATGAACAGTTACAGGAACATCTATATCAGACACAAGATGATCTCTTATACGTGGTCATGGCTTTAAAGAGAATAAATAAGATCAGAAATTCAACGAAGAAGAATTCGTCAAAAATTAAATCAAAATTTATTTATATGAGTAAAGATTTAACCTATAATATGATATTGGGTAAATCCTTACCTTACTGTGAATGTATTGTTAAGGATATTAAATGTCAAATCGATACCCTTGATGATAAAACCAGTGCAAATACCATTGAATTACGCAAAATTATTGTTCATAATTTGTTAGAAAAGGATAATGTGTATATGAAAGCGTTAGTACCTTACATTCCTCGTCAACGAGAATTCCTAGAGAATTCTAAAGAAAAAATGTTTAGACTTTACTATCGTGAAAATCCGGCCATTGGAGGTATTCCTATTATTGATCATTTTGAAATTAATATCATTCCAATTCTTGTCCAAATTACCAATAAATTGGTGAATCATATTCTTTGGTATATTTTCCCCGATAGATATAAACAACATGCTGAAGGTACTTACACTAGTGGTGGTGCCGATATTGATTCAAAGAAGTTTGACTATTCCGATATTGATTCTATTATTTATTATTCTTATCATCAAGATCAACAACAAGAAGAAATAATGGAAAATAAACCAAAAAAGAAATCTTCCAAATCATCAGCAAATGAAAATGAGAATGATATTAATATATCAGATAATGAAATTAATAAAAATAATAATAATAATAGTAATAATAATAATAATAATAGCCCTAATACTAATGTTAATACTAGTAATAATAATAATAATAATAATAATGATAATAATAGTAATGGAAGTAATTCTAATGATGATGATATAAAAGAATGGAAATATAATGAAAATTCTGATGAAGATATTATGTATGATCAATCCACAGGAGCAGAAGGAAATTCATCCTTAGCCAATATAAAAGAATCTGGAAGAAATAGAAAGTTTGATAGTATGAATACATTATCTTCAGTAGCAAATTATGGTACCAATAATGGAAATGAAAAAACAGATAATAAAATTGAATATAATGTGAATCAAATGCAAAATCGTGCATCACAAAATAAAACATTTGTATATATTAAAATTCCAGGAGCTCATCATTGTATTAGTTATAAGGTAAGCTATTCAATACTAATATTAATAATAATAATAATAATAATAATTTTTTTTCTTTTTTTTTTATATATAAAATCAGTTATATATTTTATAACTAAAATTAAAAATAATATTTTATTGTATAAAACAATACAATATGAATTGGATTATAGGGTCCTAAAGATAAAAATATATCTGATATATTCCAATTTACATTTAAATTCCCAACCTTAGAATATCGTAATAAAACATGGTCATGGTATGAATTTTTAATGGCTGTTAAAAAAGGTAATTAAAAAAAAAAATAAAAAATAAAAAAATAAAAAAAAGTTTATATATATATAAAGAATTTCATAATTATTAATATATAATATATATATTTTTTATATATTTTATTAATTTTTTTTTTTTTTTTTTATTAAAAAATATTAGATCTTACCAAAACAGTTTTGAATCATGTTGCTGCCTTAATGAAAGAAAAGATTTTCAAACGTAAGCTTAATGAAAAAGAATCCAATAAAATGTTTGGTATGCTCGACGAACAAATTATGATTAAATTTAAAAAGTATTATAAGAATAAATCTGGTAGTAATACGAGTAGTACCAACGTAAGTGTCATATCCAATAATTCCAACACCACATTAAGTGGTAATAGTTTAATTTCCGAAGCCACCTATGAAGAAGTGCTTAACTTTATTCCTGAAGTGAATGAAGGTGAACTTAATATGGAATATGTAGAAGAACTTAAAAAAGAATTATTTAAAAATGATCAAAATGATCAACAAGATTCCATGGATAATACGGTATCTTCACCAACAAGTATAGAAATAGGATCTGATGATAAAAGGAAATCTGCTAGTAGTTCAAATCTTAAACCTCCAAAACTTATGACTAGGGTAAAATCAAATGAATCAATTGATA